>VZRU01008900.1:469500-527511 GCA_013398155.1 Pedionomus torquatus | reverse complement strand
TTTCTTTTCAAAAGTTAAGTCTCCCCACTCACCCCAACACTTCAGTATGCATTCGGACTAATCAAATGAAGCCAAAAGGGACAGTGTGCCCCATTCAAACAAAACTGGTTTAGTGTTAGCAGTATCCAACATAAACTTTGTGACTTTGCGCAACATTCTTCTACAAAATAAACTCGAGCCATTTGCCAGCAATAACCTATATATTGACATGGTATTAACAGAAAGTTGGAGGCTTCAGCTGGGAGACAAACTGTCAACCAACCACTAATTGGTTTTTATGACATGACTCATAGTTTAGTAATTTCCCAGAATTTAATCACAGGGCACCCAGAAAGATCAATTAAAGAACAGGCTCAGAATTTGTTAGAGCCCTGTGTGAAACAGGGGAAGGCAATGACCTCAGCAGCTTTGCCACAGAATTTTATGAATGAACAAAGAAAGGATTTAAAAGGTAGGTTGAACTAATCTTGTGTTTCCTTGCAGACCCGCTCATTGTTTTTCTAAAGGAATGAGTTTTAAAATGAAGTAAAATTTGAAAGATTGTGTGTTGTAGCTACTGTTTATTTTACAAATTCACTTACACATTACCATTATGTGTGTGACTTGAATTGCTCCATTGTTTTTGGCTGTATCTTCTTTTACACCTCTCTCAAGAAAAAGTCTGTGTGTGGGATAAATCAGAGGAGGAGTAAATTTATTTAAATTCTTGGACAAGCATCACATCACATTATCAGAACAAACAGTACAGAATTCCTCCTTTCCGCCCCCAAAATCATCATTATTAAAATGGTCCTAACAGTTCTTAATACTAAGAAAGGTAAAATTATGTTTTGGTTACAAAATCCTATGATTTCTCTTGTCTCATCATTAATTTTCAAGCTTCCCCTCCTCCACAATTCAACACAATTAAATCTGGAAGTGTTATTCCCTTTCCTGCTTTCCATCATGGATTTTTTTCAAAAACTGAATTAAAACCTTAATGAAACTTTGAAATTTTTTTCTTAGTTCTGAAAAGGCTTTACATAAATTTGCCTAATCTGATCAGCTTTACTCATTAACATCATATTTCTGTGCAAATTTACAGAATATAATCCAGACAAGTACTGTACAACTGTCCCCTGCCTTTCCGGTTTTTGTTTTGCAATAAACTCTGCTTCACTGAGCTCTCTGAAAGTTGGAAGTTATTTTCCTCACCAAGTTATGCGAAACAAGATTCTACTGAAATGGTCTGAAGAACAAGAATTTTTGGAGATCTACTAAACCCTGTCAGGATTATCTCAAATATTATTTAAATATGAAAACCATGAAATGTATCGCTTTGGTTTTCCTTACAGTAACAATCAGCACCAGACTGAGTCATGCATGTTACATGCTAAAGGAAGGGGAGAAAGAATCAAGGGAGCTTTGCAGGCACAGGTACTCTCTCAGAAAGCACAGGAACACTCACAGTGGTGTTTTACACCTAATGGAAAACGTTTCTTAATTTCTTCAACCCAAAATTTATCTATAGAATAGGCACATATTCAGGTTTACTGTCTTTGTATTGAATTTTCTGATGGCGATGAAGACTCCACGAGGAAAGATGGAAAGCTAGGGCATGGGAGAGTGGATTGGGAAGAGACCACATAGCTATGGAGCTGCTGCTACTGTTTTAAATGATTCACAAGCCCACAACATGACACTGTTGTATAATTCAAGAATAGAAAAGCATCAGCATCTTGAAATTCTCGTATGTCCTTGGATGACTGCAGTGACTACCAGGATGCTAGGAGGGCATCAGGTACTGGGGCAGTTCCATTTTGCACGAATAATCAAATATTTAAGGAGAGGGATATGGAGAAGAGGAGGGATAGCAAAAAGGCATTATTAGCCAAGTGCACTTGGGATACAGGAGAACCAGATTCAGATCTCTGCTCTGAATTACAGCAGGATGTTAACAAATCTGCTTGCAGTAGAGGGGGGATGTGTTTTAAAGTTCCCCGCTTCATCCGGAGGCAGAACAGAAACATTTGAGTAATGAGAAACTGCACACCTAGCTCTGCATCTGCATTCAGCTTCATTTTCAAGAGTTCACAGCTCCCCGTAAATCACATTAAGACCAGAGTTAAAATGTTAATTATGGAGCATGTGCATATTAATTTTCTGCTTCCTTCTCTCCGTAAGTAATGGGAATGCTTTTAAATGCCTTTTGCTTGGTTTCTTATGGGCTTACTTGGTTTCTTAATATATTACAGGGCACTTCCTGCACTGCTTACAGAAGCAAATTTCCCACTGCTAGTGGGAGTTTTCCCTAAGTAAGGTCAGCAGATTTGGTCCCAAGGGAGTGAAATGATCTTCGGGCTTAGCTACCCTGAAGACCTATCAGAAAGCAAAACAGATATCATTCTTGTTTAAAATTTGCTACTATACTGTATCCTTCTCAGCCACATCATCCAACACAAACAACTAGGAAACGTTTAGCTGCAATAATCCTTTCAATTAAGGCTCCCATTACAGTGAAACAGCTGCTCGCTACAATACATCTTTGTCATGGAACTATTTATTTCCCAGCAAACATTTCTTTAGTTCTTAAGACAGATGCAATAAACCAGATCCATGGAAGTAGCAAAAATCAAAGCAGCGAGCAAAATCTGACCAGATAAATATTCTTGCAATGAAAGAGGGGTGCCTTCTATGACGGTACAATTTATTCTTCTGGATGACAAAAAAGCCCACCCAATTTAAAGCTGGTGTCTGGTGTCTCACTCTTAACGAGCTACTACTGAAATAGCAGCCTAAGCCCAACGTATACATCATTAAAAAGAAAACAGTTCAAAAACTTCTGTCCTCCTGCAGATTCATGGTGTTTGCATGGGCCCTTAAAGCCTTTTGGAATGCCCACAAAATAAATATTCGATGGACAACCTCTTACTTAACGACAGAGTCAGGTGCTGAGGTTGGCATGTGAAGATAAATGAATCAGCACCTTTTAACCACCCCTTGTTGCATACATACATGCTCACACCCTCCCAGCCCTCAGTAGCCTACTGAATGCTACTTATTTATTTTGCTAACAAGTCCAATTCACATTAACTGTCACTGTAACAGTAACAGTAACAGTAGTGACAAAAAGCATTATCATGAATAATTTAATCCAAGCTTTATGGGTGCTTGAAATGGAGCAGTTTTCCTGCTGTAAACTTTGTCCCTGTGATTCCAGCTGCAGGCAGCTTGCCTGCATCTCAGACAATGGCAATAGCAGGAGGAGGGGACATTCCTCTTCCACCTACACATTTCAAATGACTTGAAAACCTTTTTCAACTGCAGTTAGTACTGCAAGAACCAAAGAAATTCAGAGAAACACCTTCAGGTGCCCTAGAGGAGCAAGATACTAAGAACAAAGGCAAGCTGTGCAATTCTGTTTTCAGGCATGAGGTCTAAATCCTGCACTCACTCTTTTCCTATGAAGGTGAGAGATGTTCTCAGACTGAGTATGGTATCAGACCTATACAAACTGCATAGATATTTGTCTAGGTACAACTGAAGATGCCAGGGCCTGTATCACTGCAGTACTAAATGATTTCTCAGAACAGTCAGAAGTACAACAAGTAAACAGCCAAGAATTTGCTACCTAGTTCTCCTTTAACTCTCAAAAGCTTTGCAAAAAAAGCAGTGCATGAAGAGTATCTTTGTGTCATGCCCTTCTGGCTTCTTGTTCATCTACTTAGCACCAAGGGATAATTTGAGAGTAGTTCTTTGCTCATGAAAGGAACAAAGAGGTAGGAGCACAAATCGCTGCACTAGATGATCAAGGAAAAAAAAGGCGTTAAAACACACAACTAACACAAGGAAAAGGGAAGGCAGACCACTTCAGCAGAACAAAAGAAAAAGACAATGCCACAGCACTGTTACAGGGGAGATTGTCTTTGAAGATCACTATAGCTTGAAAGTTATGTTGATCCACAAAAAAGTAACACCCATCTAGATCTCTACCTGATGCTTTCCAATTCCCAGGGATTCAGACTCTGGATTCAAATCCATTATAGACACAGGACCATCCACAAGAAGTCAGGCTCAGCTCTGAAGTTTGATAAAAGAGATCTTGACATCTACAAACTACTGCGCTCTAGAGACAGTATTATTTTCTGTCATAATACTCTCCTATCAATAGACATATACACTCTTCCATGTGTCAGGAAGTACAAAATGAAAAAAAAAAAATCCATCCACAGCACTCCATTTGAGGGATGCAGTAGGTCCCTCTCTTGCAGATTAGAGCCTATTTGAAATAAAATGAGGTAGGATGAAAAAGGAAAACACAGAAGACAAATAAATTATGTATGAATTTTGAAGAAATAATGTTTGCCTCAGTGGACAAATTTCTGGTATTACTAGCAAGTGATTTGAAGCAAAAAGCTGGTGCCAAGGCACTGCAATGAGAAGTGATGCTAATGCCATCACCCACCTTGCTTCCTAATACAGTTCAGGCCTGGCTTCTTAATGCTTCTTCAGACATCTTCTAGCTGACCACATGTAGTAGATTCAGGACATGCCTTGAAGGTGTGACTCCCTTCAAACAAGGCTAGAGCAGCAGAGTAAATGAGAACACTTGCACTGCCCCTATAAAACTGCACAGCTCTTTTACTGAAATTCCTCTCAACTACAGGTTGGTCGTAATAAAAATGCATACCTAATAGTCTACTGGCTTTTTCTCCTCTTCCTTTATGACAGTATAATGAAACACAGTTGTTTAACATACAAATGGTATTACAAATGAGAATAGGGAGGCCTAAAATGTATTTTATATTCTTCCTACTCTTTTCCAAACCTAAACATGATCCTCTAAGACAATCCTCTAGCATAAATGAACCTATAGTTCTGACTTTTGAGCTATTGAACACAGTTCTGATGACCACAGTAATGCTCCAAAGTCTTCCAACACTGTCCATCACTTTAACCAAATCACCATAAAGTTTCAGGTTTGCAACTCTTAATTGTGCCTAATGTACTTTAACCCATTAACCCCCCCCAAACCAGACAAAACAGACACACGTAAAGAAAACCTCCGCAAACCTGTTACTGTTTACACACAGGTTTGCTGGAGAAATTGAGGAAGTGGATTCAGATAACATGGGTTTAGAGGCACCAGCTGGGTCACGAAAACTGGCCACCAATTTTTCCCACAATCACAGGTGCCCAAAGGATATATTCTGGCTCATAAAAGGATCACATTCCATTGTAAAATGAGACAGGTCCTTATGCTCGCCATTTTTATTAGAAGCCAATACGTCCAATTTACAATCTACCCAGTACACGCAGTCTCTGGATGGTGTGCCAGCATTTTCATTTAACCCAAAATGCCTTTTGCCTTCTTGAGTATCTCCCAATCCAAATCCAAATCATCAATTTCCTCTTGCAGACTGAAAAAGTAGAAAAGTTATTTAAAGATATGAGAGATGCTATTTCTTTCTCACTCTTGCACATTAACATCTTTCTTTGCTTCAGTCGCCACACAGTCCTTCTTGGCATTTAGTCTGAATTCACCTTATCAAAACATCATCTCAGTTGATTAGCACAAACCAGTTTTAGAAAAGCCATTTTTATTTAATCTCTTTTTCCCAGTTGCTTCACGGTATTTATTTATTATTCTATTCCAAATGCGTTCCAAAATTTGGAAAATATGAGATCACAGGAGTTCATATGCAAGACCACTAGCCACTTTTTTCAGCATGTGAGCTAATATTTTCATTCTTCAATCTAGGGTATCACACTCACTTTCAGAAGGGAGATTATTCAAACCTTTAAAACTTAAAGTCCTTGGATCTTGCTTCTCCCTCATATTTCCTTCTTTCAACCTCCTTCCCAGAAGCTGCTTTTGCCTTTGTCTTTGTGTTAACACTACTGCCCTTATTCAAAACTGAAGCACATTCCTGTTTAAAGGTTTGGGCATACCTAGATAATATTTAATTCCTATTTCGTCCGTATTGTATTACCAGCCACACTTTTTATTATTTTGTATTCATATGGTGAGACACATTTTTAATCCTTGTTTCCTTTGCAGAGTTTAACTCGGCTTGACTTCTGGCAAATTCTATTTCATCCAAACACTTCTTGACCTCTCAGATGGTTTCCTTACAGATTATTCCCCTTTTACTCATTCCTTGCAATCTCTGTTTATTCTTAATGTTCTTTGTGGGAACGGTCAGTCAGTAAGCTAGGTCTGGAGTTCACCCCTAAAAGCCACCAGTGCTTAAGACAGGAGTTCTAGAAGGGCTGCTGCATTTTTAACTAGAACATGTCATCACATCCAAATGCTTGAGCTCTTCAGTCACTATCTAGTTTCCCTAAACTTACTTGCACTTAAGGTTAAGAAAACCTTAAAGACTGTTTTTTGTTAACTTTGGATCATAAGAATAGTGATGACCAACTCTCTCTGACGTCCTTAGTCCCTCCAAAAACAATTTTAAAACATCACTGGTTCTTCACAAGTCAATAGCTTTTTGAAAAGTTGTTTGCATTAGGGAAAGGTCTGGCTGTGTGGTTATTAGGATCATTCATTCTCTAATTTATAGTATCGCCTAACAATTCCATGTTGATTTTCTGCTCTAGGATTATCTGAATCCAGTCAGATCTTATCAAACTCTCACCTTCTGCCTGCAATGTAATTTTGACATTTAAATTATTCTACTGTAGATGTAGAGTCAGCAATACCCCTCCTATGTCCCCTCAGTCTGCTTACTGATTTATAGAGCTAAGAAGCTATAACACTGTAATAATTTTTATTTCCATTTTATCTCTGTATCATACAGCTTTTAACAGAGCTCGATCAAGACATCTCAGCAGAGCTGGCACAATGAAACTTTGCCATTCGGAGGGCTGGTTCATTCCTGCTATGGGGTAGACAAGGCAAGAGAAAGGGGCACCACTGGGATGGAGTTTCCCGCTTGCCGTTGTGCCACACAGGTTGAGTGGCAGCAGGGAAGTGAGTGCTGCGTCTCATACTGCCATACTCCTGGTAGAAGCCAGCCCAGCTGAAGCACTGTCACAGCTACAGGGGACAGCAGAAGGGAGCTCAAGAAAACTGCTAAAACCTGAACCTGCTTCCAATATATTGTCTGAAAAAGCAAACTAACATTTACAGACAACATCCATAACACGACTTTGCCACCTGCATTCAGAGCTGTATTTCAAACGTGGATCCTTGCTGAGACATACACAAATAGACCACATAAAATTATGTCAAAAAGCAAAAAAAAGTACACATCCCTGCTTGTCAAAACCAACACAGAAAGAACTGTGAGACATTTTATGATTTACATATGTAACACACTGGAAAAAAAAAAAAAAAAAAAAAAAACAAAAAACAACACAACAACACATGTTAACTCAGAGAAGGTCACACTTCAGGATAAAAAGGAGAGAAAAAGAAAAAATCCTTAAAGTTTAGCATTCCTGGCATACCCATTACCGTTCTCTTCCCATCAAAATCTGTGGGCTGACTAAGCAGTATTAGGATTGCAGGACTATATGACACATATTCAATCATATTTTTATATGATTGGTAAAACCCGTTTTCATGATTTCATTATTTAATTCAACTTAAAAACATGCCACAAGGTCACTCCAAGTTGAAAATCCTTTCCAATTAGCACTAAGCCTACCTCAGATCCTGAATTTGAGCAAGTGTGGGTATTCAGGACAGCACTCAACTTACTAGCTGGGTCTAAGGGCACACTTTCTGCCTGCCCTTGCCTCACTAACTCATGGCAGAAATTTCTCCTTAGGCTTTAGTAGTGTTAGGTGGAAGGACTGCTAGCTTATAGCAAACTCTTTTAATTTTCTGTACTGTTCCTAGCTTAGATTTCCATTTCTGCCCTTTCAACTTCCAAGTACAACAATAAATAAAAGTTTTATTTTGCAGATACTTCCTGAAAGGAGGAAAAATGACTTATTTTCAATTATTCTAAAAGAAGAACACAAAGGACAGAACCTTCACAAGTTTTATAAAGTAAAATTGACATTATTTAGGTGTTGCATGTAGCTTAATGCATTAGGGGAAAAAAAAAAAAAGAAATAATATTTTCAGAGTTACTGCCAAGAACAACAATTTCTGTGAGGTTTTGTCTATGCCTCTGAATTAGTGCTCCATGGAATAAATTGGCATTTACCTATACCTTGAGGTGAAAAGGGAGCTTTGTTTTGGCTCTAGGTCTTTATTAACTGCTGGAGTTAAATTAAACATTGTTAATTAAACAGTGACATTTTCAGTTTGAAGCTATCACCAGGGAAGGGGATAGGCTTGGGATCAAGTTGAAACATTAAAATAACTAAAGAAATCACTTCCAGATCAACCTAAACTGACTTGTTTTTCCTAAACAAAAAAAAAGGTATCCAATATCTAAGGAAAAATAATGCTTTAAAATAAGCCCATAACGTTATTTAATGGTAAGTTAAAATAAATTTCTAATTACTTTCTCCTCCTGTCCTCTGCATTCAATGCCTGGACACTGTTGGCTTGCTTTGTTTGCAAGGCTTCAATCAACATGCTGCTGGGTTTCTGCCACACTTGGGTCTGAAACCATTGCTGTGATAAATGCGAATCACATCATCACATCACCCACAACATGGGTCACACATCATCTAATCAACACCCTAATGGGGAGTACCCTGCTCACAATTTCTTTTGCGGGAGCCAAAAAGTAAACAGCCCAGGAACTGGACTCTGGTTTCTCAGAATGGAATGTACCATTTGGGAACAGCATTACAAGGCAGTGATAAAGGCACAGGTATTATTTATCACGTGCAACAACGTAAGACACATACAAGATTTCTGTACCCAACACTGTCAGTGTAATGCTTCTTATAAGTTCACTTAGTTGGAGAATGTTTTAATTCATTTCCTAAGAAAATGTTTTGATAATAAAATTGAGAGAGAGAAAGCACATGGCACCATTAACAGAAATGTTCACTGGCTTGTAATTTGCAAGAGGATTTCTGAAGTTGGTTAAGGTAAAGGTATTGCTTCATTTTCACTCATGCATTGCTAATACTTTGATGAATAAGTACCTCAGGATCTGCCCCACAATAAATAACATGTTCCATTGTTCATTCCCAAAAGAATACTTATAACGTAAATGGAGAAACCTGAGATGGAGTATTTTGAGCCAAAGGATGTTTATGTAGCAGCCTAGCAAGTCTCCATAGGAAAACACATGCCTAATCCAGTAGAAATCCCATTTTTAATTGCTGAAAAGCATTTTCTGAATTATAAATAAATCTTCATATTAATGCTTTGGGCTTGTATGGTTCCAAAGACACCTTAAGGAGTTGTCCTACCCCCTTTAATCAGCATCTCTATTATTGCCCTGAGTACTTTTCATTGTGTACTTAAGGATAACAGGTAATAAATATATTTAAAAAAAAAAAAAAAAGAATAAATCACCCTTGCAGTTACACAGGTAAAACATGCCGAAAACCCTTCTAAAAAGTTTCTCAAAAACATATCAATGTATAGTAAGTCTAAAGAGAAAACAGTCAAAACTCAAGTTGTACCACCACAAACCATGAAGATTTTTCATTGAAATATATTTTATGCTTTAAAACATATCCCTTGCAAATGTAGCCAATTCACACATTTTAATTTATAGTGAGATTAGAACATGACTAGGTCTATGGCCTGTCAATGTCCATTCTGGCAGACATGACAGAAAAAATCTTTTGAAGAACAGCATACAACTTGTCAATACTACTAAAAATCCAGTAAACAAGTTGCATATATATTTGAAGAAAAAAACCCACACAGTAGTGATCTGTGCATGTCAAAAATGGTATAGAATAAAGAGTGAAATACCCTGGTTTGAGGTAAAACAGAACCAATTTTCTTTCCAGTCACTTTACTTTTTAGCTATGTCTCTTTTAACTAATTGCACTCTGAAACTAACAGCATATTTTTCAGACAGTATCTGGTTCTAAAGTGATAAAGCCTTATGTTTACAGTTAATATCAAGGAATGGTAAGCAGAGAGGCTCTTGCTTATACTTGTTCCTATAAAAAATTATCTTACCTTGGTTGTTATATACCATGTTGGAGGGTCAGAAAGTGGAAGAGCATAGAGGGGTCAACACCTTTGGGGAGAAGCAGACAGGACAGGTGACCCAGACCTGAGGTCTAAAATTATGGATCTAATTTAAGATTTTTGCACTCACTGGAAGCTGAAATGTTCCACTCTGATAGCATCATGAGGAGCCTGCTTCTATACAGTAAATATATATTGGTTTACCAATTCATAACTTGAACATTTAAGCTAGATGTCTAAAGTTAGCGTGAAACTCTAGAAAACTAACGCTCCAGAGTGTAAAAAGATTGTTAATAAAACAGATGCATTGTAAAACTCATGAGTATCCACAGGAGCACTGTTCACATAAGGAAATCAGATTAAAGTTTGTACAAAAATTGTTGCCATATTCATTTGGATCAATACTCCCCTGAAGCCTCTTCAGCTACATTTTGTCATCCAAATTTGCCACTGCAACCCTTCTGCATCTTCTAATCCTGTGCAGATTATTCCAAATCACAAGTCCTTTCATATGTGCAAAACAAACTCCACTGTTCTATTTCTTTACAATGGGTTCAGCCATACTCAAAATAAAGCTCAATTAATAATTATTACAATTCGGATATCATTCATCAATTTATCAATCTACCCATTTTTAAAACACCATTTTTACTGATCTAAGTGCTGTGCCAAATTCATTTTTTTCAGTACAGAAAAGACGTGTTTTGTCACGCTGAGCAGTATCGTAATTCAGAAGCGATCCCATTCTTTTTGCCATTAACATAAGCAGAGCCAGAAAAATCTAGTCCATATGTGAAATTGATTCCTCCCACCTCAGTGATTTTTATTTACATGGTGACTGGCTACAGATTCCTATTAATCAGAAGTTATGAAATGAAATACAGGAATGTTAACAAAATTAAGTAAATGAAAACTCATGTCTGTTACAGAAAAAGTACCACACATAAAAGTTTTTTACTACCACTAAATGAGTCATTGGGCCAAGACAGGGCAAAAACATGTAGTCAAGCTTTATTATTTCTTTATTAAGGACACAATTACAGTAGACATTAGACACAAAGAAAAAATACCACTAATACAAGAATCTCCCAATCAAAGAAGTTAGAAACTAGGCTATTGCACAGTTTACTGTGTATTTGTCATCTCCAGAGAATTACGTGATCAATCAGTTGCTGATGTTAGAGATAATTCATTTAGACAATCACAGCCAAACTCACACAGCTTTATAACATGTGCAAAGAGGGATTTGCCTCAAAAGTACTTCCTACCAGCAACCCATGAAAAATTCCTCTAGTCAAATTTTAAATTATTCCTGTAGACAATAAATGTTTATTTGTGAGGTTTTTTTTTTCACAGTTGTTTCATGCAGAGTAGCACATTTTGCTGTTTAATCAGCTTTGTGATCACTGATTTGAAGGACTATAAATACTAGACAGAGCTGAACAAGAAACCTAACCAAGTACATTTTTCAGCTGCACATAACTGCTCATGAATATATTTTCCCTTATTCAGCCAGCTTCATGGACAATTAAGTAATATTTCTGCAAACAACACATTCAGCTAAATCGGAAATAACTCAGCATTTCAGCTCTAACTGGAGGAGATGTGTCCTATACTTTAGAAGAGGATGCTATTTCCACCTGACAGGTAGTAAAACAAACATACTGAACATATGCAGACACAGGAGACTGTGCTTTATCTCTGTGATTAAGGATTAGTATTACTTTATCTTAGCAATTACATTTTAAAAGAAGATAAAATACTTAAGAGGAGGTGGGGGGAGAAAAATTTTTACTTATTAAGCTTTAAATAGCATCTGGTGTATTTCAGCAAGTGTAATTTATTTTCCCCAATGTTTCTAGCCTTTTATGTTTCTGTCAGAATTAAAATTAATCTAAACTGATATTATCCATTGCAGACTTACTTCTAATTCTGAAAACCTTTAAGCTTGATGGAGAGATGTTCCCTAAGTTCAGTTACTGGAAAGCGCAAGGTGATAAACTGGGAAAATAGATGGAAGCGAAGCGCAAGAAAGCGGAATGTTGGTCAGAGATTGTGACTGGGGAGCTGAGTGAGCCAAAAGGAGATGAGGAAGGAAAAGCTTAGGGGAAGGAGACCAGAAAACTCTGAAGAATAAAACGACTTAATCAAAGGAAGCAGGATTTCAGGAAAAAAAGATGACTTGAATAAAAACGAAATATAAAGGAAGGCTCAAAAATATGATTTAAGTGACATAAAGGAAAGTATTTAAAAAAAAAAAAAAAAAAAAAAGACAAGAAAAGCAAAATATATAGCCATGGAGTGGGTTTTCTAGTTTGGCTGGGGTTTTTTGATAAAGTTTGTTTCATTTAACTTTTGACTTTTTGATTTAGTTATGGTTTGGCTTGTTTTAGATTAAATACTTAGAGATTTCCCCTTTTCTTTTCCATCCTCTGAACATGAAAAAAAATCCCTCAACACCTTCTAGAAAGATACACCTACGCACACGTGCACACAATTTGACACGGTGACAGGAATAACAGGCCAAAATGGTTACACTTAATTTATATAAGAAAATTAATTCTCAGGAACATATCATAATTAGAAATTCAGGAGAAGTGTACTTCAATATGACACACAGTATGTGGAAACTATCCAAAGTCTTAAGAAAGCATTTTCCTCCAAAGGAGGATTGCTGCCATGAGGGTTGCAAACTAGATGATTCAGTGTCTATGAAATCACACAGGAATTAGTCTTAATCAAACTGACTTTTTTTTGAAACTAAAAGGAGAGAATTAGGATGTCTCTCCACTGTCACGCTCGGCATCTAGAAAATGGCTCTGTTTGTCCTGTCAGTTACTTCTCCTGGCACAGAAGGAGCAGCAAAAGTAAAATATACAAAAAAAAAATCCAGGGTAATTGCATGTTATCTGGGAAACTGCATCCAAATTCCCAATGAGTGCTTCCCTCTCTACTGCTACCTTCAGCAGTAAAAGGGAAATTTCCTAAGGGGAAAAAAAAATAAAATTCCTAAGGGAAATTTTAACTCACAACTAGGCATTTACTGATGTTTCATTCTCACACTCTTCTCATAATTTTCCCCTGTGAAAATGACTGACAGCCTTATCTAGAGTGGGATTTCCTAACTTTTATGCTTACGTTATGTATTTTTCAACTCTCTTTTCTGGCTCCACTGGGGACTTAGACAGGCAACATAAGCTAAGCCCACCCAATCAGTCTGGATCCACACCAAAAAAAAGACAATGTGTTAGTTTCTTAGATTGGTAGAATCTGAGTGAAAAATGGTGTGGGGAATTCAAAGCGTGTGGAGAGACATGATATAAATGTAGGAATTAAGGCATGAAGTACAAATGCTAATCATTTGTATGATTAACACTTTTTCTACTAAGGTAATATAATATTTTGTGAAGATGGCTTCTTCACCAAGGGATGAGAGGTTTGAATTCTACAGCTAAATGACCACATCTCAAAATCACCCTAATTCTCATCCGATCCTTGTCTTGTTTCACAGATATGTCAAGGTACATCAATTAGAGTTCACAAAGACTCCAAACTTGGCGTGATTCAAATCTATCCCATTCTAAGCAGTATTTGGAAATCTGACTTTGATCTATTTATAACTCAAATGCTATGAATTCATAGCATTTAGCGATAATACTACATTTGCACAATCCTTTGCACTTCTTTCCCTTTAGCTTAGGTGTCAAGACCGTGTAGTAGAGCCATGGGTATGTCTGTCAATTGATACTACTATAATCACACCAAATAAAGTAAAAATAACAAAAGAATGCAAAATGGATTAATTCAGTGCAGATTCTATTTTAAATGAACCTAAACTGTGAAATGCACAGGCAGGATATCATTTTGGTAAGCCTTTCGAAGATTCTCAGAAAGGATCAGCATCTATCCTAGCTAAAATAAAATTAAAACAGCAAGTCGTCATAATTAGAATAGGTCAGGATACGCTTCCTGTAACACAAACTTCTGCCTTGCTTCTCCCTGCTAGCACCTAGAGGAGAAATTTCTCTTCATACTGTTTCTGTTTCCCTTATACATGGACTGGGAGAAAATCTGCATCAACAGAAATCACATGCACAAACAGATGAAACAAGGGTGATTTTTTTTCTTTAGATTTGTCTCCTTCCCTCCTTAAATAATGGTTCATGGAAAGCTCTAGTAAAAACCAGTACAACAAAAGTTGTACTTCAACTTGTAAAAACTGACTGCCACTATGGTCCATGCAGTAATGAATAGTTCATCAAACAATTGTGAAAATCCTGCTTCCTCTCTTCATCTTAGTAAACAGACAAAGGATGGTAGCCCCAAGGGTCACTCTAAACCAGAACCTGAGATTCCACAAAGTCTTCTCAGAGACTTCAAGAAAAGTTTAACACATTTCTTTTCTCAGGGGAAGTGGACCAATGTCCATAACTACGTGTAGGACACAGAAATGGATATTTAGATGGAGATCTGTCTATAAACCATTTGAACTTACGTATAACTACATGTTTGCCATCAACATGTTGCTCAGACAAATCACAGTGAGTTCTTCTGGTAAGAAAGAGTATCAGTTTGTGTTGCCCAGTGTTTAGAGGTCAGACATAGGATTGAAGAAGAACCTGCAGTATCTACAAGCTCTTCTAAGGAAACAGGATAATATGTGAATCAAGAAGTAAATCCAAATTGCTAAAAAGCTGCCTTGGCAGAACAAAGTCAAGATAAAGGTTTTCCAGGAAACCACAAAAAGTGCCAAAAAATCTTTGGGTAAGTTCATAGAGGCCCTGTAAATTCAGATGTCACTAAACTGTGTCTAGTCATCAGCAATCTCATCCAACAGGCCACTATTAGGTGACAAAGCACACTTCAGACAATCTGTGCTTGCATCCTTACTGCAAATTCCACCCACAGATCGCAAGCTCTTAAGTTTTGATATTGTTATACAGCCACTTCTGTTGATTGTCAAGAAGCCACTTCTTTACACAGACAACAGGGCCCTTACAGACAGCAAGAACATAATAATACTTCTGAAGTGGTTTCTGTCTTTATCAGTCTGCACAATTGTTTTCATATTTTAAATTGTAAAAGTTGTATTGGTATGTGATACATACATGCCTGAATGTCTGATGTGTTAAGTTATTTGTCATCTCTGGTAGTAAGTCTTTTTAGTGATTTTTACTCAGGCAGTTGTATAAAGTCAGGATGACAGTGATGTTTAAATACGTGCCTAAAATGCAGTTGGATGAAAAATCTGAGACCAAATGAAATTCACAAAAGCAATTACAAATCCAGACCTGGGGCACAGTTTATGACAGGACGATTTTGGGGAGATTCTTAAAGCTTATTTTTCAGCCAGACCATGTCAGTATTCCGGGTGAAATAATGACATAAAGAGGATCCCCCACTACCTCCATCAGACAACCCTGCTGCACCTTGGGGCAAGAACAGCAACACAACTGGAAGTCCTTTGGCACCAAAGCCAGCATATAGTCAAGCTACAGTCTTGGTATGTGTTACAAGCTAGCTCACTGAATGAGCAGAAAATGCTCAGGACTTCACTTCCTATTACACAGGTAGAGGTACATGCTTTTGTATTTTTACAGTACACCATGCATTTTGAAGAACGAAGCAATGAAGATCTTACCTTGCATCGTTGTTTTTGTGGGTTCTGCAAACAGAGGAATGAGCAGGAGGTAGATGAGGTAGACAAAGGAGAGCCCATTGTAACGGAAAGCACAGGCTGCAATGAGAGAAAGAAAAACAACATATTGCTTAATCAGCCTGCAATAGTCAAATTCAATAGCAAAAAGTGTTTCCCATTTGAGTTCACTGTTTGCCTTATCAACTTTTCCCCATTTATTTAAACCATTTCTACACAAGTATTCAAATTTATGCTTAAAATAAATAATAAAATTAAATACACTTCTAAAGTATTTTCACAGTAATATATATTTTGAGTTTAACAAAAATATGCACCCAAGCTGTAAAGACTTCATCCAGACTGATGGACAAGTTAGTTGTTACCTACATTTTTTACTTTCCTCATATATAATGTCATTAAACCATCCATCACAAAAACATATAGGGACACATAAATCAATCACAGAATGGTTCGGGTTGGAAAGGACCTTAAAGATCATTGAGTTCCAACTGTCCTGCTATGGGCAGGGACACCTCCCACTAGACCAGGTTGCTAAAAGCCCCATCCAGCCTGGCGTTAAACACTTCCAGGGATGGGGCATCCACAACTCTGTTCCAGCTCCAACAGGGCAACCTGTTCCAGTGCCTCACCACCCTCACAGGAAAGAATTTCTTCCTAATATCCAATCTAAATCTCCCCTCTTCTAGTTTAAAACCATTCCCTCTTGTCCTATCACTACCCTTCCTGACAAAGGGTCCCTCTCCTGCAGGCTCCCTTCAGACACTGGAAGGCTGCTAGAAGGTCTCCCCGGAGCCTTCTGCTGAGAGAGGCTCTCTCAGCCTGTCCTCATAGGAGAGGTGTTCCAGCCCTCTAATCATCTTTGTGGCCCTCTGCTGGACCTGTTTCAACAGTTCGATGTCCTTTCTCTGTTGAGGACTCCAGAGCTGGACACAGTACTCCAGGTGGGGTCTCACGAGTGCAGAGTAGAGGGGCAGAATCACCTCCCGCGACCCGCTTGTTACACTTGATGCAGCCCAGGATACGGTTGGCTTTCTGGGCTGCCAGTGTGCACTGACAGCTCATGTTGAGCTTCTCATCTCAACTGATGTTGAGTCCTCATCCAGGACTGCTCCCAAGTCCTTCTCCTCAGGGCGGCTCTCCAGCCATTCTCTGCCCAACCTGTATTTGTGCCTGGGATTGTCACATCCCAGATGCCGGACTCTGCACTTCAATATTTATGGTCTCTCTTTAAGACCATAAATCTTCTTTTTAAGAAGATTTACAAGTTCATTATATTACAATTAAAGTTTATCAGTAAATAATAAAGAAAAATGATTAAGTATATCCAGATTCCAAGTTACAGCATGTCTAAAGTCACTAGTTACCCTTAGAACAGCAGTGTGTTTACGTCATTACAGAGGTCTGAATTTTACTATCACCCATTCGTTTGCTCTTACAACATTCTTCTAGTGAAAAGATTGTGAACTACAAATGAAAAAGGGCTTCACAGCACTTGTAACTGGTGTTATGCAAGTTTTTCTAAAGACTGGAACTACTCTACTATTTTTTTCTACTATTTCATTTTCTATTTTAAAAATTTAGTGTATTTTCCTGAAATTATCCAGGTCATACAGCCATTACAACAAGCACCAATATTGCTACAAACAAGGCACATTTTTTCCAAAGAATGTAATGCATATTCTCTGCTGAAAGAGGAGTATATGAACTTCCATACAGAAAGGATAAAAACAACAAAAAATGACAAAGTAATCTGTAATTCCACTGTGCAGCAGATGTTCAAATATTGTAAGACCTACCACAGTCGACTGTCCACACGAGATAAGCCAACTGCAGAGGAGTCAGAAGATGAATTAACCTCTACTTTTATTTACTCACTGAATGTAACTAGTATCAATTAAGTCTTCTCAGTTACATCCAAAACAATTTGGTTTTGGAGGACAGATACCGCCTTAGTCCTGCCAGAAACGTGTATCACAAAAGAAAACAGGTTTCCCAGTCACCACTTCAGGAAATTTCACAGAGACCATATTGAAAACAAGTTAACAACGTCAGCATTAACTGGTCCTCACTCACATCACATCAATCTATTTAAGTTATAAAACATACAATAGTTATAATTTTTATCTCCCAAACTAACCAGTGTTTTGAACAACCCATACAATTTCCTTAATAGCCCTAATATAAAGACTCTGGATTTATGCTCCATGTCTGCAGCTTAGCCAAGAAATGTGTGAACTTTATGGGAGAGTCTGGCAAGAAGGAAAGACAATAAGCATCTATGCTCTACTCCCAAACTGATATGATTCTTCAACCATCCTTCAAAAATCTGACAAGAACTAAGAAATCCAGGAAACTTTGATAGAGGGTTTTCAGAGTGAAATCCAGAACGCTTAAGAGCAGCTTCTCAGAATTTAAATTCATATCACTCCTGTCACTTACTACATAAACTCCCTTTATAGCCACAGTCTTTAAAGGACAACTGAAGACTTACATGTACACTTGTAACTAAGAAAAAAGGCAAGATAAAGTAAATAGGACCTATCCCACTGGGAATACTGCAAGCAATTATCAGAGGTTTAAAGTGAATGTACTTGAGAAAAGAGAGTCAGTCCCACTATTAAGCACCTTCAGGGTGTTCTGCACAGGAGCACAGGATGCAATGGCCATTAGTGACCTTCTTGGAATGAATGGCAAAGCAGACACCCCAGAGATCAGGACAAATCCATAAATCAATCTTTTTGCAAGTTGAAGTTGGGGTGGAAAGAAGTTCTTTGGCATTCATAGAAAAAAGTATGATAGTGGCTCAAGGCTGCTAAAGCTTGAAGGCTTTTCTATTTTGAAGGGAAGATCAATGTTCTCAGCCTGGTAGCAGAAGAATAAATACTATTATCCAGTTATTACAGGAGTTGTGTCAACCCTTTTAAACATCTTACTTGACAATATTATACGTATTTTCTTCTTTATTCAGAACTGAGTTTGCTGCACTTCTTGTAGAGTACCTAACACTGTTTTCTTAGCACAAAGATAGAAAACAGCACATCTATGTGCTTTAGATACCCTCCTTTATTAGCTGTAGGTCAACAAATGCCTTGCTAACAAGTCCATGTCAAATACTTAGAGCTGCTATTTATATTGAAGCATCCTCTAGCAAACTAGTAACCTTGGCTAGACATTGGCTGTAAAACCTACCTTTATTTAAGCAGTTGCAAAAGCACCAGCAATACATTTCTCTGAATTGACAAATTAAAAAAAAANGACAAATAAAAAAAAAAAAAAAAAAAGATTAGCTTAAACATTTTTACTATTCTCTACTGCAACTATTTCACTATTTCCATATCAACTTTGTCTCCATTTGTCTTGTACATTTTGGTGAAGAGATCAATGCCTTACCAAGCTAACGTGCCAGAGTAGAGAGCCATAATTGAACATATTTTTAGCAAGATAAAATATTAGAAAATAGCAGTTCCACTATATTTACATATTTGCACTGCACTCCAACATTATTTGACAAATACATGTATTTCTAAATTCTGATGCTTAAAACTATCTAGAACAAGTTGCTGGACGTAAAATCAGCTTCTGTTTGTCACTGGTATAACAATAAAGAATGATTCTAAGAAGCAAATTATCCTTTGCACTCCATCCAGTGCTCACAAGGGTCTCCTTTTGCAAAGGCAGCTGCATGCAGATGTTCATCACAGTGGAAAGTTGCATTTGAGGTCACTGGAATTCCACCAACAGTAAAAGCACCTACACAAATTAACTCCTTGGCAAACCAGGTGGTATAGAAGTTTCTGGATATTTGGGTTACATTGGCTATTTTGCACTATCAAAATTAATTTTAGCATTTTAAGCTTGTTATCTCTTCTCAAAATTGTCCAATCGATTAGTGAAATTAATTTCAGAGGAATTATTCTTGAACTATATTTACCTCAAAATTTACTGCTTTCTATTTATAGACATGAGGAGACGGTGTTCTCAACAGCTTTTTTCTCCACAACTACATAAACTGGATCATTAACAGAGATAACTTCTCCATACAAACCTTCCCTTATATCTTTTTTTTTTTTCTTTTTTTGGTCATATAGAGTCCTGCAGAAAAATAAAGGTATTTTGAAGACATTTGGCAAAACGTATTTCCTAAGCTGAAAGTTAATTTTATTAGTATCCAAGAAACCCTTCTGTTTCTTAGTTTCAGCAGTGTGGTTTGCCTAAAATGAACACTAAACAAAAAGCTGAAATATGTAATAAACAATACATGCGAAGTCCAGTTACACTTTCTTCTCTTCATTCTTTTCTTTAAACATGTCTCACCATATTCTCTAACAGCCTCACGTAAATTTTTCTCCAGAAATCTCTGAAGTTCTGCTACTCTTCAGAGTCCAGAAGTAATACACAATTGTGAAAAGACATAAAAACAGAGCTATTGATATACAGCATATTAGTATATTAGAAGAAAACTTAGCTTTTTTATAACCAGCTGAAGTACTTTTAGGGTATCTTCCTTTGGGTGACAAGAAAAGAGCACTTTATAACAGATAAGATTGACTTCTTCATTCTTAATCAATTATTTTAAATACTTCTGTTTTAATGCATAGCATACTAAAAAAATATTACCTTTAAAGACAGGAACAGTATGTCAGCTAAGAAAAAGTTAGGATAACTTCAGACATCTTTGTGCCATAGCAGTCAGAAAGAAATACACAGTGAAAAAAGTAACATGCATATCTATTGAATTTTCACAAAAGACTGACATGCAAGTTATTTGTAGCAAAAAATGGTAGCTGTAGAACATTTCATCTTTCTGCCATCTAGCCATTTGCTCAAACAAATGAAAAATTACAGTCACAGTTAACTGGTATTTTTCTCTTTCACCATGTCAGTAAATATAGTCATAATACTGCTACATGTAAAACACATCTTAAAGAAATATGCGCAACATAAAATTCTCTAAAGCCTGCTCTGCTGACATATTCTAGGACTATTAGTCCCTCTATTAGAGAACAGAAATCAGCTCTGAACACTTAAATCTTGCCATGAAGGACACATTTTCAAATATTTTTCCAAGATTTGTTAGGAAGTAAGTGTAATGATTACATCATTCAGGTAAAACTACTCAGGTAAGAGGATTTATTTTATTATAATACAAAATCTTTCCTATTAGGCTACAATCACAAGAATAAAGACTTGTATACAAAGCCTTAAAAAAGTCCCCAAAGCACTAAAAAGAAGTCCCCAATGATAAGTAGTGTTATTAACATAATGATCCATAATTTCTATTAGATAAGAGTATCAGAATATGTTAGGTTTGAAGAACAACTCCTTTGACAGCCTTACACAAGAACTGAATTCTTTTCTTCTTGAAATTAAGAACTGACATTACACCTGGGAATGTATAGATTGCTAATATTTTAAGGGCTGCTTGTATATTTTTTGGCATAGTCAATAAAAAAAAAAAGTCAATATTTCAGAACTAAAAGAGGACACTCATTATTGTATGTTGGGTTTTTTTCTAAATTAAAAAAATGAAGCTTGCATTACTGAGATTTCACAAAGTCATTGTCTAAAATTCTGTGAGAAGGTCATACTCTTATGTGAGGTACCCTTCAAAATTATGTTTCCTTTTCCAAGACAATACATTTTCAATTACCCCAGACTGTGGTATACACATGCTTTCTATATATATGTTAAAAAAAAAAAAAAAAAAGACTCCCACAATTTATGGCTTCTGAAGGAATGCAGATAATGTTTGCTTACACTATTTTGGTTTGAACTATGTCTTTAATGGAGAATTAGAAAAAAGTTGAAAAAAATAAGTTGAAAAATATGTATATTATGCACGATAAAAATTAAAAAGGAATCTTAAAAAAAACTGATAATCATAAATCCCATGACATCACGTAACCCTGTGCTTCTAGATTTTATTTTTCACGCTTATATTATAGCCAAAGAAGAATGCTTTTGAACTTCTGGACGTCTACTACTGCTTCTTAGACTTATCACCAAGTTTCTACACTCAGATACTGTTTTTTTCCCAACACCAAAATTTTATTGCTGCTACATATTATTATTTCATTTTTATACCAACAATTCTTTCTTCCACTTAAAGAGGATAGTTCACACAGAATTTGTATTTTACCTGTTAAATAAGAAATACTGGATAGCAAAGCGGGTGGTGATTGACAAATTTGTACTGAGCTTCATCTTGGAAGGGAAAGGAAAAAAATGCCTCATAAAAAGATGTATTTAGTTTCATTCCACAAAAATTTTAAAAAGTATTTAATTTAGAAGTGGAAACTACCTGTTTGAAAATACAAGCCTTGAAGAATGCAGGCATAGTACCAAAGGGCTACTGATTTCTCATTGGTAACCTAGAATTGTGTCCAGAGCCACAACAACAGAAAATATGGACGGGGAAAGAGAATTAGTCATCCACTCGCTATTTTTTTGAATGTATTTTCATAAAAAGGCACCATCATTAAGATGAACACAATCATGTATTGCTTGCTATACCCTTTTCTGTTTACTATGTAAGAACAGGTTTTTCTGCATATTTCTACTGTAGGTTTGAGAATTTTATACATCATTTTTAGCATTATCCTCTCCAGACTAACGTGTGCATTAGCATGAGAAGGAATTGATTCAGCCAGCTACAATGAAGCCAGCTGTCATCTGCCTCCTGCAGGATATCGCATAGTGTTTACATCCTCTTATAACAGCTTCACAACTTCAAAATTACTAAGGAAGTTATGCAAAGATATTCAACATTGCTACATTTACACTAAAATTTGGGTTAACGTTCATGCTTGTTTTTCCAGAGACAAAAACACATTCAGTGAAAATATTCACTGGAAACAGTGCCACTAGAAAAGTGTCTAACCCTGAGCAGGCAAGCGGTGTTGCCTGAAAGACAGAGCTGATGCTGTTCACACATCTCTATACCCAGCTGATCTGAAATAACCCTCAGACAGCAAAGGACCAAAAAACAAAAGGGAAAAGGAATCAAGAGCTGACTGATCTGTGAAACCTCTGTTTGGCCTCTGTTTCTAGGAGGCCAAACGCCCAGCTCAGAATCAGGAGAATTCAGCACCCAATTCAACCTTACAGTGACTGGTGACTTTGCCCTGGGGACAGGGGTGTGCTTGAGGAGAAAGCCCACCTAACCCCACATGGAAACAAAAACCCGAAACAACTGCTCTGTTGTATGATTAGCATCATTACAAACTAATGTAGTTAGAAGTTAAACTCATTTGCTTCTGGTTGGATAAAACAATCCAGTATTAAATAGTCACAGAAGACATGCTCTCAGAAAGATGATGGATCAGTTACTCTCCTCTGAAATGTAATGTTCAGGTACAAGGGGGAGCAAACCTCACTCCTCCTTTTCAGCTTACAGACACAAGTGCAAATCTTACTATGTCTCTATGGGTTCCCCTCTTTTAGCTGACATGGCCACCAGAGATCAAATGCTGTAAAAATAATAAAACAAGTAGATTAAAAATTAAGTTTGTTGTGATAAGAAATGTGTGTTATCAGTTGCTGAAGAAAGGAAAGTTGTATTGCTTCTATAAATGGCTATATATATGTTAATCTAACACTTCTTCAATTTCTAATTTCCAAATAGAAATTTCCAATTTCTATTTCAGAAATACAGAAATTGTTCCAGAAATTTTTCCTCCAAAATTCTTTACAATAACAAGAAAACAACTGGCATTTATTCTAAAATTAGATATGCCATAAATAACCTGTTTTTAAGAATAAAATTCTAAAAGTGACCAAAATTGTCCCTCCTCAACAACTGCTTTCTAATAATGATGAGTATCTGATAGGCACAGTGCCCAATGAACTTCAGTTGTGAACTTTATTTTGTCTTACTGGAATTCAGAAGGAGGGGTTCCTGTCACAATTTTGCTCTCACTCACTTCTGGGTAATTCCACTGAAAATAACTATTATGACAGATAAGATTGGAAGTATACACTGCTGTGCAAGACAGTTAAGTGAAATGCATGCAATCTTATCATCCTTTCAGGGCAAATTAATAGTTATAGCCTACAGCACGCAGTGCAGAACCACGCAAAACTGTATCAACTCCTGCATCGACCAATACTCCTTTCTACATTAAACAGTTGTGCTAATAGTGCCTTGCAAACGCGTACCCCTCCCCGCCCTGCTTCTGAGCCAACATTTCAACATGGTGCTGCTTTATGCAGCATCACGTATCTACTCTGTGCTACACCCAGACAGAAAACTTCTTTTCTTTTGGGAAAAACCCCATGAGTTCTTTAACGAACAGATAAATAGTATGTCAGTATGCCACGTCAGCACTTCTGTAATCATATTTTTTTCCTGGTCAATGACCATCAGGAGAGACGGCTGCTGGACAGTGAACCCTTTTGCAGGGGTTTGGGGTGGGTTTTTTAGCTCTTTTTTACCCTTTCCTCTCTTTCCTGAAGAAGCACTTTCTGTAAGCTTCCTCTCCATTAGAAACCATCTGGAGTTCATTTTAACTTTATGATAAATATTATCTGGGAATTGAGTGCAGAGAGAAGAGAAGACAAAACACCTTGTTCGCCTTTCTTTCAGCTCTTAGGTAAAGGAGCTATGCTGTCTTTGACATGAGGAAAATGAGCAAAAGACCTCAGGTGCAAGCATACCACAATCATCATTTTACTAAGAATAATGTATTTTAAAGGATTATTTACTCGCACAAGCAAATCCAATGTCAATATGTTTTATTGACATGACTAAGTACAGAAGTAATTCCAAAGTAAAAAACACCATCACCAGTATTTTTTCCCTTTAGAATGATCTACTTTATGTTATAATTCATTTTAAGCTCAGTAGCAGATTGCAACTAAACTAAGACTTTCTACTGTCTTCTGGATTGTCTTAAGATTTTGACATTTCCACATAGCGTTGGCAATCTCTTAGCCAACCAATTTGAGATATGGTTGGGGTTTTCTTAGTTGAGTGGTTTGATTTATGATTTTTTGATATTTCTTTACCTTTCACTTCCAGTCTCTTCTCTCACAGTGATTAAAGCTCATTGCAGACGCCCTCTTTCCCCTCCACTCATGTAACTCATACTATTACCACATGCCAAAGTAAGGTCTACTCAGAAAACAGTGGTCCTAACCTCCATCCAAAAAATGCAGGTGGCAAAAAGTCTCCCTTTTTTTTTGCATAACAAAAATAGATAGCAAATCTGGGATCTGTGTTGTCCTCAGGCTTCATAACCAGGACAGCATGCCAGCCATCAAAAGAGTGAGCACTCAACCTCAAGAGGGCCAGTCTTTTTTCAGTGGTGCCCAGTGAGAGGACAAGAGGAAATGGACACAAACTTGTACATAAGAAGTTCCACCTAAATATAAGGACGAACTTCTTCACTTCTTCACTTTCGGGTAGCAGAGCACTGTAACAGGCTGCCCAGAGAGGTGGTGGTGTCTCCGTCTCTGGAGACATTCAAAACCCACCTGTACGAGTTTCTTTGCAACCTGCTCTAGGAGGACCTGCTTTGGCAGGGGGGTTAGACTACATGATCTCTAGATGTCTCCTCCAACCCCATATCATTCTGTGATTCTCTGTAACCTTCATGATGTCTTCACCGAAGTCACAACGCTTTGCATTATGTGTACTCATATACTCATTCATAGGTCTGGGAAGAGGAAAATGATGTCATATTCCTTCACCAAGGCAGCTGCCTGTGGAAGGGAGACCATCTGCATTCTCATTCCTGCTCCAGCAACAGCTCTTCTGTATCCAAACTTCTCTCTCTAGGAAAGTAACTGGGAGCTAAAGAAGTCACTGTTCCTCACTCATTTTCATGGGATGAGAAAAGTGTGTTCCTTGCCCCCCTGGACATCCGGAGGCAGCAGTCCGGTTGTGCTGTTGCAGTTGCATAACCCTGACAAGACTCAAACTAAAAATAACAGCAAACACAGAACACAGATGACGACCAAAAGTCACGCAGTGCTACTGCTAAACACAACATCAGCCAGGGACAGACATGGAGACAGTTGTGTTACAGAGATCTCCAGAAAGGGACCAAGACCTCCAGCTATCAGGGACCAGGAACAGCTACAGAGTCAGATTCTCCAGCAGCTAGAAGGGAAAATCTCTGCACATTACCAGTCTCCCACAGCCATCCACACTCATCACCTTTTAAAGCACATAAATCACCATAAATCAATTGACATAAGATGCAGAAAGAACCGAATCCTCTTTTCCTTTTTTTTTTTTTTTTGCCAGCTGCTCCTTATGTTGACACCAGTCCTAAAAAACTCAGTCAGATGAAGGACGTGGCAAAAAAACTAACCCAGAAAAATGCCTCTGAGAATATAAACATAACTAAACATCAGAGAGGTGTTAACACTAAGAAATATGAGCATCATTAGTGAAGTTACAAATATGAATGCAGTGTTTAAAACTCTGCCATTATTTATTCCAGTAGAGGAAAGGATAGATAAACTTCCTTTCTTCGTCCATCACTGAAAAAAGCAGTGCTCAGAGGGTAGATTGCAACTGCAAGCTATAAATCTGGGTGATAAAGGAGCACTTCAGACAGTGCTACAAAGCCGCACTGTTTACCAAAGGAAACAGAATTTTAAAAATAGTTATCTCCAGGATATCTGTCAATTGCGTAAAGCAGATGCAAGCCCCTCATTCCAGTAATGTCACTGCCAAACTGATGTTTCTTGTACAAAACAATAAATCACTTTTTCTTTGAGGGATTGTGCATTTATTTCCTTAAAATATGCTAAGTAAGTTTCTCTTACTGTGAAGAAATTTTTATCTACTACAGAAAACTACTGAGGAATGCCATGAATTGCTTTGTAATCTATTTCTCATAACTAGGAAGTGGAAAGACATCCTAGAGACCCCAAAGAATCACAGAACTCAGGGAGTTGTTGGGAGACTTCATAACCACAAATCTGGTTTGATCACTGAGATTGCTTATTCTGGAGATGCAGTACTTAAATCCATCTGACTCCCAGTGAAATTTCACATGCATATGACTATAGCCTCCATAAAACAGATTCCTTCTGGAACATAAGCACTTTAATATGGGTTTCAAATGCAATGCGTACCTACCATTGAATGAAAAACATACCTATCAGAACTCCTATCACTGAAACAGGAGCATGGCTGTGTACAGTTTTCAAACAGAAAGATGGATTGCACATAGTCACTTAAGAAAAGAAAGAATATCGTCATTGTGCATTTCTTCTGAGTAGAAACACTTCCCAGAAAGCACAAGGCGCATATGCTAAGGCTGCATCTGTTTCTATGCACATCATTCAAGACACTTTCTCTGCCCCCAAAGTGTTGCAATCAGTTCAGGTTGCCAAATGTCTGGAGCCTGTGGGAGGCCTTCTTCCACATGTCGATTTTCTATTACATGGCATCTGCAGCAATGTGTTTTCCTCCCCTGGAATATGATTTGCAGAAACTCCTCCAGACCTTTGATAAGCTCCCAGCCAAAGTTTAAAAGCAAGACTGAAAATTTGAAATGATTTAATACCTCTTTCATGTTTATCTAACAAACCATTGTGTCCTTGTCCAAGAATATTTGAATGTGGGAAGTTAAGAAGAAGTTTAACTTTAAGAAAACTTCCCACGCAGCTAGTAATTCTAATCTGTTTATATCTAGGCTCAATATAAAGTCTAACTACGTACTTCTTTGGAGTCAAGCCACTGTCCTGAAGATACCCATATGCAGTATCCCATCAGCATAAAAAGCAAAAAAAAAAAAAAATTGGAAAAAAAAAATAATTGCATCCCACCAAGGAAATTAGGTTCTGGGTTCACTACTACATAACTTCTAGAGCTCCTAACAACCAACAACAAAGTAAAGGACTGCTTGTTGGAGGGGAAGACAGAGACAATAAAATACTGTCATCATTAGGTATGTTCTGAATACAGGAACACGGGTACAGGTAAAATTGAGGGTCACAACATGAATCTTCAAATGCAGTAGCATACTTTTATCATTTAAAAATAAAATAAAATAAAACCCTAAAGAAAAAAAAAAAAAAAAACTCAACACCCTAGCATCTCTCTAATTGGGCAAGATCTCAAGCTTGGAGAAATGAGTTCATTGAGAATCTCAGAAGATCCATTTTTTGAGAAAGAGCCAAAGTATACATCCTGGAGGATTAAAACTAAGTGAAAGGCACATTAAATTTGATTTAAAGATATCCTTAAAATTTAAAAAAGATACAAACACCAAGCTGCCTTTCAAGTGAAAAAAAAAAAAAAAAAAAAAGGGGTTTTCTTTGCACTCTTTGCAGGGAAGCCAATGACCCCTTAGTGACAAGGGTTCTGTATACAGTGAAGATAACAGCAGTAAAGACTTACATAATCCCTACAACTTTATTTATGAGCACTTCCATTAGTATAAAATTTTATCTGGTCAAGAAAGTATTTTTGTCAGCAAACTGACAAAAATTTATACCAGTTGAGAACATAAACTGTGGATTTCAAAGAGACCTTTATGAGTAAACTGACCAGAATTAGTCTTGGATGAAGTCTGTAGCTCCAGAGAAGAAATGTGACAGAATAAGTAAAGTGTTGGGTTTTGTCTGAACCCAGAGGATTCTCTTCATTAACAGCTAGATCAATGTACAACAGCCAGCTGTTTGCCAGGAATATTCTTATTTGTCACACTAGAAAAATAACTAACTTCATGCTTTTCCACATGGTGTTAAGTGATGGAAGTGGGAAGATGAAACTGTGGAAAGAAGAACAGTAGCCACTTAGAAGCTTGAAAGATACCTAACTCAGTAACACTGTTCTGCTAACATGCTCTGGGGTCAAAAGAGGAAAGTTTATTTACCACAGAGGCAAGACAAAGTTCTTCCTAAAAGTAGTAGTAATAATAAAATTAAGTGATTTAAAAAGGAGTGGTGGAAATAAATTAGCTGTGTGTTGGCTGTTTTTTTAAACCAAGAAAAATGAAAACTATTTTTTCAGACTGAAAATGTGAAAATAATAGCTGAAATACAAACTTTTTCCTGCTTTATCCATACGAGATTCCCTCTCCCTACTTCCCCCCGCAATTAAACATCCGCTTATAAAGCACTTCAAAGGGGCATTACAGTTCCACATATTCATTATTGAATATTGGAACATTCAGAATTGCCAGATAAGTTTTTTGCTTTTTGCCACTAAGCAATTTTGAAAACCAATTTTTTTTTTAATTTTAAAACTTCAAAGTTAATTCATTACAGCTATAAGTATATACACTCTTTAAAAACAAACAAAAAACAAGCCAAAACCACCTACTCAGCTCCTTGATCACAATAAAAGCATGCCAGCAGTAAAATTCAACATATCTCACTGTAGTACCCTAAGAATAAATGAGTTAGGACCCTGATACTAACATACATTAAAGTCAGCTGGATTTAGTGTGATTTCATAACCTGGAAGAGATTGTCAGCATGACTACAAGCATTTATCCTTTGTTTAGAGCATCATGATCTAGTCATAAAAATATCACTCTTCAATAAATAATAGAGTATGCCATTGCTACCCCCAGAGTTCTACAAATTCAGAAGCTGCTCAGCATTCCAATTTTGGAACAATTCTAGGAAAATCCCTCCTGACTTCATTTCCCAATAGATACTCTAAGGTAAAAATTTTAAAATGACTGCGAAAAACCACCCAGAAATCCTCCTCACCTATCTTCAGTTTCTATTTCTGTACCTGCAAAAAAAAAAAAAAAAAGAGAAAATATTCTGTATTGCATCTGGATGCAGATGCATCAGTTTCCACACTGTCTATGTGCTATTTATCATACCAGGGATTAAGTCTTGTTTCCAGCTATAAGAAAAGGAGGTGTGAGGATATTTTCACTTCAACACATAAGCTGATATAAAATTAATGTCATATACATGAGGAAAGAGATCTTTTCAATGTCTGAAAAAGCCAAACTACTACATACTAACAATGAATACTCTGAAAGCAAATTTCAGAGATAATACATGTAGAGCAACTATTCAAGTGAGAGAGAGTGAGATGTGAGAGTATGATGCCAAGTTTGGTATTCAGGCTCAAAGACTTCTTCCCTTTACAGTCCTGTTTCTCATTAACTAAGGGTTTATTATGACAGGTACAGGACCTAGCCCGCAGTCCACTGGAAACTTAAACTGCCATTTAGCCTCCAACTTGAACGAAAGAGGACAAGCAGAGCAGCTGTGACTGACAACCACTATCTTGATGTTGTACAACTGAAGGGTGAAGGATGGATAACCAGCCTGCAGCGACACAGGCATGCTTTGCTGTCAACAGACAAGACAAATTTGTACCACACTTGGAGTTGACTGTTGTGGAGTCATCATCCCACTTTGTGGTCTGCTGAACTCTACCAGCCTTTAAACAGCCCTTTGATGTCTGCAAAAGTGTCAGCTCCCAGACCCCGCTGCTTCCACGCTGAGTGAATCCCAAGTAGCACACACAGTACATGGGGCTACTGGCACCGCCATTTCTGCTCCTCAGCAGCTGCCACAAGATAATTTGATAGATGAGATGGTTCTGCTGGCATGGAAAAATCAGCACTGTTTTCTGAAGGCAAAATACTTGATGCATAAACAAAGCAATGGAGCATGTTAGTCAATGCCTTCATATCTAGGGACGTGTATCTTCTTTAACAGCAAAGCTAAAGGAATCCTTTGCCAACCGTTCCCTGTGACTCCCAAGTTATCACCACAGTCATGCCAGCATAGCTGCTTGTGGCACTCAGTGCTGGCACAACCAAAGCATGGAGCACCCTGTGAAAAGGGCAGAGAAAGGGTGACCAGGAACTTGAGAAACTCACTATTGGAGAAAACATAGAAATAAACCATCTGTAGCTCTTAAAAGGCACCTTGTCCTGTCACCTTCATGAGAACATCATGGCACATCACTGCTGAAAAGATAGAGACAAGAGAAGAAAAACTTCTCTTGCATGAGGTGTGAATTCGTTGGGCACGCAAGATAAATTTAGTGGCCTTCAAGAAAAGCACCAATATCAATGCAGAGTTGACATCAAAAGGATGTTTTACATTTAGTTTTTATGTCTTTTAATTTGTTGCCTTCTCCTCACCTTCACACAGATTTCTCAGAAGGAGGAACTTTGAAGATGAAAAGGGAGAGGGAAAAATGGGAAAAAACCTAACTCTTCTCTGAAGTACTCTAAAGAAAATTATTTTATTATAGTTACCAATGAGACACATGCAGAGTTATGCCATTCCATGGAACAGAAAAAGAATGTGGAAATCTTTCCAGTGAAAAACAGAACCAAGATTAGTACATTGTTGTGGTAGGAGCTACTTGAGCACATTAAAGGGCAGGCAGCTTCAGTAGATGATTTTTTAAAGCAGGGGAAAAATGAAATATCCTTACCGTGTTTACACAAATAAGAAATCAAACCATAGAAAATTACTTGGCTTTAACATGTTTACATGACAGTCCCGCAGCAAAGTGACACCAGGTCAGGAGGACAGGAGGACAACAGTATTTCCACCTTCCAAGATGACAGACTTGATGCACCTTAGCTGCCTCCAAGTGGATTCATTAGCAGCCTTACACAGGCTCTTGAGAGGGGATGGACCTGTAGCCACAAATACTTTCATTCAAATAGAAAAATATTTGTGAGAACATGTTTGTTAATAATAGAATGCATTACAGGAAACCATAAATCTAATATTAGTGCCTCTGAATTCTCAACCGTATCTTGTCTCAAACCTGTGTTTATTTCTGCATTATGATTAAAATCACCAATTTTGGGCATTCACAAACAAACCCAAAAAAAAGTGCAAGATGAGACCCATTTGAGAAAACAGTGTGCTTGCTTTCCTGGTGGTCTTGCATTTTAGGCCAACAGGTTGGCTTCAACCTGAAGTACTGGTATCACTACACCAATATATCAACTTTTAAAGGAAGATTAGGTTTTACAGAAATAGCAGAAGTAAATTCATACTTTATTCCAAAACATTAAGTGCTTTTCTTTTTCCTGTAAATCAGCAGAGTCGTCGAGGTCTCTTCTTTCCCTTCACTTTATCTTATTCGCTACCCTCAAATTCACAACAATCCCAGAGAAATCACAGTTCAAAATTAAAGAATAAAATTCCAACAAACATTACACAACAATCTGAAACAAGCTCATCATTGCCTTCACTGGTTAATCCTATAAAACATGATGTTTGGCTTACCTTAACTACAAGGAAACAACAGGAACCTCAAGGAGCTCATCCAAAAGAGCACAGCCATACTCTGACCCTGAACTCTGAGCTTAAGAGTTTCTGTCCTCTTTCCCAAGGACTATTCCAGTAAGATCAGAAGAATTCATAAACTTTAACAGTATCCACAATACAGTAGCCAAACTTACTTGTGCATTAGAAAAAAGTACATTGCTTGTTCATCAATGACTGTAACCTGATTAACCACAGTGACTGAACATCCTTCATACCAAAGTATTTCTGAAAATGGGAACAACTAACTAGAAACCTGTCCTTTCCTTTAGAAATGTTTTTGCACTGTGCTAAATGACCCTGAACCAACAATATTAGATCTAAAATCTGACCATCTCAAAACACTTGGGAATACTATTTTATCTGTAGGTATAATTTTTTATAAAGCAAACAGATCCTTTGCTTGTCTCCATTTATTGGCACAGCAAGACAACAGTGGGCATGCCGTGCTCTTACATTCAATAATCAACTGGTAAATACGTTTCTATGAGCCAAATACTGAATGGCTTCTTCCAGAAATGGGAACTGTAGCCCAACGTATCTCAAAGAAGAAGAAATGTTATTTTTGTGTCTGGAAGACAATTTTAATTGAGCTGGATAGGAATACTTCTAATCTCTGAAATGCTGTGTGAATTACATCCTGCGTTGTACAGGCTAACAAGCCTGTCTTTGTTGATATCGATGTTGATACAGAACACGGACAGTAAAGCAGCTGATGTGCTGGCCCATGCAAAGCTACAGTTTTAACTCCAGATTTAGAAAAGCACACAGCGTATTTGTGATTATGCACGAGACAGACTCTTAATTCAATTTATACATTTTTGTTAATTTAGCTCATCTCTCCTGCCAAAGATGCAATCATTTTCCTGAAGATGAATGTCAACCCAGTAAGCCAAAAGCCATCTGTCAGCTTTTAGCTAAGAAATATTTGAAGAGCTTAAAAAAAGGCAAGTATTAAAATGATGATTGAAATGAGCATGAATGGTTTGATTATTACACGGAGCCCTGGAGTGGGGAGAGGGGAGCACATCCTGTTTTGTGGTTAGGAAAAGTTGGCAATCTGAATCTGACCCCCACCCATTTTTGTGCGATCTCTGCATAATAAATCTGACATTTCAGAAGAAAGCTTCCATTCTCCTCCAACAACCCTGTGCAGAGAATCAAAGAAAAGTAGGTCCTCCACTCCATTTTTTTCAGTAGTCCACGGGATTTCCAAAAATAATACCCTGCACAGATGTTGAATCAGACTTTCAGTTTATTTGCAGGCAGCAGAATCAGTAGATTTCAAATTAGCTTCAGATGCTGTGAGTGAGGAAACATCACTTCCCTCCAAATTCAACATCTAAATTTTTTTTTTCAGTTTTATGCTTATTTTTTTAAAAAAATTATGGGCCAAGAATTAACAGTTGAGCTCTAAATCATTGCTTCTTTCAAGATCAAAACTTCTTGTCGCAAAGAAATCCTTAATCTTGGTAAAACTTGGGTGCTAACAGTAGCCAAACGTTCTACTTCAGCCACCTGCATTTATTTCACTGAGAAAAAACCCAGAACCAAAACTGTAGAATCCACTCATGGTACTAAAAATGGCAAATCATCTCAGACGCAATAATGAAAACATATCTGTAGTTCTAAGTCAGCATCAAAAGAATTACTCTTGACCCCTTCCCACCCTACATTTTTTATTTGATTGCCAAATTTAGCTTCAGAATAGGGCAAAAAGATGCAGCCTGTATCTCTATTTTTTAATCACTGTACTCAGACTTGGGTGAGGTGGGAGGGGAAGACCAAAATCCCTCTCAAAACAACAAAAAACCTGTCTATCAGGTAGGCATACCATGCTATGCAACCTGGAAAAAGGTTTGCCTTGGGAAAAGTATGCTTCATGGTTCAAACATCTGCTATTCTTTTTTATTCAAAGCACATCCGGAGCACACAAAAATACAATTGCAGCATATTCTCAAATATCTGATGCTTCTATTAGAACAGTTTATGTCTGGGAAGTAAGGATTTAAAATAAACATTGAGCCAAATCCTAAAGCCCTTAACTTGGGCAAACTTCCATTCACCAAAGTACAACAAAAAGTCAAATTCTTCTCTTTTTGTTAGGTTTATACAGATTTAAACAAATTCTACCATGTTTCTTGAATTCATATCTGTCCAATCTCAAAGTTAATACCATTTGTTGGTGCAAATGGAGAAAGAGTGAAACTCTAGTCCTGGATTACATCAACATGAAACATCAGGTCTTCCAAGAGTATAGCACCAAAACAAGAAAAACAAGGCATTCCATTAGCACTACAACCCTGCCATAGTTTTGGTTTTCTTTAACTAGTCTGTCACCATTACTGATTGACTTTGGAACAAAACCAAAAGGACAAAGATTATTCTTTGGAGTACTATCAGAGACAAGATCTTTAAAAAGATGTTCTAAGTACTATTCTTTATATGTTTTCACTCCATCCGTTTTCTATAAACACTTAAAAAATCCATGTTACCATCCTTATCACAAGAAAGCAACAACTGCTTTGGTTCTATCTTCACTCTTGGATACAGTTTACAGTTGAGAAGTTCACACTTCTCCCCTCCACACCCAAGGCAGACTGTGCCCTCAGGCTTGGGGTCATGAAACACCTCACCACAAACCATTATGTGCAAACTCAGCTCTGTAAGAATATGCACTGGCAAGAATGGGTAGTTTCACAGAATGCATCCACATAGCTGAATGAAGACTCAAGGAGCCCAGAGGCTGTGCTACTGATACATCTCAGGGAACTTCAGAGAAGCACATGACTGCTTTATGAAGAAATGAAAACAAAAATTTCAGGTCTTTTTTTTGAAGGGGGAAGAGCAATGTCCAGATGCAGAGCATCAAGGTTATAAGAAGCAGAAATCAATTCTGGATGCTACACTTAAGCTATTCCTGGAACGCCTTTTTTTTTTTTTTTTTTTTTTTCTTTTTCTATTCGTTCTTGAAACACAACCAGCAGCACCACACAAGAAATAAATGCCAAAGAATACCCCTCTAATAAAAGATTAAAATAATACACTGATGTAATAATATAGTGTACATGTGCTTGTACACACCCCACACTAAACTAGTCATACCCATGCATCAATATATTTTAAGCAGACTGACAATACGCATGGATGTCTCATGCAAATAGTAATCTGGCTGAGTCAATAAGTAAGAGTAGCTGGAACAATACAGTATTTCAGGCATATCTTATCCCTGTGGTAAATGCTGGTTATCTCAGTATCTGGTGATCATAAGTTGTCACTACGCATGTTAAGAGTGATGGCTGACTTTATCCTTCCAACTCTACCTCAGGATGATAAGCAGGTTGGTTTCCTCCCCCATCTCGCAAAAGTTGCAATCACTATAACACCAATACATCCTAACACTACACATTTTGGGCAGCAAACAAGTTATCTGCATTGCTAATCATCTTGCTGTACCTCATTCTTACACAAACTGCTGTAGTTCCAAGGTCATTGCAGTCATTATTCCTGTCAGTTTGTTCTCCAGAAAAAAAGTGACCTCAAACCATTGGTTTTCTCTTCACAGAAATACGAAGCAAGTGTCATGATCTCACAGCATGAGAATACAAACCTTCATAACCATTCCAAAAACCTTCAAAAAACCCATCAGAATTCTTTTCAGACATTTATACTTTTTATTCATCAGTACTACACAATACAAACTTGTGACATGGTCTGTGCAATCTTTTTCCATCACATTATTTACATTGAAGTCATGCTTTATGTAAGTTGGCACTCAGTTAAAGAGACTCCAATAGCCCTGTGTATATATCTGTTGTGCTATTGAGGCTGGATATAACCGTTTAGTTTTAAATTGCTAAAATACTAACAAACACTGGAGGCAGTTCACAGCGTGTACTACTGGGGAGTGAAGTTAACTATCTCTGTCAAGATTAAGAGAGATTAATTGTCTGAGGAAAAGTGGAAGATTCTATAAAAAGATATCTGGAGGGCAGAGCACACCAAGCAGGAAGAGGGAGTGCATTACATACTGGATTGCTACGTGAACTGACCTTGCCTGAATTGAAGAAATAGTAATTTTTTTCTCTTCATCAGTAACCCCACCCCCAAAACCAATACAAGGTACATTACTTACGACTTACCACTGCTTAGGAATCTAGACATTACATTTAAGCAGATGAGTAGAGATTCTGTGGTAGTGTATGACTTTCCATTTTGTATAAAACCCTAAAGGAGTGGAGAAAAGGTCTACTGTCAAACAAAATCAACTGCTACAGCAAGTCTCAAAACTAAATCAACCCTGGGAGCACAGCTTGGGCATCAGGTTTAGCCATAGCACCCAAATCAGTGCCCAGACCGAGAAAGAGTGAGAAACTAAAGCTGAGTAAAGAACCCAAGGTCCTTTGCCCAGAGCAGGCTGCTCAATTCACACGTTAGTGGTAGACTAGTAAGCTAACGGAAAAGCAGATTTGCCCTCAGGTTTGCTCAAGTCCCTGGATTTCATTAAAAGCTGACATAAATGAATGTCACTCAGTGGAAGCAGTACGTTTTTAACTAACTGACAACTCCCTGTGATGAAGAAATTTGTTTTAGAAAATTTCCCAACTAGTTCAGCTGAGGAAAAAAACTTTGTTATTTGCTAGGATGATCCAACAGGGCATCTCTATCTAACACTTCTGATTCTGCAATTACCTAAAAAAGCAGACATAGCAAGTTAGACTAATTCATAGTGAGGAATGCAAGATGTCACATCATGACAGGTAGGTTAATCCTTGCAGGGCGTGAAATCTCAATGGCAAAATACCAAATAGCATAAAGTCATACATATTATGCAATCAATTCCTATTTGTTCTAGCTTGGTCTCAAAAACAAAATAAAAGAGAGAAAGAGACACACACACACAAAAAAATCCAACTCAATTTAAAACATTTTAAATTATTTTAGAAAAAAAGCAATGGCTATAACTCCCTTAATCTGCATGAAATCTGTAGTGATGCTCTCCTAAAGGACAACATCACCTCCTCACTATGCCTTGCATGCAAACAGCAATCCTGCTTCCTGACAGCCTGCAAATTTCAACTCCCCTTGAGAATACAGATTTCCAATAAAAGACATATATTTATTTCATCAGAATTCTATGTTAGAATTAGACCTAACCCTTCAAAGGGAGCATAAGGTCTCTGAACTCTCTGAAATCCTGGATTTCAGTTCAAGTCATTAGAAAGATAAGGCAAACTACAAGTTCCATTTGCCAAAAACCACTGTGCGCTGAGACACATTTCTCAGATACAGTTTCTGTTTGGGCTCATCTCTAATTTGTATAATCAGTGCAATGAATATATGCATCAACTCTCATCTGGGATTTGGTTTATTGAATAGAAATATGCTACTGAGAGAAATACTAATAAGGAGTTTGTCATTAAATCAATATCTGGATCCATCTGTGGAAATTAAAATAAACAAGAATCTGTAGCTGCTTATTAGAATTTAATACCACATTCTGTCTTTGGCAAAAGCAGTATTAAAACCTATTGATTAGTATCACTTCCTAGCTTTTTTAATGAAAAAACAATTCCCAAGTACACTTTCAGATGCATGCCTTCATATTAGTCTCCTTTATTAGGAGTATTCTTTTACTGTATTTCCTGCATTTTTTGCTTCCTCATCTCTCTAAAAAGGTTTTCTTCATTATGATTTTTTAAACCCCTGAGTGGCAGGTCTTCAGCCAGTTTCACCTCATAGGCAACTTTTCTGTTTTCCCTTTTCATTCACCAGTTTCACAGCACCCTCTGCTATCCCAGCTCTTAGCCCTTTCTCTATACTATTATAAATCAAAATCTCAGAGAACACATGATTAGAGAATTTCCATTCTGGCTGAAATTTAAAGGGAAAAAAAAACCAAACCCAACAACCAAAACAACAACAACAACAAAAAAAAAAATCCCAAAGAAAAAGCCACAAAAAAAACCCAAAGTAAACAAATAACCAAGGAAAACCACATACCCTCTACTTTCTTTCAGCTACCTCATGAGCCACAAACATTCTCAGCTTTTGCTTGTAACCTTCACTAGCCATTTTCCACACAAGAGGTTAGTAATAGCCACCCTGTGGCATCATTAGCTTACACATCTCACGAGTAACTCAAGGGCTGCTCCACAGCTGGAGCAATGCAACAGAACTGTCAGAAAGCAATAATGACCCTGCAGCAGCTCGGTGACCTTGGGACACAGGCACAGTGCCACCCTGGTTGCTTTTCTGTCACTGGGAAGCCACTGGCACCTTCCAGGAACACACTAGTCCTGCCTGGCCCGTTCCCATTAACTGCTCAAGAAATGGGCTTTATTGGCTTTCAGCTAAATGAGAATTCTGGTAGCAAGCCACATTGTCAGCTGGCTAACAACAAGTAAGCAACAAATTTTAAAATGTTGTACAGGAAGAACATAGATCTAATCACTCTCTACACAAAAGCAAGAATTTCTTAAAGGTATTTTAAACAGAAAAAAAGGCAATTTTGCTCATGTTTTTGGAAGCTGACAATAATGTAACTTAACTCCTCAAATCAAACAGATCAGTTCTCTATCACTGTAACACTCATAACAAAGATAAAACAAATACATATGAGATATCAATAAATCATCACAAACTTCATTTGTTTTTGTCAATTAAAATCATTTTTTATCCAAGCCAAACTTCAAATTCATTCTCCACTGCATACTGATTTACAATGAAATCATTAAGTCATCCACTCGCTTCACAAACTTGGTTAGAAAAAGTCAAGATTCATTCTTAACAGCTTCATAGATACCTCATTTCTTCATTAATTCATTTTCAAGCTGTTGTGAACTGCAGAATTTTCTTTAGAAATTAAGAATTTAAAAAAGAGTAATTTTTTCCTCTGTCCAGAATACAGCACGGCTAAAAGAAAGACTTGAGCCCACTTACTACAAATTTTATTCCAGAACAGTATTGTGGAATAGTAGGCAGGAAAAAATGTGTGATCAGGATATTACGAAAATGAAATAGTACCTATTATGTACTTATTTACGAGATTCCTAATTTGCTTCACAAATAGCTTAAATGGCTGATCATAAGCAAGACAGGAAATACCAAGAACGTCGACCATCATCCCCAAGCAAGCTAATGTGAAACAGAATTTGCAAGAATACAGAAAACAGCACAAATTAACGTAATTGAATCCTGTAGCACAAAAATTTAGCCATATTTGGAAATAAGAGGTAAGAAAAGACCCTGACAAAGAATATAAAGATCTCCAGACCTCTTTCCACATCACAGCCATCTTGATAGGAAACTTTCCAGGACTACCTGTCTCAAAGAAAACATTATCACTCGGGTGATACAACATTACGAGAATAAAACATATTTTGATTGGGAGAAGTTAAGAGAATCTTAACACTGACTATAATTTACTTGCCTTTGTCTCTGAAATACGTATGTATGCAAGGTAATTTTTTTTCACATGATGATCAGTACAGCTGAGACAAAGTATTAAGGACTATTTTTGAGTGAGAGTTGCAGTGTAAGAGACAATTGTTTCTATTACAGCTTGCAAAAACATAAACAAGGTAATTGAAAGATATTTACTACAACCTAATCTGACAAATCTAATTATTCGTATTCCCCAAGATGAGATCTGTGTTCTGAAAATTAGAGAAGATGGCAAACACTAAAAAAAACCCTCAGCAGAACAAACAGAAACTTCATGCTTAACACAATCTCAATCCATGTAAATTTTGCTAAGACAAACAGAAGAATGGTAGAACATCAATCGAACTAAAATACGTCACGAAGAATTCTTTTTGCAAGTATTCTCACCTTCTTGAGAAAACCATGATCCTCACAAAGCATTGGTTCAACTCTTTAAAAGCTGGATATTTTACAGCAAAAATTATTCCCTAATGCTATCAATGCTACCCAAAAGGTGCTACTCATACTAGCCAGAAGAGTTCCAGTGGAATACTGTCCTGCAGAGCTACACAGCACAAGCCAGTAAGAGACATTTCTGATAGTCAGTGAGCAGTGTGGGATCTAGCATATCTCTGAGGTCTAATCTCCAAGACTAAAGACTTTTGGGGATGTGGATGCTTCAACTTCTAGTCACTGATTTGTCAAACAGATATTTTCCAACTCCCAATAAAATAATCAATTTAAAAACAAAACAAAACAAAAAAAAAAAACAAACAAACAAAACAAAGCAAACAAACAAACAAAAAAAAACACCCAAAGAGCTACTTTGTACATTCTGAGTTAGCCTGCAGTGGAACCCGAATGCTGTAAAGTCAAACACTCAGAATTTAGAAGCTACCAGAATTAAGCATGCCCTTACCCCTTTTTCTGTGTGAGCTGTCTTTCCCTCACTGCAGGCTGGCTAAGGCCACAACCCTTCCAAACCAAAGCTTTCTCACCCTAAGTTCCTTATCCACCCCTTGGCTTCCTATCACATCCCCCTCTGCTCCTCCTTCACTCCCCAACTACAACACTTTCTGGCCACCCAGGGCTGCTCTTCACCTTCCCATCTCCTGTTGTTCACTACCTGTCTCAGGTTTTCACCCCCACAAAAAAAAATTTTTCCTTAACACTGAAGTGCTTAAGCAAAAAAATCCTCTTTCCCATCACTAGGTTTTAGTTCCAGTCCCCTTGCTCATCATGCCCTCGCTGTCAGGCCAAATGAGTCTAACCAAGTTGTTCTTCCAATTTGTCCACCTACTTCTCCACTCCAGCAGATTTACCTACTCCAGACCTCACTGATTTCCCCAGCAAGTACCCAGTCCCAAGTTTTTAGCTTCTGCAAGGTGACAGAGAGGTTAGCCAACAAACAAAGAATATTAGGAAAAGTCAAAGTTCTTTATTGTCTCTGCTTGCTAGTGAGAACAGGCCATCCAGAAAATCTCTAGCTACTTTTGGTATCACTATGGTGCTAGTACCTGCGACCTGTTAGACCTGCACTGGACCTCTTCATGAGCCATCAAAGCATGTTCATACCACACTCCCTGGTAAGAGTGGGACCTTGCTAAATGGCAAACTACTAGACCAACATTTTCTTGCCCTTCAACTGGAGCTCAGAAGGCCAGAATTAACATCTTTATCACAGTGTGCATGGGTGAGATGAGAAACAGAAGAGACAAGCACCTTTGTGTTCTTCTCTGCTAAGTGCAAATTTAGGGCCGTTCAGAAAATGCCCGCTGGAAACATCTGTCCCTATGCCATATCCATCCGCAAATATTTGTTGTGCTTTTTGAGTTTCTGGTATTTATGCCTGCATACAGGAGGTCTGAAAACAGACTGAAACACTAACAAGTAATACATGAGCCAAAATAGTTTAGGACTGGGATGCATTTCATTCAAAATCTGCATCGTAAAATACTTATCACATGAGTTATTTTACTGCAGTTTTTTAAAGAACAAAGAGAGATTTATGAAATACACAAGACTTCAATCGCTGTCTTCTCACTTGGTACATTTAATGCTCCTCTCTCTCCTTACACGTGCCCCACCACCAGATACAATCCTTTTCCAATCCAAATTTACCGGCATCTATCACCCCCAGGCAAGCAAAAGGAAATAGAAAGTGGGAGGCCATGCAGAGGTCTGGCAGCTACAACTGCGGTAAGAATTAAAACCATTATCAGGGTGAAAGTTACACTTGATTCATATTTTCATGGTTCATTTAGAAGAGCTAGGGCTGCTACCCCTGCCACTTCCATCTATTTTTCCAGTAAGGAAGTAGGCAGGAGTGTGAATGAAGACTAAATGCTAACTGGAAGATCATCTTTAAGGAAAGATCATCATAATGGCATAAATCACATAAAACCTTCTAAACACCAGTCTCCTAAATAAAATAAAATAGAAATTGGAGAAGAGTTTATAGTCTTATGGAGATCAGGCATTCTGAAAATTATAAATAAATGAAAACTCCCATGGATATGGGCAGTTTGAAAGATAAACAGTAAAAAGGCATTTTGGGTTTTTTTCTCTGCAGTACTTTGGACTTGAAGAACACACATCTGTGGCTTGAGACCAAACAAATTCACAGCTAGGACTGCTTTAAAATTTCAGAAATCTAGCAAAGACAATGCCAAATGCCCTCAAAAAAGTAATCTACAGAAGCTACTGCTACATTCATAGAGCAAGAGGCTTATGAGCTTCCCTGAAATTGAGTTTTGCTTGCTTTTCTAGACAGGAAAAAGGTATTTTCACAGATGTTGGGAACCTAGAGCCCGCAGACAGATCAAAAGTCCAAACTGCAATCTGCCTAACTTCAATTCCAACTTCTTCTGTCTACTCTCTGTTTCCCCTCACCAGCTTGTCTCTGCCTTCCCCAGAGGCTGTAGCCACTCCAGCTGCTCTCACTGCTTTTATTTTGCACCCCTCAACAAAACCTGCTAATTCTGCCCAGTAAGGCAGAAGTGAGGCATATCCACATGGCCCATACTGAGATACAGGGAAAGGAAAAAATCTGAATTTCCATGACATACATGAGAGGGGTTAGTTTAGATCAGGTTGTGGTAAACCACCACAGCTCTCCAACCCCAAAATCTAAGTTCCTCAACCAGTATCAATACTAAAGTGGGTGCAAATGCTGTAAACTGCCTGCATCTTCAGTATCTGCACAGCTGATTTGTGGCTTCCCATATTTCAAATACCTAGATGTTAGATGCTTAGACCTAGATGTTCAGCATTAAAGAGCTCAAGTACTATTTTGCGGTAGCATTTTTAAATGAATATATAAACAAACACTGGAAAAACAGATCTGAAAACATAATATAAGAGAAAGCAAAAACTTTGGAGTTTGGAGTAATAATGGAGACAAACCATTATTAGTAATAAATTATGCTCTGAGTAATATCAGATGGATGAATGACAAAAATCTAGATATAAGCATTAGTTGTATTTTTCTTAATCTGTAATTTAAGTTAAAAATAAAAGGCTCACTTAAAATTTTCAGCTGCACTAATACAGCCAAATGTAAAAATGAATATGATGTAAAACAGATTTTGTAAAGGATATTAAAAGAATCAGAATTACATTTTAAATCTCATATGATTTCCCATGCTGACACTTCAAAAGGTTTGCAAATGTCAACGTATAAATCTTTTTCTGTCCAAAATCTACTTTTCTAATATTAGCCATTAACAAAATTCATTGTGGTGTTCTGCTTCAGTGGATTTTTTGAAAAAGATATTAGATAGTTTTCACATAAAATACTGTAACAGATATTCACCATCAGCCACCTCCAGGACAGCTGTTTTTTAAAATGAGTGTTATTTCAATTACAAAGTTTCTTTTTGGTGACTCTTGTGAATATAAATATGTTCTGATTGATTTTACAGATCTGCATGAAGTGGAAGGATTTGTGACATCTCTACAGTATTATGTTCACGTCTCAAATGAAGAGAAGCTCTAAATAAGTATACCATCTATAGGAGCTTACTGAAGTTTGACGATCATGACATTAGTAACTACTGATACATTACACTGACATAGCACAGACTTAGTGCTAGACAATGTAATAAATAAAAAGTAATCTGAGGAAGGAATGTTGATGACGAATTATTAATATCATCAATACGTAATTTCCACTCATAAAAGTTGTCTCAGATTTGCATACTTTCATAAACATGGTGCAGACAACTTCTGTTCCATAATGCCAGAGACACCGTACCAGTTTTATAAATACCTTAACACAAAGAATTGCTTTAACAAGGATCTATTCCATTTCATATTCACAACTACAGGTGAAAGCACCTTATTTTCACCTGCTCATAAAACTATTTATTCTGTTTCTTGCTTAATATTAGAGATGATTTGCATGCTAAATATTGCAACTGCTTTGTCCCCCTTTTCCCAAGTTAAGCAGCTGGTCATCTACCTACTTTCTAGAGTTACCATCATGTTTTATCTGAAACTACTTTTCATGTTATTTTGGATAACTTAACCCTGGAATTGTGTTTTTTAGTCAATGTTTCATAGTCTTACTTACCTTACTCCAAGCAATAACGTGCCCAAGATGCAGAATAACGAATCATGCAAAACTAACTGCAATATAAAAAGGTAGAAAAGCTTCATTTAAAACAACTTAAACCTGATCCTCTAATTGATTTACACTGAAAAAATAACCCTTTTAATGTCAAATAGTAATTTTACAAAAGAATTAGTTTGGGTTTTCAATGAAGATATAAAAGGGAGGGGAGAGAGGGAAGAGGATAACTTTGTTTTGTAAAGTTCACTGCTAAACTTAGAGTCAATGGACAGAGCATAAAGCCCCTTCTGTTGGCACTGTCCTAAGGCAAGAAACAGGAATTGCTGCAGGAGCTGGGCATAGACTTGCCCCTCACGTCAATGCCCTCTTGCTGCCTGAAGAAGGGATGGTGAGCCATTTTGGGAAGCAGGAGCCCATGAACTGCAAGATGAAAGAGAGAAGATCCATGAAGAGGGGAGGAACCTTTGCTATCAAAATATAACTGCCTGTTAGATACATATTATTGATATACAGTAAGACAGCTGAAGGCCAGGACGCTGTCTTGTTCTGTAATGCACCAAACACATAATTTCAGTCACAACAAGTAGAGCCTGCTTGTAATTAAACTAACATCTGTTGATACTTAATCCATTTATTCAACTCCTAATACATGCAAGCCCTTTGCATTTAATCTCTTATCCATAAGGGTGTCCTTTGACCTGTGCCGTAGCATTAGGCGAGTCAATGTTGACTAATCTTAAGTATAACCTTAGTCCCCCTGTGCTTTGGAAATTGACACAAAGCTAGCAGTTCATCTTACTTGTTAATATTTATCAGTTGCCCTGTTTCTAATAGAAATACTGCATGCTTCCTTTAGTCTTCACAAGTTGAATTTCCTGATCTCCAAGGTTCATAAAAAGCAAGTAAATTCCAGTTATCAAAGACCTTTATATTGGTTTTGTACCCTGTTGTACATTAGCATGTTATTGCAAATAGGGAGGGTGGAAGGGGATAAGAAATTTCCCCTGTGGACTTTCACAAATTTTATATTCCTTCTGATAACAGGATTTCTCTCCTGTACATCTTCCTTCAATACAAGTTTACTAGAGGACATTTGCAAGTATGTGTAAGGGCTAAACTTTGATTCTACTTTGGATTTGGGACTTTTTTGGTAGGATAGTTAGAAGCTAGGTAAAATGAGAAAACACAACCACAACAATTTAGACAATCAGCCTGTGATGCTCAAATCCTGTTAAAGAAGGGAAGTCACCACAACAAGAACAGTCAAAGTAATAACTCAGGATCAATAAAGATTTTGTAAAGTAAGCAAAAGATTTCTGAAAAGCTAGGACAGTAACAACGCTCATAGCTCACAGAACATTATTCTCAATACCCTCACCCTATTACTAAATTGAAACAAACAGGACATGACATTCCACTGTAATTGTTAATAAGATTATACACATCAGAAACTATGAAAAATGTATTTTGCAAATTAAAGGCTGAAAATTGGCATTATTGCTTGAATTTTGAAGAGTTTGACCTTGAGAGACATAACCTATCTTTAAAGAAAAGTTAAAATTTCATTGGTTTTTTTAAAACTTTTTTTTCCCTCTTTCTTTTTAAACTGCATCATTTGCATGATGCAGTATAAAGATTATAGTTATAAACCCTCAGAGAACTATGTAAACAGGTGAGAACACATTTGGAAAAGTCACTTGATTACCTGCACCTGCAATTATGTGTTGAAAATAAACAGATGACAATTCGACTTTGCACTGCAGCCTCCTCCCCATCCCCCCAGATATTCAGGTAATCTACTCACTGTATGTTCATTCTGTGTCTCCAAAATAAGACATTTTCTCTAAGATTGGAAAATAAGTTTAAGTGCTCTGTACAAATATCAAGTTTATATGGTCTTAAAAAATACATAAAAATTTTCATTTTTTTAATTGAAAAAAATATTATTAGTCTCAATGCAAATTCCCACAGAGCTCTACAACCTGGATTTTCAACTGCTTGTCAGAACTATATCCCAAAATCTTACAAAAAAATTCAGCAGGCTTTTATCAAAGCATATATCAAACACATTGTACATCACAAATTTGAACTACTGTGATAAACTGATCCCTTGGAGTTTGAAAATACTAACAAACATTATCATATTTCTAAGCAAATTATGAAAGCTGTCAATAATGTGCCTTAATTGGCACCATGGAACACAGAGCCCAAAGTAACATAAATTTCAGTTTGGCACTGCACTGGCTAAGAGCATCTGCATTCAGGAGATCTCAATTAAAGAAAGAGGAATTTAGGAAGCCTTATTTAATGATAGCTCCGCTCTGTAAATATGATAGAAGACCAGCTCTTGTTTAAGACTTTAAGGTCTTAAAAACAAAAACAAGCAAAAAACCAAAACAAACACCACCCACCCCCCAACATTCTGGGTTTATAACATCTTCCAAGTGCATTGCTAATCTCCTTTTTTGTTTTCTTTCTTCTGCGAAAGAAACATTAAAAAATTAATCCAATTTCATAAAGATTTACCTCCTGCATAGGTACTCAACCCCAGATAAACAAATACATTGGAAAGAAATAACACTGAAAATATGGAACAAGAAAAAAAGAATCCTTTCTGTTTATTTGTTCTCCACCAAAAATAACAAATTAGAGAAAAATACCATCAATAGTGGAAATTCTCAGGTTCTCAGGTAAAAATATTTTAGAGTAGTTGACATGATTAGACAGCATTTTCTGTACTTGAATGCTCCTCACCAAAGGGGCGATGGACAGAGCCTTCCTACCACCAATGAGTTGGTTTTGCAGTATCTACATGCACACAGGGGAAATCAGGCTACTCAACTTTACTGAAGGTAGAGCCAGGCAGAACCAAAGTGTGGTGGTCAGCTATTACCTCTGGCTCTTGACGGCTGGAAATGCTATAAACAGGCCCAAGCAGAATGAAGGGCAGAGCAAATACCTTCACTTGTTTTCTCTAGCAACCCTTGTGGTTGACTTTGAAGCAACCAGGCCATCTTCACAGAGAAATACATAAGCATATATATGGCACTTCAGTCCTTCATTGCAGGAGGGAAACTGACTGCTCCACACTAAAGAGAAATAACTAGTCTGGATGATGACTTTCTTCATCTATTTCTTTAATTGTTAATGTGGCTAGGAAGGTTTTCTTTTCAGGTGGTTTTCTAAGGCAACTCATTCATGCCATATGTCAGCACCTTCTACCACTTTTAAATGACAGGGCAAGCTGTTAGCACACCAAGGTGCACAGCTGTTGATGCAACCTTTGTTTTGATTATCCCTGGAGGAAATGGGAACATGCCAGACACACAATGCAGCAGGCTAGCAATGACAGCAAGTAAATAGCCTGCATTATGTAAGAGCCACACATCTGACAGCTCTACGGGTGATGCCTTGCTCTTATTCAGCTGCTCCGCAGCAATATATTTTACTGGTATTTTTATTGCCAACACCATAATTTAAGTCTGGTGAAAAGCTCCTCTGGCCAAAAGGAAGAGACAGGGCTGAATTAGTTCAACCCATTAACTAAATAATTCTTTTAAAAAATAGTATCACCAGCTGGAAAATCTCTGGGTGGAGACCTCCAATGAAAATCATAATTGGGCACAAAAAGATAACAAAATAATAAAGACAAGTAAAATCATATCCACGGGGATGGGGGAAACTTAAGACAATATGTAACCTGTTTAAACCAAGAGGCAAAATAATGTCTACACTTGATACAGGAAGAATTAATGAAAAAAAGCTATCTAGTAGACAAAGCTTCTAATCAGCTCATCAATCAGGAAAGGCAGCAGAAGAGAATCATAGAATTGTAATGGTTGGAAAGGACCTCTGAGGTCACCAAGTCCAACCATACACCAAAACACAACTCACTCCCTACAACCTGGGGTACTAAAGCGTGCCCTGAAGTGCCACATCTACACCTTTCTTAAATACTTCCAGGCATAGTGACTCCACCACCTCCCTCCCTGGGCAGGCTGTTTCAGCGCCTGACCGCTCTCTCAGTATAGTACATCTTCCTAATATCCAGTCTAAATCTCCTCTGCCACAACCTCAGACCATTGGTCCTGGCATTATTCACTATCATTAATCACACTCCAGCATTTCAACATCCTTCTTGTAGTGAGGGGCCCAGAACTGAACACAGCACTCGAGGTGAAGCCTCACCAGTGCTGAGTACAGAGGCACCATCACTTCCCTGCTCCTGCTGGCCACACTATTCCTGATACAAGCCAGGATGCTGTTGGCCTTCTCGGACGCCTGGGCACACTGCTGGCTCACTTTAAGCCAGCTGTCCACCAGGACCCGCACATCCTTTTCTGCTGGGCAGCTCTCCAGCCACTCTTTCCCAAGCCTCTAAAACTGCCTGGGGTTGGATGGGTTAACAGGCCTGTAGTTCCCCAGACCCTCCTTCTGGCCATTCTTGTAAATGGGCATCACATTAGCAACCCTCCAGTCATCTGGTACCTCCCATGTTGACCAGGATTGTTGATAGATGATGGAGAGAGGCTTGGTGAGCTTTCTCACTAACTCCCTGAGTACTCTTGGGTGCTTAGAAGAGCAATTATATAGGGAAAAGATGGCAGCGGGAAGGAGAACACTGTCAGCCTCTTTAGAATTCTATGAAAAATCTTAAAAACAGCTTTGAAAGGAAGAAAAATAGACACAGAAAGGAGTAAAACTTGAGTTCAGGTTTACGAAAACCAAGCCCACATAATATTGTTCTTAACCAGTCTGGACAACTGCAGTAAGGCTTTGTCTCCATTTCAGCTTCACTGAAGTGACTGATAATATATTACATGGGAAATGAATTAAAACAGGATTAAAAGTATAAAATGGAAGTGGCTACAGAAGAAGTGATCTGAGTAATGCTGGAAGTACTTTCCAGCTGCAGAAAGGTCATTAGCAGAGTTCCTCAAGCACAGATCTTGGCATGGGCCCCGCTATTTTTTTAGTTGACTTGGCAATTAAAATATGAGTGATAATGAAGCTTGCTAATGACACAGAGCTGGGAGGTACAGTCAATATGAAGAAAAAACAGTCTCTCTGAACTGCATGATCCTAAGGACTTAAAGAACAGGAATGGGGTTACACTTAGTAACACCACAAAGAAATACTACATGCTTAATACCAACAAAACAAGCTGGTGTAAAGATGCCTGAGAGGCTATGAATAACAGTGTTTGCTCTATTTGTAGATAAGAAAAACCAACAAACAAAACAGTATGATCAAGCTATAGTGTCAGACAGTGTGTAGTAAAAGATAACTTCATTGATGCAGGAAATAAGTATGCAATTAAATCAATCAATGGTAAAATCTCATCTAGACAGGCACGTACAAATGTTAGTTATCCTTCATTCAAAAGTAAGGCAGAGTATTAGTAAAAGATTTAGGGAACAATAAAAAAGTTCAAATTGTTAAGTCAAATGAAAGACAGAAAATACCAGGTTCATGTAAACATACAACAGGCAGGAGAGTAAATCCAAAAGTGAATAGGGAACAAAAGCTATGCTAAAGAAGTATTTTTTTGCACTGCAATAAAAAAGGCACAGGCTGACTATGAAGAAATTTTCACTGGGAGTTAACAGGGTATTACACTTGCAAAAGTGATGGAATGCCCAGAACAGCATTCCCAAGGAACGTGAGAGAAGAGCAAACAAAAGTTTGATTTTAAAGTACAGTTTGATGTTTGTGCAGAGACCCTATGTTGCCTCAGCCTGTGCTGGCAGAACACATGTATGAATCAGAAGGTCCCAAAAGAAACCAGCGCTATGCCTGGTCTAGTTCAAACCTACCTATGGATGCACAAAGATGGGCTATCACAAAGCACATCTTAAGTGGAGCACTGATATGCAAGCTAACATAAAACAACAGGTAACTTTAGGGAACACACATAGATAGGTGAAGGAAAGAAAAAAGTTTTCTTTTTTTTTCTTTTCCTTTTTTGGAAATAAGATGGAGGAGTCTCCCTCTCTCTGAGTGTAGCAGGTTATCATGGCTCTGGTTAGAGTACCCTTGTTTGCAGTAGTTCCTGGCACTTCATACATTTTTCATAGGTGTTTCTTGTTAATACATATGGTGTTCCTTGGAGTGCCAACAAAAAGGGCACTTAGTTGCTACTAGAATTTTGCAACTACTACAACAACAAAACAAGCTGCAAGAACAGCACTTTCTGAAAGTCTTACAAGACTGCAACTTGTGGTGAAAGAAACATGACAACTTAACAGCATCCCAAACGAAAAGACGTAAATATCAGTCACGCCTAGTCACTGAGCCACTGATAACTGTATGGGTTTTTAAAAATGGATTTCTTTACTTGTACACACAAACATACAAGCAGCTCTTGGGTATGCATCCATTAAAACATTAACATCATATTTTATGACCGAATCCAGTTATCGTATACAAGCAAATGCCAGTCTGCATGCATAATTTGGAATGTGGCCTGAGAATTATTGTTTTGCATATACAAAACTGATGTTTACAGAAGCGAGAATCCAAAAAATTGACACAGCATGAAGGAGGCACTCTGACCCTGCAGGCAGTTTTTTATGAGGCACTTTTAACAAGCAAATCTGAGGAAGCATTATTCCATTTATATAAATGATTCCCTTACAAAGCTTTGTTACTTCTTCTTCTTGTTAAATCAATAAATGGCCCCTGTCCCACTTAGTGGTTTCCCCCTGTGCACTCACTTTCATGTTCTCCCTCTCAAATTCAGTATAAATTTACCTTTTCCTCCATGTCTAGTCCCTGGCTGTGTACTTTTCCTGTCATCATAGAAGTGCAAAATTCTTCCTTCCTTTCACAGCCTGCAGCCTTCTCCATCAGAAAAAACAGTAATAGCTAGTACACCTACTGTCAGATACCTTCAATCAAATCAGAATGCATAAGATTTAGTACTTTCTAAAAATTAAGTTGATTCCTTTCTCAATTCTCAGCTGTGTTTGGCTTCAGTGTAAATTCAGTTTGAGGTTTTCCATGAATCAAATTGAAGCAGCATGTTTATGGAAAACTGTTATAATCAGCCTTCACAAACATTCAAAGTTCTTCTAAGAGGACAGCTACAAAGAAAGAAAGGGGGGGGAAGAGGCAAATCAACAACTTCTAGCAAAGACTTAGCTTCCCAGTAGAGACAAGGCTAAGGAGTCCCCCGAGCATTGCAGCCATAGCTACAATGGTTTTATCTCATTTCAGTACTTCACAATTGTCCAGATAAACATGTTCTGTTTTTTCAAAAACAGTAACACACAAGTCTCTCAAAGCAAATAAGCATTTAAACTTCTGCAGACTTTCTCCCTCTCCAATACCACTGAAATAAATCCACCTTCAAGTTTTGCCTTAAAATGTTCATATTTTTTAAAAACTAGAAATGAGAAGGCAAAGTTAACTCACCATTTTGAAATATTATTTAAAATCCTTATAATAAAACATAAAGATAGTAAGTGAAACAGAAGACCCAAGAAACAAGCAACTTTTCTCTCTCTGAACAAAAAAATAAAGTAAATGACAATAAATTAATTTTCCAGCTTTTAAAAAATTCTGTAAGAATCAAAGTTTCAGGCCTATACAGCTTTTTATTAAATTCAAATAGATACGGTGATATAATATGAAACACAGAACAAGCACGCTTGTATGAATCCTTTCAGTCTGTGTATAACAGCACCACTTAATTATTTTTACATGTCCTGGAAGAAGAAGCTTAAAGACCTAGTTGCTGCACTAGTACAATAAGGTCATAACCCAGTGAGACATGAGATGACTAAAATAATATTTCAAAGAAAAATCAGATTTCCTGCAAAAGGCAAGCATGTAGTTCATCTGTAAGGGGTATCCCTATGTGATCACTGCTTTTCTTTTTCAAGTTGTTACAAAGCATAAGAGCAAGCATGTTTTTCTCAAAAACAAAACACAATTCAGAGATGCAAGACAAAACTCAGCAGACTCTTCCCTGGGCAAGCAAACCACCCAGCATTGTTACTGGCTGACTGGGGCTGGTAAGACCAACCATGATTTCAACGAAGCAGAGAGCCGCTGACTCATAAAATGGGAATGTATTTCACACTGTCTGACTGCCTAATTCAGAACTCGCTGCACCCACCAACCTTGGATTTACTGTGAAATAGTTAAGACAGAAGAACAGGATACATCACTGCTGCCCTAAGCGGCAAACCATAATAACTCAAACAGCCGCCATGCACGAGTGATGACAGAGGAACAGGGAAGTAAAGGAGCTAGGATCTCTCTCCACTTAGGATGCGGCAGGGGTTGTCATGTCTGTGATATCCAGCATTGGTGGGAAGGCAGGCTTCCTGACCACACTCCAGCAGCCCCCAAAACCCCAGGGCTCAGGCTGAAGAGCTGGAGGAATTTCTCAGCACAGGGACAAGAAGACCTAATCTCTGCTGAGCTCATGGCCGCACACATCATCTCCACAAGTGCTCAGCCCCAGGCACCACGACCCTGCATCTGCTGAGAGACCACCATCCTTGGTGGTGACCAATGCAGCCATCCCACTGCATACAATGCTGGGACCACATCTCAGGGACAGCATCCAGTCCAACACAGAATCATAAAACCACAGAACACCAGGTCAGAATGCACCTCAAGGATCACCTTCACTTGGTAAAGCATGGTCTATACAAGATAGCTAGCGCCTCATCCAGTTGAATTTTTAAAGTGTCCAATGATAGTAAACCCACCAGTTCCCTGGGAAGATTATTTCAATACCTGATTGTTCTCAGCGTGAAAAATCTTCCTCTGGCATCCAGTCAGAACTTGTCCAGGAGTAACTTGTACCCATTACTGTACCCGTTACCCCTCATAGTTTCCATGTGACTCTTGTAAAAAGGGATTCTCCATCTTGTTTGTAGACACCCTTTAAATACTGGAACATGGTGGTAAGGTCCCCCCAAGCCTTCTGTTCTCAAGGCTGAACCAACAGAATTCTCTCAGCCGTTCCCCACGTGGCCAGCTTCCCAGGCCTTTGTCTTTGTGGTCCTTCTCTGGACCCTCTCCAGCCTGTCCACATCTCTTTTAGTACAGCAGGAACCAAAACTGAACACAGTATTGCAGGTGTGGCCTGACAAGCACTGAGCAGAGTGGGATAGTGACTTATTTATATCTGCTGGTGATGCCCTTACTGATACAACTGTTGGCTTTCTTTGCCACTGCAGCACACCGTTCACTCATATTGAGCTTGTTGCTGTCCACCGGGACCCCTAGGTTCCTTTCCAGAGCTGCTCCCCAGCCAGGTAGATCCCAGACAGCGCTGCACTCCTCGATTATGTTTTCCCAGGTGTAAAACCACTTGTCTTTGTTGAACTTCATAAGGTTCTTGTCAGCCCATTCTTCTACCTTATCCAGGTCTTTCTGCAGCGTGGCTCTCCCTTCTGGTCTCACTTCCCCACTCACTTTGGTATCGTCTGCAAACTTCCACCAGGGTACACTTTATTCCAGATCACTTACAAAGCTATTAAACAGTGTTGGGCCAATACCAGTCCCTGAGGGACCCCACTTGTAACAGGTTGCCAGTTTGAAAAGGAGCCATTTATCATCACCCTCTGGGTGCAGCCTGTCAACTAGTTCCCCATCCACCGCACAGACCACTTGTCCAGTCCAGACCACATAGGAAGCACAAGGTGGTCTCAGGCAGCTGCTCTACTTTGATTTTTAAAGTCACCCCTCCAATAGCAACTCACACCACTACTTTGATCATATTTTGATAAGCCAGTCCTAGACAACTGTCATTCTCTACCATTCATCATGGAGACATCACATACCAAGGGTAGGTGTGGGGTGGAAGGACAGCAGCAGAAATACAGACCACTGAGCATCCCAGACATCTCTGTGGACCACAGTGCACAAAGGACATATGGAGAGAAAAGAGGAACAAAAACAGGGAAGGAAACCAAATTTAGGAATAACTTTCAAGATGAAACAAAAATAAACTAGCACAATAAATACCTTGTTTGGTTGGTTTTGTTTTTTGGGGTTTTTTTTGTTTGTTTGTTTGTTTATGTTTTTCTTTTTCTTTTTTTTTTTTTTAAATGCAAGCCAGAGTCTGTTGATTCCCAGATTAGGTGGGTCTGTACCTCGCTCAAGTTGCAACAGATAAGAATATTGATCACAGATTCTTCCATAATTTCAACCATCTCTGGAAAAAGCACATTAGTCTGAACTGCACTAGAGGCTGGTGTAAGTCAAAAACCAAATCACCACCTCCACAGTAATACACTCCATCCCCTGAAATAAAAAAAAGAGCCCAGAATACCAAAGTTCATCCTCAGCAATTTCCAGATGCATATACTTCCCCACTGTCCCCTTTCAGCACCACCTCACCTTTGTCACTTAAAAACACTTTATTATTTATCAACAAGTCTCTTCTTGCCTGGTACCTGATCATCTCAAATTGAAGCTCTTGGAAAGACAGTAAGTCTAACCTTTGTCTCTCTTCTGGATTTCCATTTCTGTTTTCATTGCCTGTTAGTCTGGATGCGATTTTTGATTCTCTGTTTCTGCATCCCTTCTGCTACACTCAGTCTTATATGGCAGTCCTGTCACTTCCTTCCATATCATTTCTAGGATTCACACATTCTTGCTGGCCACCATCAGTAACACAGTTTGACAGTAGAAAATCACCTCAGAGAGGTGATTCTGCCACTTTATTCTGCTCTGGCAAGACCCCACCTGCAGTACTGTGTGCAGGTCTGGAGCCCTCAATGTAGGAAGGATATGGACCTGATGGAGCGGGTCCAGAGGAAGGTCACAAAGATGATCAAAGGGCTGGAGCACCTCTGCTATGAAGATAGGCTGAGGGAGCTGGGGTTGTTCAGCCTGGAGAAGAGGAGGCTCCAGGGAGACCTAATCGCAGCCTTTCAGTACCTAAAAGGGGCCTACAGGAAGGCTGGGGAGGGGCTGTTCACAAAGGCCTGCTGCGATAGGACGACGGGCAATGGACTTAAGTTGGAGAATGGTAGATTTAAGTTGAATGTTAGAAAAAATTTCTTTACTCCGAGGGTGGTAGAACACTGGAACAGGTTGCCCAGGGAGGTGGTTGAGGCCTCTTCCCTGGAGATTTTCAAGGCCAAGCTCGACGAGGCCCTGGGCAGCTTGATCTAGCTGGGGGTGTCCCTGCATCTGCGGGGAGGTCGGACTAGATGACCTTTTGGAGGTCCCTTCCGGCCTGGATGATTCTATGATTCTATTATTTGCTGTTTTTATTACTGGTCTCCCAGCTGGCTTAGCTGGACACATTCTTCATCTTCCTAGTCTGCTTCCAAACATCGTTCATCTCTTCGAAGCCATCTACTCATTTTTTCACTTCTCAAAAAAACAGCCAGTGATTTCTTTGCACTTTCTTATGAGGACCTTCCACCCCATTTCTCACTCTACTAACATGTTCCTTATTCTTGTTCTCTGCACTTTCACCCCTCAAACCCCATTTGCCTTCTCCCCAATTCTTTGCTTAACTGCCTTTATCTGCCTGCCTTCAAATCCTTTATAAAATGGGCTTAAAATACTCAAAACACACAATATTATCGCAATCATATCATTATATAATTATCTCCCTCATTAGTGATTCTCTCCTGTGACATTCAGCAGGTCAGTAAATTTTTGTAAATTCGTATTTCTTTGCTTCCGTTGAAGGTGACTGTTTTCCTGGAGTCACACCAATACAATCCCTATAACCCACAGCTCACCCTTTCAGAAAAAATGGCAAGCTCAGAAGCAGAGCAGCTCCCACACAAGGGCAAGTGGTTTCTAAAGGGGAAATGCAAAACACCAATGAAGTTACAGCTTTAGAAGAATATTTATTCTTCTAAAATCTGTCCAAAAAAACAGTCATCCATCTTGCTACTTTGATCCATCTCAGCTCTTTACAAGAGCCTCACACAGAAAAATCGTTACACATACATAAACATGATTAACTTCTGTATACATTAATAGCAAGGAAAATTATGGGTAATACTTATCTGAGTACTGGACACTTTACTATTTATCAGCATCTACACTAACATCCACCACAGAAAACTGGGTGAGGCACGTGTCCTACTCAGTCAATCTCTTCAGGCAAAGTTGAGTAATTGCATTTCCTCATTGTTGCCAAAATGATTAAATAAATTTTGTAACACAAACAGAAGGATCAGCCAGCATGCAATAGCACTGAAAGGATAGAAAATATCTGTAACTTCACACAGCTAAACAAAATAACCCAGTGCTTCACTGTGAACTAAGGAAATCTGTTTATGTTTAGCTGAAAAAGTTTAATTTCATCCATCAAGTAATTTAAATATACTTTCAAATGCCTCCTGTGTGTGTCCACATACCCTCTGGTTATGTAAAAAAGAAATCCTCCCACAACTAGACTTGAATTTTTAATATTCTGCTTTCTCACCCTTGTTTCAGAGACAAGATTTCCAGACTTTTTCTCTCTAATGCCACATAGGAGAATAATGCAGGGTAAAACTCTTCCACCTACCAATTCTAGTACTGGAGCAAACATTTATTTATACCTCTCCTACAGATTTTTAGAATTTACCGCAACAGAAAATAAGAACATTTCATACAGGAAAACTAGGTATTTCTACATTCTCACATTTTTCAAGCAAATTTAGTTCATTACAACACATTAAGAAATTCTGTAATGCCATGAAGAAAATGTAATCATCAAGATATTCCATTATTACTGCACAAAAGATGTAACTGGCCTTCCCACTGCAAAATTGTGTTCTTTATAAGAGAAAATTGCAATGACCGTCCCAGCCAATAAACTAGGCAGTTTCTCTGGTAATGTTTCCACAAGCACTGTAGGAAAAACAAACCAAAACCCCTTCTGAAATATTTTAACCACTCACAGGTGGATAAGAGAGAAATCTTTGGAAAGAAACAGTCTCCTCTCCCCATTAATTCTCATGTACATTTTCAGCAGACACTAGAAAACCAGGCAGACCAGACAAATCTATCCCTCCCATCATCATGAACATATTTATCCTCTTTACAATTTGGATTACCTTGCTTAGTCTTGTAGCCAGATAGCTCTTTCACAAGGACTTTGGATTTGCTAACACCTTCATGTACAAAGACCCTTTGAATATTAAATCCTTTCATTTCTACTTCCTAGAGTGCCAACAAAAAGGGGGATGTGTATCATAGTTTTCAGTGTTAATGTGTCTCTTACAGTTATCTAATTATAGCATACTATAAATAAATTAACTTTATATCATGTGTTGTACTCACACCTAATTTATACAATTAAGTTTTCTCAAATTATTTTTCTCCTGGTCCTGACGCCAATTGCGGACTTTTCAGCCTGCATTAAAAGAAGCTACTTTCAAGTTACCAGAACCCCATCACAAACTTAAGAAAAACATTTAAGGCTAAGCCTGACTCTTCCTCCTGCCTGTTAAATGAATACATAGGATCCTGATTTCTCTCATAGGAGCATCACTTAAATTATTACCATGTAACTGTTTGACACACTTTCAGTAGTTCTGACTCAATGAAACCAGTCCAGTTGCATCTTTCCTATAATTATTTTTAAATCATAAGACAGTTCAGGTAACACTACCCATTCTATATTTGAATACCGTTATTTCCAAGACAAGAGAGATTGTTATTGCAGGATGCTGACCACTCAAAACTCCTAAGAAATCAATACAACATACAAAGATTCAAATACTACAAGGTCAACGCCATCATAACACTTTTTATTTTGTTGCCTCTACCTTACTAGTGATTGATCTTTTAGAAGCCATCCAAATACATCATGAGCTTAACGTTACTGTGATACAAAACTGACAGACAGGGAGGTGGCACGAACTGCAATGAAAGATGCAATCTTCACACAGGTTACCAACAAAAACACATAAAGGAAAGCACAAAAGAGGATATTAAATGATAGAGGCAATTTGCTTTTGTTTTTGTTCATACCACTCCACCTCCCCAAGCGCCCTGAATCTGTTATTCTCAATACAACCAGAGAGGAACAGTTTAAAAAAAAAAAAAAAAAAAAAAAAAAAGGGGAAAAAAAGGAAAAAAAAAAAAAAA
>VZRU01008900.1:450577-467607 GCA_013398155.1 Pedionomus torquatus | reverse complement strand
AAAGGAAAAAAAAAAAAAAAAAAGCTATCAGGAAAGGCAACTCTGCCAGCCTAAGGAATCTTTTTTCCCTTGTTCCTAAAGAAGATGACAATACTACAGCCTGCAGCAGTGGTCCTTGAAGGGCAACATTTTCTACCAGGGTTTTGATAGTGAACAATATGAAATAGAATCACAGAATCTTCATGGTTTAAAGTACCTCTGAGATCACTANTTTCAGGTAGCTGTAGAGGGCAACAAGGTCTCCCCTCAGCCTCCTCTTCTCCAAACTAAACATGTCCAGGTCCCTCACCCTCTTCTCGTAGGACTTGTTCCCTAGACCCCTCACCAGTTTTCGGAGCTCTCCTCTGGACACACTCCAGCACTTCAATGTCCTTCTTGTAGTGAGGGGCCCAGAACTGAACACAGTACTCAAGGTACTCATGCTGAGTACAGAGGCACCATCGCTTCCCTGCTCCTGCTGGCCACACTATTCCTGATACAAGCCAGGATGCTGTTGGCCTTCTCAGCCGCCTGGGCACACTGCTGGCTCATGTTAAGCCAGCTGTCCACCAGGACCCACAGGTCCTTTTCTGCTGGGCAGCTCTCCAACCACTCTTCCCCAAGCCTGTAGTACTGCCTGGGGTTGTTGTGACTGAAATGCAGGACCCAGCACTTGGCCTTATTGAACCTCATACAATTGGCCTTGGCCAATTCACTCTAATGTGTTATCAACAGCTCTGCAAACAACACTGATAGTATCTTCTCCTGTAGATTTTACTATAAGTTTTTACTTCATGAAAGACACCTTTCTTCTCTTGTGCCCAAGACTGCATTCCTAGTATGTCTTTCTCAGCTGTTTATGCATACCCATTACATTATTAATTTATTGACATAATCACGCAGTAACCACAGACCACAACTACTGACTCTGAGGCTGAAGCTCAGATAGTTCTTATTTAAAGTATAAGGAACAATCTAATTAAATAGAAATATAGGTCGGGGAATGAAGGGAATGACAAGCTGATGGATACCTAACACAGCAACAACAGCAGTGTCTTTCTAATTTTGTTTTAAATCTTCCTCCAATTTACTTAACTCTGTTAAGGTGAGATGGCATACTATATGTTATTTAACCCTTGGAATGATGACACTGACCTTTCTGACTAACCCTCTGGCACTGGCAGTGCTTGTTCTTGGACTATTGCCTAAGGAATCATTACTTTAAAAAAAAAAAAAAAAGATAGACTACAATTAAAAAAAAAGCCATTCATATTATGCATTAAAGAATCTGCTGACCTGAAAGGTGGTATTTTAAAATCAGTTAAGCAATCAATGTGCATTAATCCTAACTACCAACATCAATATGTCAAAGAATAAAACTGAATAGATTCTACTAAAAAAAAAAAAAAATTTACTAACAGAATTAATTACCTGAGCACATTTTAAATGCCATCTCAAGGTTAAAAAAAATAAATACAAAAAAATAATAAAAATAATATTTACCTCACTACTACCTTTAGTAGTAATACAAGTTTATAAAGTACTATTCTGCAGTATGCTCTTTCTCCCCACCTATGCAAGATTTGACTCACTCCTTACACACAGACATGGGATGCAAACAGGAAACTTGTCAGGTCTGATTTGCAAAAAGGATGGGTATTCCCAGGCAAGCATGATTCGGTCAGTTACATGGAGTCTGGCAATTCTGAGTCAGGCGCATCTTCTTTAACTCTTTTTCTACTCCCACATGCTAGGAGAGGTATACTTACTACTTGCTAGAATATCAGAAATATTGGAATATACAATCTTTATGAAACTCAAAAGCTAAAATTACCAATATTTCTAGACTGATTTTCAAAACACACACTATCTTGATATTTCCCTGTACATAAAAATAAATCTTTTAAATGTTTCTATTTAGAAATGAAGGTGGTCTCACAATAAAACACCAGTTTAAGCCACAGATGAAATAGGCTGCCAAATCAGGCAACAAAAAGAACTGAGTGTGATGCTGCTGCAATGATATTCTCAGATGACATAGTACATATTTTATTTGTAGTGTTGCAGGGAGGGTGGTGTTAATCTTTCAAAGAAGGGAAAGAGCAACAGATGCAGACAGTGAAAAATGCAAATGCTAAGCTACAGGAAAACGAAAACATGAGGACATTTCCCACAATTGCAACAGTTTAAAGCACAAGTAGCCTTCAGAAAAGTCATCTGGGTGGCTACAAACATACTACATCAGTTATTGTTTTCATGCTGAAATCATCTGTTGCCTAAGGGCAGACACGTACAGAACAGGAGAAAAAACAGTAGTCACCTGTGACTTCTGAGATCAGTAACTTGCCTTCTATCAAACACAGCCTAGCTACGCTACACACAATGAATACTTCAACTTTCCATGCGATTAAACTGCAATTTCTGCCATGATTCTTGTAGAATGAAAGAGAATTTCCCACATACAGTGAGCTGACCCTGTAAAGACAACACAGTTAGCTCAACACTACAGTCAAAAAAATAAATACATTCTGACATTTTCAGGCAAAAAATTTGGAAACAATTCATTCTGCTAGATCTATCAGACCCAGTACAAGAAATTCTGTGAATGACTAGCACCAAGTGCTTTGTATACCCAAAACACAAGCCAGCTTTTCAAATACTCATTTCAAGATTGCAACCCCACAGTAAAATAACTACCACTAAAAGTAATTTGTCAATACTACGTGAGATGGAGATCATCTGGGAGAAAAGAATGCAATAAGGAAACATTCAGAACTGATTCTTTCCTGTGGTTTTAAAACAAATTAGCTGCCAGTGATTTGTAGAATAACAAGAAGCACTAATTAAAAATACTCAAGTATGTGAGCATGATTGCTGGGAAAATAATGCCAATTATTTGCTGGCTAGTTAGCTCCTTAGAGAATGCCAGCATTGGACAGTTCTTGATATTGAGAAGAAATGGTGTAGGCCTTGCATTAATTCATCATTCCGTTCATTGTAAGTCAGTGACAGATGACTGTGCCAATGTTACGGTATAACATTCATTAATAATTTCTTAGCACTTCCAGCTGAGAAACACAAGGCTGACCTTTCTGAGCCACTGGATTGCAACCACTGTCAAGACACAACAAATCAGAACATGCCCTAAAGATCCTGGCTGTGGCTATACGTCTTAACTTATTTTTTAAATGAAGACAGGAAAATTGGACTGTCTGAGAAAGATGTGAGGTACCAGTGAGTTTAGAGAAAGACTGAAGAAACAATTCCTCATAGCAGAATCTTCAAGACCTGCTGCTACAATTTAGAACCAAAAGCCATAACCAGGACATTTGAATATACTTAGTAATATACTAAGAAACACTTAGTAATATACTTTCACGTGAGGAAAGTGCAGGATTTACTTTGGCCCTTAAAACAAAAATGAGACAGAAAAATTCCTACAAGTTCTGTCTGGGTACCACTGATAACCACTCAGATATAATATCCAATATTTATTTATTTTTCTTATGATCTTCTGATCACAGTTTAGAAGTTCTGATTGGGGTTTGTGTTTTTTTTTCTAAAGGAACAATAAAAATAGTCAGTGTGTGAGAAAGTGTTTGAGAAACTTTCTGTTTCTCACAAGGTGAAAACATTTCGATCACATTTTCCTTGTGGCTTCCAATGTAAGCCATGGAGCTGTATGAACAGCAGCATAGCCAAGGGGAGTGATTATTTCCTTTTACTCAGGCCTCATTAAACCACATCTGGAGTACCAGTAGAGAACAGCAACAAGTAGAGTTCTCAGGGGTCAGTACTGGGACTAGTGCTCTTTAACATCTTTGTCAGTGACATGGGCAGTGGGATAGAGTGCACCCTCAGCAGGTTACCTGACAACATCACAGTGTGTGGTGTGGCTGATATGCTAGGGGGATGGGATGCCAACCAGAGGGACCCGGACAGGCCTTGAGAGATGGGCCTGTGCAAACCTCATGAAGTTCAACCAGGCCAGGTGGAAGGTCCTTCATATAAGTCACAGCTCTCAAACCATTCTCCACCCAACCAGAGAATGGCTGGAGAGCATCCCTGAGGAGAAGAACTTGAGGGCGCTGGTGGATGAGAAGCTCAACATGAGCCAGCAACGTGGGCTTGCAGCCCAGAAAGCCAACTGCATCCTGGGCTGCATGAAAGAAAAGCGCAGCCAGCAGATGAGTCTGCCCCTCTACACTGCTCTCATGAAATTCCACCCAGAGTACTGAGTACAGGCCTGGAGTCCCCAGCGTAAGAAGGACATGGAGCTGTTGGAACGAGGGCAGTGGAGGGCCACAAAGATGATCAGAGGGCTGGAGAACCTCTCCTACAAACACAGGCCAAGAGAGTTGGGGTTGTTCAGCCCAGAGCAGAGCAGGCTCCAGGAAGACCTCATAGCAGTCTTCCAGTATCCAAAGGGGCCCTACAGGCAAGATGAGGAGGAAGTCTTTATCACAGAGTGTAGTCATGGGACAAGGGGTAACAGTTTTAAACTGAAAAAGTGTAGATTCAGGTTAGATATTAGGAAGAAATTATTTAATGCGTGGGTGATGAGACACTGCAACAGGTTCCCCAGAGAACTGTGAATGCCTCATGCCTGGAAGTATTCAAGGCCAGGTTGGATGGGGCTTTGAAAGACCGTATCTAGTGGAAGGTGTCCCTGCCCATGGCAGAAGGGTTGAAACTCAATGATCTTTAAGGTCCCTTCCAACCCAAGCCATTCTATGATTCCATACCACATGGAATCTTGTCCCCCCTCAGGACAAGAAATACATTGATAAACTTTAACAAGTCTAGGGGATGGTCCCCAGGACAGTTGGAGCTTTAAGTTCCATAAGAAGGGCTGCAGAACATGGGGTCATTCAGCTCTAAGATGTGACAGCTTCAAGGGCACCTCACAGTAGTCCCCCAGCACCTGAAGGAAGGTTACAGAAAAGACAGAGCCAGGCTTTTTACAAAGGTGCATACTGAGAGCCAATGGCCACAAACAGAAGTCAGGAGGATATAAGGGGGTAAATTAAAAACCAAACCCACCACTGAGAGACCAACAAAGTACTGGAAGAGGTTGCAGCCCTCTGCTCCCAGAGACATTCAAAACCCAACAGGAAAAAGCCTTGAGCAACCACATTTAAATTCAGTGTTGCATTAAGCAGGAGACAGGAAAAGAGACCTCCTGAAGTGCCTTCCAGCCATGAACAGAGACAAGCCAGAGTCTGTCCTGTAATCGCCCCAGAAACCTTGCAGAAGAGCCAATCTCAGCTGCTTCAAAAGCATGTATGAGAAACCCAACGGAATAACTGTGGAATTACTTGCCCCACAGAACATTATTCTTTCTCCTCAAAACAGATGCTAGTTTCAGTGCCTTAGCTATCCCATCCTTTTTGAGTTTTTTAAACAACTGCTACATTCTTATTTCAGTGTATTTCAACAATGACTAACATGCATTAATTATGCAGGCAGAACACTCTGGTAATCAGACTGTCTCAATCCTTCCAGTTTGCAATATTGTGTAGCCTTGGAAAAATTGTCCTACTTTCCCATTTCAAGAGCAACAGGAAAACAGATTCCTCCACAGGGGGAAGAAACAAACGGAATTCCCCCAAATGTAGCAACAGTAAATCCAGGCAGGAAAGAACTTGATACCCTTCTTCTGCAGTTCTCACAATTCCAACAACTTCATTCTTCAGGGCACACTAATGACCGTTTGGGACCTTCTATCACTTCCTTACTCTTTTCAGTACAGCTCATCACTGAGCAGCCAAGTTGTAGGAAAAAAAGATTCACATATTGCCTCTTTTCTGCATTTTAATGTGAATTTCTCTTCTTTCCTTCCTCTAGGAAAGGAAGAATTTAATTTTAAGCCAACCTTTACTTCTAGACCCTCAAAATGGCACCATGGGGGTGTTTTATACCCCTCAGTACATCTGCATGCTGTGATAAAATCTATATAATAGGAGTGGCTTATTGAAGCTGCCAGAAGTTGCGGTGGCTTATTTCACTTAAGGTTATTGTATCTTAAAGCAATCTTGCTTAAAATCGCAGTGGTACAATAAACTGCAAGGATCTTTTTAATTACACATAAAAAGAGCATGCTTATGTTTGCTTTCAGCAAATTGGCAAGAAACATATTTGTAGAGGTCTTCAAGCAACTGTGATATTAGTGGATGATGATGAAAAGCTGTAAGAGGTTTTGATGTTTATGTACACTAACAGCCATGACTGAGTTTGTTGACTCAGTTTAGTAAGAATTGACAGGTTAAACACAATAGAAGGGTATTTTAAGATGCATTGTATGAACAAAATTGTGTATATACACAGTATTTCTTTTATTATATTTTGCCTCAGAGTATACACATAGACATAATTTCAAGGTCAAACACATCAAAAGATTAGAACTTCAGGAGAAAAGCTGTATTGGGCCAAGGAAATGTAAAATACGGTCAGTTTTCTCAGACTAGAGACTGCTCTCATGACAAAGGCATCACTTGCAGAAGAACGATGGAAAACAAATGTCACTCAATGCTAATCCTTCTAAGTATTACAGGGCCCAGAGCAGCCAGCCATTACAGATGGAGATGAAGTCAATTACTGGATTTATTTCGAAAGGTGGGAGTATACTTAAGGATTGTGTGGTACAGAGTAAGTATGACTCGTGTGGCTGACAAGGTTTTTCTCCCACATCTATTGTGCTTTTGTCTGTGCTGTATCTTAGGCAACATGAAGGTCGTTCCACCTGAGAGTAAGTAAAGAGTGAAGACCTGAGCTAAACTGTATAATCTTATAAGCTTATGTAGGCACACATAAGGAAGACTTTCGAACACAGCCACACCCCATGGAAATAACAGGCAAGGAGCAAGAAGGGAAACACATTTTCATAGTAATATGGACATGTATATTATTGCCCAGCAAAAATCAAAGGTTCTGTCTGATGTACCACGTGGTAGGAAGGGCATGAAAGCTTAGGTAAAGAAAGTTGTGTCACATTAGACAGGAAGGAGGAGCTCATTTATCATAGAAGTAAATCACAGAGAGTTCCTCCAATCAACAAATGTACGAAAACAGTTAAAAAAAGAAATCTTTAATACCATAGGAGAAGTTTTTGTTCTGTGCTTTTAGAAGAAAACTGAACAGACTTCAGAAGAAAACAATCAACAAGGTCACAGAAAATGTGGCATCAAATTCTATATACAGGTTTCTTAAAAAACAAACAAAAAAAAAAGCATTGTGAAAAGCATGAACTATGGAGATTGTTAAAGTAGGTTTCAACTGGAAAGATCTTAAAAACAGACACAGTACCACACTAGGGTTGGGCTTTTTTCCTCAATGAAACACTGAAATGATGGAAGAAAGTGCTAAACTTGATTATCTTTACCAGAAGTTTTGTTTCCAAGAGCAGAGCAATGGGGTTTCATCCAAAGTATTTTATTTATTTTAATAAGCTATGCAAGTAGTATTTAGTATTTACATAGCACTATTCTGCAAATACACAGGCCTAGCATTTAGATAAATCAGGATCATACTTTACAGACCTTTGTTCACTAAATTAAACACTGATTTGACAGGTATTAAATGTCTAGAGAAGAAGGAAGGAAGAGGAAGAAACAAAAAGATCATGCAACTTTTCTGGCTGATGGCACATGTATCACAACAGAATTTCTTTGACCAACAGCACTACCACCTGAAGAAAATTTTAAAATCTAGCATTTAGAAAATTTGTAAGTATTCCCCTACAATTTTCTATACAGAAACATAAACGTGTTCTTTGATTTCAGTAATTTGATGTTATCAACAACTCATGCAAAAATGTAGAAAGTAACTGTAAGTCCATGTTTGCAACCGAAAGCGTGGTCCTTCTAAAAGATGTCCTGTAATACATATGTCCCAGAAAGCCTGGTCTCTGACAAAGTTTTAAGAAGTCAAAGCATGTAGTTTCTTTAAGGTTGTTGTATCCACTTATACATGACAAGTATGAACCTGTGTGAAAAAACATGGTGTTATTAAGGAATGTAATAGGACAGGTCTTTAAGCACTGAGCAAAGGACCAATGAATTGAAACACGTTTTAGCAATCACATTACAGCTATTAATGCTGTTTAACAACAGTTTCATAGAAGTAGGCCAACAAAATGACAACATGAGCTAATATTTATTTATGGCAGTAGACGTTTTCTACATAAATCAGGATTTGTGGAGACAAACTTCCCTCACTTGCCTTTGGCTTATGAATTAATCTATTCTCTGTGACCAGGAAACTGCTGTTCTGAAAGTTGTTGTAAAAAGCGACAAGAGAAGAAAAACACAGCACAAACAGGTGCAGCCATTATGCAAACATTTTGTATGTTCCAGACATTTTCCAATACATAAGCATGTGTTAAAACGAAATTAAATGTCACTGTACTTGCTTGCTAGAGGCTAGCAGGTGATTCCCTAGACAAACAAATCAGCAATATCAGTGAAACATAGCACTGTCATCATCATCACGTATTACAACTGGAGATATATCAATTTGGAGAAAGGCTTATTTTCAGATTACAAGGGGTACACTGCCTACCTAATATGTTTCACTGATCATTCCTTTCTGAGCCTTTGCCGCCTCAATCTGCATTTAAAAGCTAAACTAAGGTTAAAGGCTAAACATATACTTGCAAATTGGAAGGCAAGACTGCTAGCAAAAGTTCGATCTTCCTCAAATAATTCAGGAGCTAATTACTCTAATAGCGTGTCTTTCACCAAAAAAAAACAACAAACAACAACAACAAAAAAAACATCAGCACAGAGTTAATTAAGTAGTATTAGTACAGCTAGAGAAAAGACAGCACTCGTTTAGCATCTCTTAACCCACACAGGGTTTTGCATTCTTCAGTACAGTAAGAATTTGGAAGACATCCCCTTATCTGTTAGTGAAATAATTTTCAGTCTCCCATACAACTTCTGAACAAGGAGCAGATTGACCCTCACTCTAATACCACTTAAAAATCACTCTGAAGTTATGGTTCTGTCAAGTTACATTAAAAAATTAGTGGCTTGGAAACAGGAGACAGAGTATGTAATGTCTGCAATCCAGTGCTTTACAACGTTTTGCCAAAAAGGGAGTGATTAGTGTATCACTCAAACACACAGACTCCTTTAAATTTTACTTCATTTGCAAAAGGGCTTCCAAACTGAAGACTACACAAATGAGCTCAAAGAAGAAGTGCTATGCTGCATTCTCTAATGTTTCAAATTGTAAAAGTAGTGTCCTAAAACTCTTTATTTATGGGGAAGGCAAACTTACACAATCCTCATCTTTTTCTCTTCAGAACTGGACAATTGATAGAAAACTCAGAGCTGTTAATTTCTACAGTTAATCTTAACGGTTGATTTTATGCCTTGCAAATGTTATTCTAAAGTGTTAGAATAAATAGAACACTAGACTGTTGTTGATTTAAGTGATTAGACATACTTTTTCCCATCCAAAGGATTATTTACTGAGGCAACAAACTGAAAACGAATTAAAGAGTACTCCTTTTTATTCGCGCCGGAGTTCACCCATGGAATTCTATATTACAGGATATTATCAAAGCTAATACTGCAGCTCGGAAATAAGGACATAAAAGAAATTAAGATACAGAACAGCAACCTTAATGTGACATTCAGGTTTTACAACTGCCTACTCAAGACGGGAAGTGGACAGGTAGGACTCTCAGGAGAAGAGGAGAAGTGCATTAGCTCAACCACATCCTGAACGTAATGCATCGAAGGATACACTTCTATCGAAGGATACACTTCTATCAAATGCACCAAAATTAACATATTATATAATTCAATTTGTGGACATGGGATTTTTTTTTTTTTTTGGTAATGTTCAAAATCTTAAGCTGGTTTATCTGACAAAACCCCCAGTACACCAGTTTCTCTCAGTACAGCAACTGGAAGATTCCATCACTCATATTCCTGCCAGCAACACGTGCACTTTTTCTGAAAACTTCTTATCTGCATGCTGGCAGCTTCTGACCTGCTTAGCTTCAGAGACCTGTCAAGACGACAGCATGACGACCTGTGATCACCACAAAAGTAATGTCAGAGAAAACTTTTACCCTTGAAAACAAACCTGGATTGGTTACAAATACTGATCGATCTGCTGCAGCACAGAAGAAACAAACAAACCCTTAAGAACAGCCATACAGCCTTTTACTAGCTTAGCAGCCAGACTTCATTATCTTTAGAACTGCCTAAACATATTACAAAGCCTTGTAAAATCTACTTGACAACACGGCTTCTTTCACTAATTCACACTTGCTAACATCATTCTTCACAACAGAAAGCAAACAGGCTGTTTCTTAAAGTGCTGCAGTCTAACATGAGAAAGCAGTTACTGATGTTCAAGTGAAACACTATCCTTGAACTAAGAGGTTTCAGCTTCACAAGGACTATCGTTTCAACGTGAAAACAGGAAGAGATGTTGAGAAGAAAAACTGGAGTGCAAACATCCAACATGCACGTGAGAAAGATTTTACTGTTATGAAGGAGCACATTGAGGTCCCTCTCAGATATGATCCATTTAATGATATTCCCTTCCAAGAGCTCTTCCAGTGGTGCAGACCATTCTGAAGTTGGTCTGCTTTTGCCAGCATTTGCAACTTCACAGCTCCAACGTGCTGGTAAAGCCATACCACAAAACTGTTTAGTGCTACAGTGGTTAGAACCATTGCACTCTGTCCCCCCAGCTTGCTGTCTAATAATGTTTGTTCCCCACATTTCTGGACTTCTAAAAAACTGGAAAGATCACTGTGGCTACATGTGTACAGGTGTAATAATAGTACCATTATTCTTCTAGACCTCCCTCAGAAATAGCCTCAGAAAAAATGAGTTATCTGTTCCCAAAATACATACAGACCTGTCATTTCATTATATGATTTGACAGCTCTGATCAAAAAAACAGATACACAGCTCAGTGTTGTACCTGCAGCTTAAAAAACAGAGAGGGAATTTCATGCATGACATGATTTGAAACTGACACCCGTGAGATCCAGCATTACAAATGAAGGATTCAAAAGCTTTCCTGTTCCTACAGTCACCAGGCAAATGGTCCACTTTCTCCAAGTAACTCTCTCTGATTAGTTCCTTCCTGCTGATTTCCATTCCCAAATTCAGTACTGTCTGTGGAACAAGTTACCTTCAGACAAGCCCTAAGCCTTGCAAACTTATAGGTTCTCAACTTAACAATTAAGTGGATTCAAACCACTTAACTGAACAGTAAGGATAAATAGGGAGCAGTGGTAAGAGCTTAAGGAGATACATTTTAGTCCCATTTTTTGTGGGGTACATCTTTAAATAGTTTCCCAACCTTTGTGTGAGGAGGAAGCAGAGGCAGCCAATCTGAAATGGCTGTAAAGAGAGCGAGCATCATGCCTGCAGGCGATTGCTGCCTCCTCACTCTCCCAAAACATTTTCTCTGGATCTTAATTGACCTAAGTTAGAAGCCACAGAGACTGAGCTGACATTTTATTTTTGTGCTCAAGAAAATCTAACCCTGCGCCTAACAAGCTCAGAAAATGTTGCTCTGACAAGGTAGGATCTATTTATTCCCCATGCTACCTGTTCACCTGCTCCTGTTTAACTAAGCAAAACTTCCTTTAATAAAAGAAGCCAGATAATTTTCTAAAACATTTGAATAGGGGAAGGAAACCTAACAGCCATTTTAAGATGGCATCCAAACTGGCATCCAAGTTTGGTCATCTTTTTTTTTTTTTTTAGCACGCTACCCATTAAGGGGTTCCTAGACTTTTTGTTGCTGTGACTAATTTTTATTAGTGTTCAGGGACAGCAAGAGTTTTAAAATGTAATGGGAAGTCTATGTGAACCTCCCTCACGCTGTTCCCTATATTCTTCTCAGTACATCATAATAAATATTCCCCAGTGCCACTATAATGGGAAAGAAAAAGAATAACCTTTCAACCTTTTTTGCCTTCTTTTCAGTAACTAACCAGTTTTAGAGTATAACAAGCAGTGCTCTCACTGACAACTGTAAGATTTATTTCAACTTTAAAAGTGTCAGGTTTTAAATATATATGTATACACACACATCCAGTCATATATACTGTCATACGCCATGTTACTATGTAAATTGCCACCTAGTAAGCATCACAACTTGCTTTGTCATCACCTTGACATCACCTGTACAGACAAGCACATAAAAATCATTCAGCTGCCTGAAAAATCGCTACAAAGTGTCATTTGTACCTCCATTTTAAAATAGCTTTCTCCAGTGAAATGAACAATGATTGCATGGTATCATTCACTGCCTCCACAGACTTAGCATTACAGTCATCCAACTTATTCTCTCCATACGAAATGTGAATAGTAATAATTCAAAACATACAGATATTGGATTCTGAAATAATCTTTAAAACACATAATTTTAACAGCATTTTAGTACCTGCTAACATAGCAATGCAGACAGTTCCCCTCCAAAGTTTTCGTCAATACTTGTTAATTTGGGGGTGAAAGTCAAGAGCACAAAAGGTAGAGCTGGTATCTACCTTTTCCTTCCAAGGCAGAACAAGGACCTCAGTCCACCTGAGCTGCTTCCAACAATTGAATATAAGTAGTTTTGAAAATACTGTATATGCTTTAAAAGATACTCTCTGTAACACACAATATCCTGAAGAGATTCATTCAACAACATTCTGATGAATCACAGTCACTAAAAGGAGAAATAAATGTAACTCGCACTATTTACCAAAAGTTCAAAGACTCAGCCTCAAGAAACACATGAAAGCTTCTAATATATGAACTCTATCACCTACAAAAACCTCTGAAGTATTTTCTTTTTACCTGCTACCACTTACCAAAAGATACCTGTGCTCACTCTCTCAAAAAAAAAAAAACAAAAAAAAAAAACCACCAAACTAAACCAACCAACCAAAAACCCTACAAAACAAAAACAAAAACACCCAAACAAACACTTTCTAGAAGGTCCAGCTTCATCTGTGTCAAGACTCAAGAGTTGAGAAAGCAAAGGCACCTTCTCGGAAGCGCCTGGGCCAGGCAACTACCTCAGTGAAGCCAATTTGCTGATAACACACAATCCAACAGCATCAGTCAAAAACCAGAGAAAACTGTTCTCCCTATGATGTTTTTTTTCCCCAGCACCCCATTTGAAAATAATATTTTGCTTAAAAGAAAACTAATGAATTGTGTGAAGTAAAATGATTTGAAACAGAATAATTAAAAATTGTTATGAAGTGATGTAAACCACAACTTTGCGGTTCAAGTTTTTATAAACCAAAGAAAGCAATTAGAGGAAGATTGTTCTGATGCTTTACGTCGGAGAGACAAATCACACAGTGCATGTTTCAAGTTCATATGAATAAAAAAAAAAAAAAAAAAAGACAGGTTCACGCCAAGGCTCAAGCTTTAAAAAACAGAACACAAAAAAGCCCACTTCCCACCACCAGTGCCAAAAGTTCCCTCTTCTCCATTTTATTTATTTTTTCAGCATTGTACTAGTATGATACAGGAAAATATCACATTACTGTAATCTCACTAAAAAAAAAAAAAAAACACAACAAAAAAACCCACAAAAAAAACAAAAACCAACCATAAAACAAAACAACCAAAACCAACCAACAACAGATCCAACTCTTTCTGTCTCATTCCAGAACACAGTACTTTATTTTCAAGGAAGTTTCACATTACTGTGAGTTACCATTTAATCTCCAGGCTCGCATCACATCGAACATAAGATTTTATCATGAAAATAACATGATGGTGGATCAACTTTGAAGTCATAAGCCTACAATCAGCTTTTCCATCCCTAAAGTCTTTCATTTTGTACATGTTAAACTTCCTGTCTCCAGCAGACACTCAAGACATGTAATTCTTGAGCTTTAAATGGATACATGTAGGCTTACCTGCACAAGATTACACTTTCCAGTGCTACAGATCTGATCCTGAAAAAATTCTTATAAGGAATTGCATTTTCTCAGTTATGTGGTACTAGTCAATACTTGGAAAGTACTTCATGCCAGTAAAGATAACTAGCATTAGTATTTAGTTTTACTTGCTTTTAAAATAAAGTATTTAAAGCATTAAGGATTTAAAGCATTTAAAGAACCATCTTGCAGCTGAGCAGATGTGTTATTTTTAATGAGTTTGCCACAGCTGCCATTACCCTCCACACACCTCATCAGGGCTCTCTAACCTTGTTACTTTCTACACTTAGAAACAGAAAAGCAAATTATATCACGATAAGAAACTACATTAATCTATCCAGCATTTTAAAATCACACATGCACAGATTCTGAACCAAAAGAACAACTCTGTATTTCTACCCTTTTGGTACTGCCAGACACATTTACTGCTCAGACAGGGTTAGGAGACACAAGGCATCACTCTGCGTCCTCGTGGCAGCTTTTCAGCTACGGATGTAACCTCACTGTAAGTCATATAAAAACCCTCTGATATATGAACTCTAAAAAGCCTTTTTCCAGAAGCCCACAGAACACTTCCCTGATGCTTTGGAAAGGAGGACAGCATTGGCTAAGGGATAACTCAGGTGCAGACACAAGAAAATTAGAGAAGTGAAGCAGGCTGAACTAGGTTTCACTCTATCAAGAACTCTGCTAACAGCTTGTAAAGGAGAAAAGAATAACACCTACAGACACAGTAAATTAAGGCAAGGGAAAAGATATTGGTTCATTTACTGATTCCTCTCTCAAATCCAACTGAACAAGATCACTAGATCCAAAACCAGAAACGTCGCACTGGGATTTCTTTTTCTTACTCAGTACGGGAAGTCCCTCCTTCAGGTTTTTTATTTCGATTGATCTTCAGATGAATAAGATTTACAACCATAAGCAATTCATGACAACACCAGTTCTCATCTGTGGAGATATTACTGCAATGCAGAAGTACCTCTGCATTACTAAATATCAGGAACCAGTACAGCAGAACAATTTTATCTGAAGTAGTTTTGATAGAAGTTTGGCAAGAACCACAGCGAGCACCTGGAAGAATACCTCCACTATTTCAATATCACAGCTAGATAGTATGTGATTCAGAATAGTATAAACAAATTCCACCTGAACACAACCTGTCTTACAGAATTTTCCCTTCTCCCCACGTGTCTTTCCAGCAAATATTCCTCATCCATAATCCAAAAATGTTTCATAAGAATGAAGAAAACATGGATGGGGCCCATCAGGTTTCAAACAAGAGTACCCTATTCCCAATCCCAGCACAGAAAGATCTGCCTGGTACCACCACCCTTTGGCCTTGAAGACAACCTGCCACCTGCCCCATCTACCACCACCTAGCTCCTCCACACACAGCACTCCCACACACCAGCCACCAAGGCACTGACACCCCGTCACGCAGGGATGGGCCTGAGGAACTGTGGCCTCCCCAGCCACCAAGCACAGGGCCACAGGCTTTGAAAAGAGCAGACAGTGGGTGCACACACTGGTGGTGGGCTGCAGAGCTGCCTTCATCTCACCTTTTTGTAGAGCCCCACTAACAACACCTACTGCACCACCTCAACCAAAGCAGTATGGGGAAAAAAAAGTGCTTTTGCTTTGCCAGTCCATGAAAGCAAGACTGGCCGCACCCCAGGCGCAGCCTGGGTCCCTCATGCCCCCGACAGGGCTGAGGATGGGGTCTGCATCCTCCTTCCCAGAGAAGTTGGATGCAGTGGAGGGCACCTGGAGTGAAAGCATCAGGCACCTCCAGGCAGGACAGAGGGAAGATCATAGAATCACAGAATGGTTAGAGTTGGAAGGGACTTTGAAGATTAACTTCCAACCCCCCTGCCATGGGCAGGGACACCTCCCACTAGAGCAGGCTGCAGATAAGCGAGATCGAGCTGGGTTGGCCGGGCCACCACGGAGCTTCTCAAGGGCAAAGCCCTGGGAAGGCTGTGGGCCGGGAGGTGCTGGCAGCGGCCAGGGAGCTCCGCGGCGGCCGCGCAAGATACGGCCGGCACCGCTCCGCCGCCCGCGGAGGATGCGCGGCGCGGAGCTGACCGGTTTCCTCCCGCCGCCGCCGCGGGAGGTGGGCAGCAGCCCCGGTCCCCGCTTTCCCTCCTCCCGCCGCCCCGGCAGGCACCAGCCCCGGCCGCGCCGCCCTCCGCAACCGCGGCTTTCGAGGCGAGCCCGTCGTCCTACCGACCTAACGAGTGATGGTTGCTTATTCAGAGTTTTATTTTCAAACTGTGCGGAGGGCATGGATTAATATTAACATATTCACCCATGGCTGGACACCGCAGTTCTCCATCCAAAAATAATTCCTTTATTTGGATGGCCGCCTGCTAAGTAACGCGATTCAATAAACCAGAATTTCTCTCTCTCTCAAAAGAAGAAAAATGACCCTCCTGAAAAACTCCGTAAATTAAAGAACTGCTCTTTCCGAAAGACGCTCGCTCCCCGCGCTTACAAAGTACCCCCGAAACCGTAACGAGACGGATGAACCAGAACGCCTGGAGGGCTGAGTCCTTCTCTCCTTCGCGCCTTCCCCGAGGGTGCGGGGGGACGCGGGAGCCAGCGGTAGTTTTTTCCGAGCGAGGAACCGCACAGCCCCGCACGGCAGCGAGCAGAGCCCCGCCACACGTGCGAGCCCCGCACCCCCGGGCGGACAGCAACAAAAAAAAATTTAACAACAAACACGTTAAGAAATAAGAGGCGAGCTACAAAGCGCAGAAGTTTCTTAGGGAAATAGAGGGATGAGGGAGCAGCCCGAGGAAGGAGAACGGAGCATCCCCCGAGCCGGGCAGCGAGGACTGTCCGGCGGCCCCGGTACGCGCGACCCGCCGACGGAGGGAGGGACGTACCGGCAGTCAGGCACACGGGCAGGAGCAGCCGGAAGGTGAGTCCGCACACCACCTCGGTGGCCATCGCGGCGGGGCGCGGGTGGCGGCCGGAGAGCCGGCCCTCTCTGCGCGCCGCCGCCACTTCTAGGTCCGCCCGTACGCGGAGCCGCCGCGCCGGCGGAGCATCGCCCGGCCCCCTCCTCGCCTCGCCTCAGCCGCGCCGCATCCCGGCGGCAAAACCCGTGCGACCAGCGCCT
>VZRU01008900.1:427048-450435 GCA_013398155.1 Pedionomus torquatus | reverse complement strand
CCCCGCCTTGGGACCGACCTGCCGCCCTCCCCGTCCTGCCCTTACAACTTCCCCGCTTTCCTCAACGCTTTTTTTCGGATCGGTTCGGGGTGTTTTTTTGATAGAATGTATCTAATTTTTTACTTGATTTTTTTAGTTTTAGTATTTTTCACTTATTTTTTTTGTTGGTTTGTTTTGTAGTGCTTTTTGGGTTTTCTTACTTTTCTCTAATTTGTTCATTTTCAGCCCCAGGTTACAGCAGCGCGTTTCGGTCCACAAGAAAGTTGTCGCCTGGAAAAAAAATACATCTGCGGTCGCTGGAATGTATTTGACTTTTCTGGAAAGCTTTTTGCCCGTTAAAATACGGCGCTGGTTAGAAAGTGCTGTGGGTTTAAAGGGGCAGTTTCAGGGCTCAGCTGGTGTGTCCTTGTGTGCACACTGGATAAGCCTAATAGTTTGGCTTACAGCAGTGATGCTGTGAAATACAAAGTTATCCGTGTTGTTATTCATACAAGTAAAGGACCGTTTCATCTTCGGCAGCAATCCCTCCCGCTTCAACGAGGCAAGTTTAGACAGAACGCCCTCCTCACGGGGACAGTGCTGGAAAGAACTCGTCGCTCTCATGCGAGATCTGGAGTAGGGGAAAGAGGGAGCAGTGACCTTGTGGTCCTCAACATAAATTCTCAGTGCTTTTTCCAGGTGAAGGACCTCACCCAGTCTTACTTTAAACCTAAGAAGTCTTAGGTCTGCTCTTGAAGTCCTGGCTTTTTGGTTCTTATAGTTACTTAAGCACCCTTTGTTTTCTTGTGCTTTTTTTTAAAAAAAAAAAAAATCCATATTCCTGTTGCAGAGAAAAATGTTTGCAAGCTCGAGTGTGACTCACAGGAAAACACAAAGGGTCTTTTGCAGAAAAAAAGAAAATCTTTGTGTTTTAGGGGTCCAACCGGTATGCGTTGAGCTATGCGTGCTTCTGATTTTTGTTTTATGAATCATGGCATTTATTCAGACAGTCAAATACTATATAACAGGCTAACTGACTGTGGCATTAGAATATTTAGAAAGTAACGAACTCCAGAATTCTATATATGAAAATGCTCAGGAAAGCTAAGCAAAATCAGCTGCAGATGCTAATTCAATATGCTTAACGGGTCCATTAAAAGGGAAAAAAAACAACACAAAAAGCCTAAGCATTCTCCCAAAAGTTATGGTCCTTTTCCACTCGGACCCGAGTGTATTCATGGAGTATAAATGTAACATCTGACTGGCTTAAAGAGATTGTAACGCAGTCCTGTCCCACCAGGATGAATGCGACATCTTAACTCAGTGACAGGGCACAGCCTGGGGACACAGCTCCCTCCCTTCCCAAATCGGGGGCCAGGGTGGCCCACCCACACAATCTCGACACTGAACCAAGCCTGGATATTTGATTCTCAGTCTTCTGGCCTAGGTTTCTCTCCACATCAATCTTTGTGAATAAACAAAGTGACCACATCTTTAGATGTTAAAACGCTAGGATCCAGTAGTACTTAATCTGCTAATGAAGTACCTGATTAGCCCACGGGAAAGTTAACCCCAGCATTGTTTCAAGACTGCAGGATTTGTCTCAAAAACTCTCAAAAAGTTACTAAGGAAGGGCTTAGGTTTAGACACTATAAAGCAAGCAGTCAATAGGAGCCACCTGTACGTGTAGGATACACACATAGCTGAAATATTCTGTGAGCTTTGGCAGCACGTTTTCAGATATTGATGAGGTTTTTTTATTCAGTCGTTAGCATTCACTAAAGCAAGGGTAAAGTATTTATTACTTTTATAGTACAGTTACCAGATTGTTTTCCTCCTGAAGCACCGATTTTATTCTAACGTTTGGGAAATAATTAGCCAGTTTTCAATCCTTACCGTTCACAAGGTATGAAAAGTGAAGTTAAAATACGTGTATTGAGCGTCTCGTTACCTTCCGCCAGACTGCTCATCTACTGCAAAATCTGTGCAGCCGCAGTGCCACCTTTTGGCTAAAACGTCTGTTGTGTAAATGGCAGCGCTAGTTCCCCACAGCTGCCGGGGGGTTAACTGTTTGCACACGCAGAATTTTGAAAGAACAAGGAGGCATCCATCGTCCAACCATACCTCTGTGGCGGCAAGAAGTGAAAAAACTGCCTGAAGCCTTACCGAGAATCGTGTGCGCCTTGTGGAGTTCAGCTGTTGACAGGAACAGTAAATGCATTAACCTGAAAATTGGAGGAGTGCTATTAGCCAGCGTGGAAGCAATAAAGCATAGGACTCTGATTAAAATAGGTAATGCAGAAAGAGAAACTGCATTAATGGGGAAAGTATATGTTGAATTAAGTGTACATAATAGAGAGCAACCTCTAGAGGATAGCCAGGGGGTTATTTAGCTGATGCCAGTTTTGCAAGTGACATAGAAAGCAATTTGAACATAAAGTAGGAGGGCTGCTTCTTCCCTAATGGCATACAACTTGATGAAATCCCACTGTGGGCGGTACAGTTCTCTTTCCCTCTGCAAACCAGAGGAAATTACCAGGCTGTGTGAGTGGACACAGTGATCTCACCACCTATCAACGTTCCCTTACAACCACCAGGATCTCAGACCCCCATCACCAGGTGTGTAACATACAACCTCAGGTGAGAACATTTTAGCAGCTGGGAAGTTGAGGAGGACTTAATAAAGAGAGGGAAGAAAAAGAAAAGAAACGAGTTTCAGCTGTGAAGAGATCCGTCTCACTTTGTCAGCTTGCCTGTGGCAATAATTTGGGGGAAATTTAGAAAAACATTGTCCTTGTTTCATCCAATATGCAAAACCAGTTGCAGTTAATAGAGTTCAGAGGCCAAGGGTTACTGGGGGAAAAGTTGAGAATATTGTGTCACTGACAACGTTAGGCAGACTATTAGAATTGTTGATCAAAATTAACTGTGTTGACCTGACTGACTGTCCAAAATACCACTGCTCAGAAATTTCTAATTGCCTCAGGTATCTTATTTGCTTGGCTGTTTGAATCAAACGCATGGCAGCATTCTAACAACCACAGACTTGGGATAACATAAACAAGGTCTTGTGTATGGATGACTACATATATACACACATGTATGTATGTATATTCACACTCAGACTATCCATACAGTTGGTGAGCTCCATAAATGAGTGCTAAATTAGCTGAAGAAATAAAACTCCCCTGTACAAACAGGCAGCAAAACATTAAGTCCTACTGAAAAGTAGGGGAAGTTACTGAAGCCTTTTCAGGGCAATCACCTCTATACAAAGCTGGTTTATATTTGTTATTCTTACAATATGAGAGTCTTGCTTTGGGGACCTGTGGGGAAGGAAATAGCTTTAACATTTACAGTGATGATTAACTAGTCTGTTATGTCTCTCAATCCATGCTCCCGAAGACTACACGAAAACATCCCATTCCTCTTACCTATTCTGGAAGGCCTACCCCTACCCAGCGCTGTCAGCAGCTGGGGGAGCAGCCTGCAGCGGCCCACCAGGAGTCAAGCCATTTAATTTTGCAACGTAGTTCACATTCAACTCTGACTGAAGCTGTTATTGTTCACTTCCAGCAAGAAGTCAGCTAAACTTCAAAATAACATTTAAGTTCAGTTCTGGTTCAAGGAAAGTTAAAAAAACCTAGTTCAAACTGACTTTTGGTTCAGAGTCAGTTTAACTCCCCAGGACCAGCAACAGTCAGTAACTATTTTATCATCTTAAATGATGAGCTTGTCTTGCCTTACAATAAGGAAATTCATCCCACTTGAATGTATGCTGAGTAGGCATCCTTAGAACTTTTCAGCTGCCCCAGCAGAGCAAAAATGTTTCCTAGGAGCCTCCAAACTCCCCTCATGCTTCATTTATCTTCCATTCATTAATTCATAATTTCACCACCCATTTCAGCTGAGTTAGAAATGGGCACAGGGTTTGCAGAAATCTTTCTAAAATAAGATGCATTACCAAAAGTCCAAATTTTGTCCAAGCCTTTGGTAATCTTTGCCATTCATGTCACAGACTGCCTAGAATTTTTGTCTTGCACAGTAAATACCAATTTACAGAAACCCTTGTTGATTGCTGGTCTTGTTCTGCTGGACTTTACAATCTGCTCAATTAGGATGCATCAAAACATTATTATCTTTACCTGAGAATAATGTAAAACACAATAGGAGAGACCTGTTGCATCCTTAAGCAGTTCTAGTTTAGTCACATTTTGTAGGACATCGAACCTGGCAGAACCAAAATGGTATGTCAAGGCATCATTAACTTTAGCTGCAATTAGAAAGGAAATCTGTTCTTGACTACTGAACACTTCCACACATACCAGAAATTAATTATTAGGAGCAGCATTCATAATAAGTGATTAGAAAAAATGGAATCGCCTAGTGGTCAGTGCAGAGGACTAACAAAACAGAGCTGCTGACTGAACTGATGGAAACACAACTCCAAGCTCCTCCCGCATGCATCATCTGGCTGAATCAATAATACAGGAAAGCTCTTTGAGATGCATTAACAAGAGAGGTTAGACAAGGTGAAGGAAAAGTGGGATATTCTCATGGAGCTGTGACATTACATACCTGTGAATTCATTCAGAAGCAAATTTTAGCAATTATAAATTAATTGTTTGCTCCTTTCAAATCAAGTAAGCTTTAGGAGCTGAGCCGCTGTTTTGTCTGGTTGCAAGTGTGTTTTTTTTTTCTTGGTGGATAAGAAATATAGGATAGCTTCCACAGTGAAGAATTATTAGTACTATTAACAAGTTCAAATTAGATTATTAGTATTTTAAGATTTCTGGGGCAAATTATGCCATGGAATGTTAAGCTCCACTCCTCAGTAGTGGAAAAAAAAAAAAAAAAAGGTAGAAAAAAGAATTCTAATTCAATGTGCACGGTTACCTGCCCACGTGTAATCACATTTTACATTGAAAGAATTTTGACAAAGATTGTCCAAAATCAGAAAGGATTGCCCAATAAACAATGAACTATGATTTTTTCCCTGCATGTTAAGAGTCCAGACATGAGCAGACTCTCAAATAACAAACAGACATGTCACATAATTAAAACTGTCTAGCATAAGACCATAGTTTGTCAAGATTATTTTTAAATCTGACAAAAACAGAAGTAATAAACTTCCTACTTGTCATTGAATGAAAATTAACCATTTAGGGTATTTGTTAAATACATTTGCATTTCAAATCTGGAAGAATGACACAAAATGCAATTATTCTTGGTTATGGCCTGTAAGTGAGATTGTTGGTCTGACTCTGGCTAATTACAAAGAGATCATACAGCATGCAACGAAATGAAGCAGTTCCAAGACAGTCCTACACAGATTGTTGTAAACACACAGCTATGCAACTGATTTGAGCTAGCTGGAGTGAAAACATAAAACATTGCCCTGGACTCCTTTGGCGTAATGGCTGTCAACTTTGCTCTGCTGCGGTGGTGATATGAGTTACATTCAGTTTAGTAGCCAGCAGAGAGCCGGGCCTTTGCATCACAGGAGCTCAGTTGCAATTTACACTTCTGCTGGCGGCATCAGCTCAGAGCAACGAGAAATGAGGTTGAGCAGATCCCAAAACACACTGGACCAAAACCAGAATTCTCCATGGAGCAGTATAGCAGTAAAATAATAGATTTATTACCCAAGTGAAAGAGCAGACATTGCTGCACACACCTGTGTTTCAGCCAGAACTCCTTCCTCCAGCTGAGCCTACACAATCAAGGAAACCACTAAATCCTCCAGGTCCTTAGTTCAGATCCAGTTTAGGCTGACTGTGACTGAAATGCACCATCCCTGACTGCTGGGCAGTGGGCACACATGTCCCAGAAGCACTATTCCTCACTTACATGTGCCTTGGAGGCAGGGAGCACCCCCTTTTAGTGAGACAGTGAAATGCTTCCAGCCTGACTCTAGTCTATTTTCAGTTTCCCTGTGTCTCTTCCATCACACCCCTCTTTGCCTTTATGCAGAGCCTACTATTGCAACACTCTCTCTCTGAAAGGATGGGAGAAGCACATCCTCTCCCTTTTCTTCCCTCTAAACAGACACCGAAAAAGTTCTTCCAAATCCCATGTGTGTTTTACCACACCTTTTGCAGCCTCAAGTGGCTTTGCAGTGTAAGGAAGCTGGTGGGAGTTTGGGGTTGAAAAGGGAAGTGACTCCAGCAGAGCTCTGCTAGGAAAGCTGCTGCCCTTCCACCCCCATCCCGTAACGGGTGAGCAGACACACAGCCCTTCCTTCCCCTCTCCCCCTTTCTTAATTTTATGTCCCTGCAGGATAAAGCTCCTTGAGAGAAGCTCTTAGCAGCTAAAGGAGAAATAGGACTTGGAGAAGAGGGGGGGAAATGAGGAAGAGAAGGGAAAGAAATGGTTTTGTGCGCACACACAGGTGAGTGTTTCATCCCTGTATTGGGTAGGAAAGAGGGAGTAGAGAAGCAGGAGGAAGTCAGCTAGTTAATAGCTCCAGGCAAAAGAGAGAATACCTGGCAGGGTTGCCCTGTACAGCAGTGTACATTTAAAAATAATTTTTAAATTTAACACATTTGGATAGGAGTATCTGTCCCCAGAGCAACCAATAACAGAAAAACAAGTACCAATAATTTTCCATTCCAGTGACCAGTGCTATAATTAGATAATAACACTAGAAATTTAGTCCACTTTGAGGTGAAAGGGGAAAGTCATGCGTGCTGCCTGACAGCTCAGGAAAAAAACCCCACTGCTCTGTTAATTCATTTATGGGGACTATTTCTGAGGTCAGACAGACATTTCTATAGTAGTGAAAATTGAGCAATATCAGATTCAAATGTTGTTGTGCAGCTCTCTGACATTATGGGATTTAAAAAAGCATTGCTGGTGCTTTTTTATTTTTTAATTCAGCAGAGAGGTGTGCTGGGATCCAGGCAACACATATGTGGCAGAGCCATGAGGCATCTGCCTGGAAGTGGCACAAACAGCAGCAATGTGGGCACAAGTCATTGGATCTGTCCTGCTCACACGGGGTTTGTGTTGGTGGTTCCCAGCCCCAAAACACACATGCAGCATGAAGTGCTTGTACTGCTGCATAAACCCCTGCTCACAGGGTGACTTGTTTGAGTACTGAAGTGGGCATTATGTAAAGATTAGATCTGTGAAAAGTTTTACATAGGAATGCTCCATGGATATTTCCACCACTCAACTTGGGAGCCAAATCTTCCAATAAAGTTAACAGAGAGCTGCAGACACCTCCAGAGGGCAATCCAGAGCATAGGATTAGATGACAGGTATTTTGGGAGTGCTGGATTTTCCCCTGAAGATGCTCACCTCTCTCTCTACTAACTCCATAGCCAGATTAGAGACATGACAGTGAGTGCCCTTCCTAGGTTACATACCCATTACAAGCCCGTAGGGGCAGGAAGGCAGCAGGCTGCCAGAACTCCCCAGCTGTTATGAGCAGCAGCATCCTCTGCAGTAAGGTTTTCTATCATTAGACCTAGAGCCTTAGATACCTGCCATTAGGTTGTGTAAACAAGCATCCTTTGCATCCTCACCTCTCCTGAGTCAACTCAGCTCAGCTGTAAAGAGAAATCAGCACATGTGCCATCAAAAAAGCAACAGTAGAGGACAACAGGTTTTGATCAGCCCAGAACTGCATCCATAATTTAGTTTGGATGTTAAGGGAATTCCTGGACTTAGAGCAAACTATCTTATAATACAAAATTAAGCTTAGTGGCACAGCATTATCCAAGCATGTATTTCACCTGGGCAGTTAGGCAAAAATCTGCATTGTCTTCCTGCAGATTGCAGATGGTCAACATCCCATTGATGAATCTTATGATGTAATTTGCATTCACTTCTACATGGTCAGAAAAACCCTGAATGATCATGAAGGACACATTGACATCTTAACTAAAGATCAGTTGTAATATTCTGTCCCTTTCCTAACACTTTTCCTTCAGAAAAGAGGAAAAAAAAAAAAAAAAAGTTCTAAAGTCCTTCTACTGTCATTGTGTGGTATATTTTTGTTTCCATAGAGAAGGACATATTTAAGCATAAGGCTGAACCTTACACTTATCCAAGGTGATAAAAACATGTTGACAATTGTAGTTAAGGGACACAAAAGTGTAAGCCAGCCTAAATGCTGTCACTAGCCCCCTTGAACATCAAAGTGCAAATTACCAAGTATGAGTGTGATGAATGTAGGATTTAGCCTAGACATGGAACTGGTGCCTCCAGAACTACAGCAAGGTATCTGGTTCAACCACTCTAAACCCAAAGTGAGAATGAGTCGCTTCCAATCTCACACAAACCAGAGGCAGAGCTGAGCTTTATCATTCCAGGGACAAGCCAGGAAGATCTACTCCTTCCTTTCCCTTAACTCCCATTTCTTGCACATATACATAAGTCTTTCCCCTTCTTTCAATCCTTTCTATGTATTTGAAAAATACCCACAAATAGTTATGCAGTGATTATGTTCCAGGCTGTTCTCCTCTCACTATTTTCCATACCCTTAATCTAAGTGGCTTTTGTTTATTTCCAAACAGAGTACAGAACTAAAACTCATGGAGGAGGATAGGAACTTTTAGGTTGGGATGAAATTATTTATTAAACATATGGTACATGGCTCTTGGCAGATGAAAGCATGCTAGATAAGAGAAACGACCTTCAGTTTCTATTTAGAGAAATGTTTTCCTTTAGTCTCTCCTGTCTGCTTTGTTTTGAAGCTTCCTCCTTGCAAGAAAAGCTCTTACAAAGGCAGCAAGCAAACGGCTCATTGCAAAACTTGTAACGGCTCAAAAGCTGTAAAGTGCCTCAAAAGCATCTTTTCATAATAAAACAGCTATTATCAATATAAAACTCATGGCTGGTATATTTAGTAAAGCACAACTGTGGAGGAAGCATCAGTTCTCTTACTTAAAAATGTACTTGTAAAGCAGTCTAAATATAGGAAGTGAGTTCCCTATGAACCATGTTTGGTTTGTACTTTCCCTGAATACAGACTGGAGTATGTACACATGGCTTCTAAATTAGTGCTGAGCTTTTAGGTCTCAGTGTTTACTCTTACCTGAGAGTAAGAAAGTCATAAGCAGCATAGTCAAGGCTTAGGTGCAATTTTTAGAAGCAATCTGTTCATACAGAGAAGATGGGGTTTACAACAGTCAAATGTATTTCAGTCTCCCCTCTTTTCCCCTTCCTACCCACCTCATGCACCCAATTCAGATCTGCAGATAACACCCACCCAGAATGGAGCTGCCGACCATTAAGGCATGTGGGTAGTACATTTGAAATCAGAGCAGAGTCCTTAAATCAGAGTTCAAGCCCCAAACAAACTGCTTGGTGCAGCTGCGCCTGTCCGTGACGAGCTGCTGAAAGAAGGCAGAAAAGCTGCTGAGGTGACCAGCAGTCACACTGTACAAGCCATGGTCAGACCAGGGCTGCTGGATCCAGTGTTACAGGAAGAGTTACATTTATATTCTTGCAGCACTTGTACGCAGAGACCATCTAGTCAAAATCACAAGACAGGAATGGTTTAGCCTTGACATCACTAGCAATTCTAAAATTGAAAAGGGGTTGTTGTTTTTCTCCCTCCCTTAGAGAATTATTCCCAATATTTTTAAGGAACTGTCATTTCCTGTAAAGTAATGTTTATGGTGGCAGGCTCTCAGTCTTTCTGGTGTTTTTTTTTCACAAGGTTATTATTTATTGTAGCCCTTCTTTGTTCTCTGTTTTTTTTCTGACTTTCAGCAGGGCTGCCCCCATGCCTTTCAAAACTGCAGGGATTTTACAGTAGAGTCACTCAGCGTCATTTCAATCTATTTATATGGATGCTGAAAATGCCATCAGACTTTGGTGCACATTTTAAAGAGACATGTAAGATGAATGTCAAAGGAAGAAGGTGTTCATATTATGCCCCCTTTCCACACCCTCCGAAAGCACTGAGCATTAAAGCAGCTCCATGCCATGGACATGTTTGTTTAAATCAACACAGTCTGTAAAATCACGCTTAGCTGCCTTTCAGTTTGCTGCTTTTACTTAGATATTCCCATAGCCACCCCACATCCCGATCATCATGGTCCATGCAGACAGATAGCGTTCAAGAGACACACATTCGTAATGGAAAAAACGGAAAAAAAAAAAAAAAAAAAGGAAGATGCAGAGGACATTGGCATGATGTAATGGATTCCTATTACCACATAGTTTAGTTCCACAAAACGGTCATTTTTCTGGATGAAGATGCTGAGATGCTGCCCAGTTATAAACATATAAACACAATATCAGAATTTAGATCTAGGTCTAAATTTCCTTGAAGGAAAGCATCAGCATACCAAGTTAATCCTGACTAGAAACCAACAGACTCCATAAATGTGCTTCTGAGAATAAGGAGCTGCCTCGGCATTTTCAAACCTTCTAGGCTACAATAGCAGCAAGAGGAAATTATTTAACCCATTCACCCTCCTCATTAGTAATACACTTTCCAAAGGCCGGAGAAAACTCCAGAATTGCTTATGGTGGTAAAACACGTGCAATTTAGTAATGCAGTTTGTGGTAACCAAAAGGAAATCCCATGACAACAATGACTTCAGGGAACAGGTTATGGCTCAAAGAGATGAAAGAAAGGAATGAAAGACTCAAGTTCTGCACTTGTCCCAGGAGACAAAACATTCACCAAAAGCGCATTGTGACCAGTGACCTGCTAGGGCCAAGATACCAAGTGCGTTGGGTCATGAAAGGTGCTGACAGCATCTCCCCAGAATGTGGAGTTAGGGGGAATACAGGCATAATATTCTGCTACGTTTTAGTAGGAAACGCAGAGACAGCAGGCAGTGTTCTCCCACATCCCCTCTGCTCTCTCTCACAGACACTTCCTTTGTCTGTACTAGCTGGGTTATTAACAGAATATTGTTTTTCATTCCACTTCTCCTCCCTTTGGAGGTTTTCTATACGCCTGGTCATAGAGAAGAAGGTAAATAAACCTTTTTAATTATGTAGTCTGTCAGAATTTTTCCATACTCACACAATTTATTACATTTTTTTGTACTTCAAATTTATTTTTAACCCTCTTCCCTTACACCTACCATTTTTCACTTTGAATCTGAATGTACCAATAGAAAATAGCATTAGCTTTCCTTGCAGAAACCCATAAACGATTCTTGCAAACCACGTTTTATGAGAGTACCATTTTTTTCCTTTTGTATAGCAGAACTGACATTTCTGTAGACCTGAGAAGTGGTCCAGAAAAGGAAGATATTTACCATTACCCTCCAGCTGCACAAAATATTGTAGTTTTCACTGTCGGATAACTTCCACAGAAGTAGAAAATATATTTCTTTCTTTCCAAGCAGACTTAAAATGTCACTAAATTTAAACAGTTGATACTCCACAGACCAAATTCTGACTAGGGAGGGAAGTTATAATTTGGTGTATTAGCTTCCAGACTATCATTACTTTAGATTTTGAGCTAAGTTGAATTGGTGCTGAAATGTATATTGTTATATGACCCTAGGAAAACAGCTATTTAAACACATTTTAAACACAGGGCTTGGAGTCAACTGACATAAATGAATACAAAGAGAGCTTTTGCTAAGTAAGATATGAATTCCTTATTTTTAAGCATAATGGCTCTGATACAGGGAAGATCAAATAGTAGCTCTTTTCTAGCTGTATATATATGTATATCTTCATTCATACCATCTGGTTTTGGATTACTCCCTCTGTGCTTACCATTCCCTGAAACTACCTCTTCTCCTTGGACTACCTCCTCTTCTCCTCCTATCCTGCCAGAGTCTCATCCCTGACTGTTCCACCCTTGCCCATGGAGATCTGGGATGCTGGCTTTCCTCTTCAGGCACATACACAGAAAACCCTGGTCTACTGCACTTCTAAATTCACTTTCCTGAGTGCTTTCCCATGAAAACAAAGCAAATAGTGGAGAAAACAAAGAGAATAGTGGAGAGAAGTAATTACCAAATGAAGATAGACAGAGGTTTACTGCCATCAACTCACACAGACAACCTGGCCACCGAGAGAAGAATAATGTTTTGTGCCCTAGCTAAGTCTTGGAGAATGAGAAATGTATTTTCCAGCAGCATGAAAGAACAACTTTTCTCTTTTTGGGAAGAATGTGTAACCTTCTTGTAAAACTCTGAGAATATATGTGTTCTATTGAACTTTATATTTCTTCTGTATGGACATACTTATATAAAAATAGTCTGAGAAAGTGATGACCTCTCCATAGGTTTTTAGGTTCACCGAATGAAACGTGAGTTTACTGTTGCCAGCAGTGGGTAGGCCAACTATATTATGACTACATTCAAATTCAGATGAATTCCTGGTGCCTCCCTCCCTCCCTTTTCCAGGAAAGGTACTTCAGGTACAGAGCCAAGGTGCACTTCCCCACTCCAGGAAGCTCACTTTCAAAGTCCAGCTCTTAGATGGATGCTGCTCCTACCTTTCTGCCATCACTATATGCCTTTACCTGATGAAATACTGCTTTTGGCTAAAAGCAGGAGGCATGGAGGCTAAAAGTACTAACCTTCCCTCTCCCCACTTCCCTGGTGTGCCTGTCTCTATGCACTGCTCCCCCAAACTACTGAGAGGGAGGGCAGAATCAGGTACAGGGACTCCAATTGCTTTTTTGTAGTGACTTGTGAATCCGCTTTGGTCTCCCTGTCCAGAGGTGCCTGAAGAAGTTGCTCCAACATGACTCTGGAGCCCATTTCAGCCTGCTGTTATAAGTAAATAGTCCCTATGGAACCCCCTCTTTGCTCCAGTCCAGCCTGGAGCAGGCAATCCCTCTGTAGTGGATGTGTGAAGGTCCATCTTCAGCCTCAGCCCTACTGCATCTTTCAAAGCCTTTGCAGAAAGGAGTTCAGAGGCAGAAGACCACCGACTGCTTGCTCTGGTATTCAAAAGCCTGCACTTGGATAGAGAAAAGGATTGATGAGATCAGGGCCACTTTGCTCAAGTGAAAATGAAGCCATGAGACACACTTCATATATTGCCAAATTTAATAAAACGTATGCAAGGGAAGCACAGGTAGCTTCCCTGACCCGCTATAGAGGCCTTCCTTGTGCTGCTAATGGCATTATCATCCCTGCTTGGGGATGTCTGTGCTCCCAGAAGGCAGCTTCCTACCCACAACTGCTTCAGAAAAAGGAGCTTGGTGGGGTGGATGGAGGGGGCCAAGCAGATGTAAGGGGAACCTGACCACTCAAGCATCCTTTCCCAGAAGCTGTGATACAGCAGCTGTGGACTCGCCTGTGAGGGAGCTTTCTGGCCCTGACAATAGTGGGAGAGCAGATACTAGCATAGCCATGATAGCAAGGAGCAGGGTCACAGACACCAATAAAACATGACAAATACCAAAATGCTGCCTCAAATGTCACGTGGGTGTCACTAGTGGTCCTAGTTCAGGGAGAAGCCCAAAACCACTGACAAAGTGGCACAGAAGAAGCCTCTTCAGGGCAAATCCCCACTGTAATTAATCTCCCTATGATCTCCAAGGGCCCAGGTATCTGCTGTAAACACCATGGGCAGACAGCACTGCTACCACTGAACACATTATTAACTTGGTTATTGTTATGCCCATTGGAGCACAGCATAGAGAATTCACTGAATTTTTGGCTTTAGCCCCAGTCTTTCTGTGGAGGAGGATGATGGTGGTGAATAAAAATATCTTGAAAAGCAACTGGCTAGATAAGAAGAGCCTTGTAGGAGGCAGAGAGTGGCTTATGCTCGGTGCTTGATTCCCCCCCTCCACTGAATACTTTGACTGCACAGTCCTTAGTGTGCGGTCAGGAATGAAATGTCTTTGCTGTCAGGCAACTTGAGGGCCATCCAGTTCATAGGCTGGTATTCTCAGGTTTAGAAGGCTGCAAGAAACCCTCTGCTGCTTGAGTCCATTTTTAGAACAGAGGCACTGTTCCCCATCAGCATCACTGAGTCATGTTTGGATTGTCAATGGCCAAGGAGATAAAATAGACTAACACCTTTCTGCTGTGACACACATGAATTTCCATGGTGTGCAAAAGTTCTTAATTTGAAAATGAATATATCCATTCCTTTGTGGTGAATCCTCATCTGATTTTAAAACAAATCAGCCACACTGGGGACTCAGTTGTCATAATGCGTGATGTAAAAATATGCACACAGCAACAACTTTGAGACTCTCCTTTTTGCATATTTTATATCCTCACCTTAGGTAGATTAATCCTTAGGTAGATTTCTAAAAGAAACAAAAAAAACCCAACCAACCAAACAGGCAAACATAAAAAGGCACTACAGGTACTATATTGCTGTGAATGTATAGTACATTCTCCATTTTTTTTCTTCCTTGTTATTAAATCCATTGTGGTTAAATCCTTAAGCACCAAGGTGAAAGCTAGCAATGAGAAAGGTAAGAGGAGGAAGAAATCCTAAAGGACCAAACTGAGTGAGTGTTAGCTGGGCAATACCCTTGCCTGGAGACTCCTAAAAAAACCCCAAAAACCTATCTCTTTGGAACAGTGAAAGTTTAGCATGAAAGATACCACACCGTAGAGTTGCTGGATTAAGGAAAATCTGGGGAGTCTGACTGGCCTGTCAAATCTGTGGCTAGAAAGGAGATAAAACAGAGAGAGGCAAGAAAAAGAAATTAATCTCTCCTTGAGGCTATTCTGTGCAGGTTTTAGCCACCATTGAATAAAGAATTCTCAGAAGAGATCTGGGCACTCTAGCACTCAGTTCTCCATGGCTTTTTTAGGCAAAGATTTGGCAGATGCTCACCTTGGGGAACCTGTCCTCTTAATATGCATGGAGACATCCAGGGCATATCTGGGACTTCTATCACAGTCCTTTTGTTACAGCACTACATGGTTCTGTGCAAAGGAGAGCTAAGCAGGGAAATCTGTCTTCACTAAACTGCTCAGGGGCATAACAAAATAATACTTAATGCCTGCGTGATTAAGTCACTGTAACAATTTGTGATCGTATTTGGCTGTTCTCACGCCTTACCGTAGAAATTAGAAGCTTTCCTATGTCTGTTCTTAGGACACAGGCAGACTGACATGCTTGTGTCTAAGGAGCCACACACTGGGAAAAATAAGCACTCTTTCAAAAAGTTGTAGCAGCTTCCAGCTATCCCACTTCTCAGACGGAACCAATATGAATTAAGGACTGCTCTTCCACTTCAGTCAATGCAGCAGCACAGACTGTGTCCTTGCAGGATAGCTTTGGAGCTACATTGTTGAAGCGTATGTCATACTTAGAACACTGGTTCCTGAAATTCCCCAATTCCAGCTCATCTTTGGAACTCACAAGTTGTAACTGAAACCAACAAAAAGCTCTATTAAACCTTATCCTTACCTAATTGAATATATTAGTTGTTTATAGCAATTGCCTTCTCCTTTTTACAGTACAGTAAAGCACTTACGGTATAATAAAGTCTACCACACAGCGCTCAACAGCCCAGTGTGTTGAGCAATTCCATTTTTGGTGCCTCATGTAAGTTAGGAATTAATTTTAATTGCCTGGCATAAATCACACAGTCCTACTGTAGAGACCCTTATTATTTCACAGGCAGGGCTGGTTTTAGTCCTATACATTCACGGGGAATAAGAGGGAAGCAGAATGAAAAGACAATCACCTTCTGAAAATATACTTTTGAGGAAGATAGATTTGTTCTGAATTCAATGAAAATTTAACAAATGCTGCACACATTAGTCAGTACAGTTGTCATAAGCACAATAGTAAAGAAAACTGTACATCGTCACTAAACCTCAGTCAGTGCAACTGTTTGAAGAAGTAAACCTTGGCAAACTATGTGACACTTACAGCAAAGAGAATTTGCAGAAATTTCTTCTGCTTACACATCTGTCCTGCGCTCTCTGCCTCTCACAGGCAAAAATAATATCTGCATTATTTTGCATGTACGTTTGGATGCGAGTGGGAAGAATTCTCTCATTAACTTTGGCTGCCATTTTCAGATTTTCTGCACTGACATGGTTTAGTGATTTGTCTTAGTAATAGCTTGAATGACACAAAACTAAATCAAAAATCAAAACAAAATATCCTGTGTTTAAATAAAAAAAGCATGTCAAGTTGAAATTGTATTGGGGGAGTTATTGCCCTAATTATTAAGCTTTCATTATCAAATTTTGGCCTCCAGAAAAATATCCAATATTTTAAAGAGTGAAATTGAAGTAAAAATGGTCTGCATATGACTGTGAGTCAACACCTAGTTAGTACATCGATGGCAATGCCATTTTTTGTCTACACTACACAACAGTTCCTGGGGGAACGTGAAGATTGCAGCAAAGAGATTTGCACCTTGTTTCTTTGAAGGCCTGGATCCCAGATTCAGGTCCACTCAAAACTTTTTTGCCTTTTTGTGCAAATATCAGCCCTGATCCTTAAGATCTGAAGAAGAAAACTAAGTCCTCTCAGTCTTGCAGAATAATGGCCATTTTCATGAGGAAAAAGTAGAAGATGAGCATTCAGATACTAACATTTAGGGTGATAGAAATAGATATTGTATGTTTGATTTAGCTATCAGCCTTTATAACGTCAAAGTTATACATAAAATCTCAAAACCTTTTTCAATGTAAACAAAAGAAACATCTTTCAATTGAAATCCTGAAATAATTTGCAGAGGAAACTGGAAAATCATTTACACGTAATTAATTCAACGAATTTACTGCCTCTCAAAATGCTTAATTATTGCTTTCAGCATTTTTTTAGACCTTTTCTTTTCATTATTAGACTATCATCTATTCATGTATCAAGTCTGAAAAGGCTAGGTCATCATTTTTGAAACCATATTATACAAGTGAAAGTTAACCACCACATGCAAACTGGCTTTTAAAGTTCATGGTGCTGTTATAAAGGTCATGGTGATACTTAGTGAAAATTGAATCATGCAGAAGTCGATACAAAAAAACATATTGTCTTCCTTCAATAAGGAGCTTTTAACGCTCTGCCAGTTTATTTACCATCAACCTCTGCAAAGTCAGCAAGCTAATAAAGAATTTAGGATTTATGGGCTCTTTAATTCAGCATAGGAAAAATAGTTAGAAAGTGGCAGACTAATAGGCCAATTATCTGAGGAATATTTTGTTTATTTGGCAGAAATTACAAGGAGATGCATAATAAAAATACCTTCAGTAACCAATTTATTTCTACATTAAAATAAACTCCTTCACGACTACTGTGCCACAGAAAGTACCATTAAAATGTTCAAAGTTCTTCCCTGATGCCAAACAAAAACGCTTAACCAGGGCAATATACAATATTAATATTGTTTTATGGTCGATTTATGTCTAGACACAAGCAATAAGAAGTGGAAGGATACTACAGAAATTACAGCTTCTATACAGGAAACAGGAACAAAGCCCCAGAGGATTAGATCTGCATTTGTCTTATTCCAGCTTTAGAAATCATTATTTTATTCCCTATTAGGTATGGATCTAAAATATTAGCTGTTTTCTTTGCATGAATGAACTCTGGACAGGGAATAGCCTGACAGTTTTTTTTTTTATTAAAAAATACTTGAATAAAATTTTGCCTTCTTTATTTAGCTAACATAACCTAAGTGTATTGCACTTCAGACTGGATAACAAACCAACTTCATGAAACTAACCACAAGTGTTCATAGATCCTGACTTAATAACACAATGTAAAAGATCACAAACATCATATAATTTAGAAGTTTAAGTTCTGCTAAAAACTAAAGAAATGAAAACCACTAAGTCTCCAAAGCAGTTAAAAATGTGGTATCCCCAGATTTTCTAATTCTACAGGCTTTGGCATGAGACTTGAAAGAAAGTTTAAGCTCTGTTTTTTTCATTTTGGGGACTTTTTTTTAGAGTATTTGTGCATTAATAATCATAGGAAGGCATTATAGTTCCAATATGAAATAAAATAATAAAATCGTAATGTACATTTCACATATAATTAATCCAATACATTATGTCCTCTGGGCATCGACTTTACTAAAAATAACATAGATAAGGAGGTAGTAACTGCACAATCCCCTTAGCAGGTCATGGGAAAAATGTTATTAGAAAACAATACTTTATTCTTAGGATTTTCTGAAATGACTAGCGACTCTGAATGCACCCCCAAATTAGTATCACTCATCACTATTTAGGTGTAAAGGTTTTGATTGTTAGAAAATATGCTATTCATTTTCTAAAGTCAAGATTCTTTAAGATAGAAGAAGCTGGACATTGTGAAATCATGATACATGCATCTTTTTAAAAGTTATTAGTAAAAATTCTAGTTTGAATTGAGAAAATAAAGAAAAATTAATAAACGCATTCCAGTAGCCACTGTGTAACCCTTGGAGTGCCTTAGACCTAACTTATTCCCATGTACAAGCTCCACAGAAACTAAAATATTTTGTCCCTAGAAGACTACAGTGAATTCTTATTTAAAAGTTACTTATTTTCCTCCAAGAACTCAAATTTTGGATCAGTTCCTGAGATGCAGTGATCAGTGCTATCCTGTCCAATTTGTGCTCCTAAGATTCTTAGTCTCCAGAACAGGGTTTGCAAAAACGAAATTGTCCTGGTTTGAGGTGGAACAGAACCAATTTTCTTTCTAGTAATTTTACTTTTCAGTTAAGACTCTTCTAATTCTCTGCAATTAACAGCATATTCTTCAAACAATGTCTGCTTCCAGAGTGATAAGGCCTTAATGTTTATAGTGAATACCAAGGAATGGTATGGAGAGAGGATCTTGCTTATCCTTATTCCTATAAAAAACACGGTCAGCACACTTTGTTGTGTGCCAATTGGAGTCAGAAGCAGAAGCATGTAGAGGGGTTGCACCTGTGGAGAGGAGCAGGTAAGGCAGGTGACCCAAACCTGACCATCAGGGTATCGCATCCTCTCCCATCCCATTGGCATCATGCTCAGTATAAAAGCTGAGGGATCAAAGGGAGCAACCTCCTTTGNGACTAATAGGCCAATTATCTGAGGAATATTTTGTTTATTTGGCAGAAATTACAAGGAGATGCATAATAAAAATACCTTCAGTAACCAATTTATTTCTACATTAAAATAAACTCCTTCACGACTACTGTGCCACAGAAAGTACCATTAAAATGTTCAAAGTTCTTCCCTGATGCCAAACAAAAACGCTTAACCAGGGCAATATACAATATTAATATTGTTTTATGGTCGATTTATGTCTAGACACAAGCAATAAGAAGTGGAAGGATACTACAGAAATTACAGCTTCTATACAGGAAACAGGAACAAAGCCCCAGAGGATTAGATCTGCATTTGTCTTATTCCAGCTTTAGAAATCATTATTTTATTCCCTATTAGGTATGGATCTAAAATATTAGCTGTTTTCTTTGCATGAATGAACTCTGGACAGGGAATAGCCTGACAGTTTTTTTTTTTATTAAAAAATACTTGAATAAAATTTTGCCTTCTTTATTTAGCTAACATAACCTAAGTGTATTGCACTTCAGACTGGATAACAAACCAACTTCATGAAACTAACCACAAGTGTTCATAGATCCTGACTTAATAACACAATGTAAAAGATCACAAACATCATATAATTTAGAAGTTTAAGTTCTGCTAAAAACTAAAGAAATGAAAACCACTAAGTCTCCAAAGCAGTTAAAAATGTGGTATCCCCAGATTTTCTAATTCTACAGGCTTTGGCATGAGACTTGAAAGAAAGTTTAAGCTCTGTTTTTTTCATTTTGGGGACTTTTTTTTAGAGTATTTGTGCATTAATAATCATAGGAAGGCATTATAGTTCCAATATGAAATAAAATAATAAAATCGTAATGTACATTTCACATATAATTAATCCAATACATTATGTCCTCTGGGCATCGACTTTACTAAAAATAACATAGATAAGGAGGTAGTAACTGCACAATCCCCTTAGCAGGTCATGGGAAAAATGTTATTAGAAAACAATACTTTATTCTTAGGATTTTCTGAAATGACTAGCGACTCTGAATGCACCCCCAAATTAGTATCACTCATCACTATTTAGGTGTAAAGGTTTTGATTGTTAGAAAATATGCTATTCATTTTCTAAAGTCAAGATTCTTTAAGATAGAAGAAGCTGGACATTGTGAAATCATGATACATGCATCTTTTTTAAAGTTATTAGTAAAAATTCTAGTTTGAATTGAGAAAATAAAGAAAAATTAATAAACGCATTCCAGTAGCCACTGTGTAACCCTTGGAGTGCCTTAGACCTAACTTATTCCCATGTACAAGCTCCACAGAAACTAAAATATTTTGTCCCTAGAAGACTACAGTGAATTCTTATTTAAAAGTTACTTATTTTCCTCCAAGAACTCAAATTTTGGATCAGTTCCTGAGATGCAGTGATCAGTGCTATCCTGTCCAATTTGTGCTCCTAAGATTCTTAGTCTCCAGAACAGGGTTTGCAAAAACGAAATTGTCCTGGTTTGAGGTGGAACAGAACCAATTTTCTTTCTAGTAATTTTACTTTTCAGTTAAGACTCTTCTAATTCTCTGCAATTAACAGCATATTCTTCAAACAATGTCTGCTTCCAGAGTGATAAGGCCTTAATGTTTATAGTGAATACCAAGGAATGGTATGGAGAGAGGATCTTGCTTATCCTTATTCCTATAAAAAACACGGTCAGCACACTTTGTTGTGTGCCAATTGGAGTCAGAAGCAGAAGCATGTAGAGGGGTTGCACCTGTGGAGAGGAGCAGGTAAGGCAGGTGACCCAAACCTGACCATCAGGGTATCGCATCCTCTCCCATCCCATTGGCATCATGCTCAGTATAAAAGCTGAGGGATCAAAGGGAGCAACCTCCTTTGAAGGCCAGTGTCCAAGAAGGACTCTGTTCATCTGCCTTTGACTTTAGTCCATGTGTTCCTGACTCCAGAGCTGGAATCCAGTTCCTGTCTGTCACTGAGTCCAGTCTGGGACTTCCCCAATGCCTGCTGATGATGTGACTGTCATACTGAGAACTTGATATTGGTTTTGTATATATTATATATATATATAAAAAATTATTTTTGTATTACTATTTTATCTTTTTCTTCTTGTTATTTGATTATTAATATTTCATTAAAGTAATTAAGTTTCTTTTCTACTCTTAAGTCTCTTTCTTCTCTGAAGGGAGAGAGGTTAAAGAGAGCATCTGTTGTTCATATTCATGACCAGCCCAGCCAGTATAATTCAAAATAACATAAAAGCTTAAAGAAAATGCTAATACTAATTTCTTTCCTGATTTTTACAGTGGAATTTTCCACTTACCAAAACAAATTCTAGCACATAGGGAAATACGCAGTGTCACAATGTTGTTTGTTCATTTGTGGTTAATGGAGTAGGTAAAAATAATTATTATTGTGGTTTAAGCAAATGAACAAAACTATCCTTTTATTGAAATATAATTGTAGATACAATGTACAGAAAATCAGACTACTAAAGGGATCCCACACTAAAACAGTAGTTTGATAGATTTGTCTTCTGCTTTTATGTGCCTGCAAAGGAGTAATTTTTTTAATGAGGCAACAGAGAAACACTTTCACTAATCTACAAGATGCTTTATAGCTGGGACAAATAATTTCTGTGTCTTTATTTCTCATGGTGGCAAATCTCTTATTGTCCACAGATCATAGAATTGTTTAGGTTTTAACTTGTTGAGATCATCTAGTCCAAGCCCCAGGATCAGGACCAAATCTGATATAAAGTCAGACATTAATACTGGAACTGACATCTACTGCTACAGGGTGGAGAAGGAGTTAGGAGTTGTTTTAGAAAATAAGGTCATAACTATATGTTTTCAGAGTGAACCTGATGTACAATACTAGCACAATAATTGGTATTATTCATTTGGAGATACCAAAGCATAAATCAAAAGAGATTTCACTATTATGCCATATAACATACCCATGCCAAATAAAAAATGAAGTTATCTCTCTGTGACCTTTATCTCCTTTCTTATATCTGCAAGCACTAATATAACCTAACGTGCTGATTCTGCTGTCTATAACCTGGCTCTTCAGTACACCAGCCCTTCCTCATGCAGCAACCCCATTTATCTCGAATAGCTCACAGTAGTCAATTTCTACTTGCTGGAGTGCTAGAAGGGGTGTAACGAGGAAATATATGAGCCAGGACATAGGCATAGAAATGAAATTACTTGAAATTTTCTTGAGAACCCATAGAAATGCAATGGAATGAGATGGAAAAATTCCCCAGTTTATGCAGAACCCTCCTGTTGTTATACTAACAGTTGTCTATTATGTCTTTCAGAAAGGCTATTGTCTTCCTTTTCCCTTAGAAAACATTTGATTATGGCATTCCACAAACAACTTAGGAATGTGATGATTCACAAATAAAGGTGGAATCATCAATCTCTTTTTAAAAGTCTACATGAGATTTAAATCTTTAACAGGGGTACTGAGTGATTTTCATAGTAAAGAGGGGGTGGGATAAAATAGGGCTGACATACTCGGCTTCAGTACACCAAAACTTTTAATGAACACACTTTTCGGTAAGCTCCAGTTCCAGAATGGAACATAGTATGGAAGGGAATAGGTACTTTTACACCAAATGAACAAAAAAAATGCTTTTCTGAAGTAAAGGATGTAGAAGGGAAAAACAAAAAGACTCGAACTGTCTCTCACCAGTGTATTTTATATGCAAACTTTTAATGAAGAGTCCATGGGCAAGTGCCTCATAGGAGACAGAAAGAAACTTTGAGTACAGAACTGTTCACTGATATTTGTTCATATATATTACATGAGAGCATTTTCAGGGACCTCACAAAATAAGTTTGCAACAATAAAACAATGGCAGAAACAAGGACAGGGAAAGAGAAAAGCTTTTAATATCTTTAAAGGATTTTAAGATTTTCTGTCTTGGTTCCAGGAGGCAGCTCTGCCTTTGCACAGAAATAAGTAAAAGCAGAGCTCAGTTCTGTGTCTGCCCTGGATAAGGGAGGACAGCCCTGACTTCTAGTCACTCCTCTGTGCATCAGAGGCAGGGAACCGTGGGACCACCCCCAAATGAGATCAGTCCTTAGCAATGCGACTACTGTCATGGCTAGAAACCAGGCAGTGTCTTGGCAAGGTTCCCGATGCTACTCCAACTTAAGTGCCTCATATGAAAGGGGTATTTTTTAACCAGGGAAAGACCAGCTCTGTCCACGTGCCTAATGAACTCCCAATTCCTTCAAAGAGGCTGTTGACACAGCTGCAAATTAATGCCATTTGTGATGTACACAAATGACTACAAAGTCTTTACATAGGCCAAACAGCACGTGGACTTTCACTCATTACTGTCATAGGCTAAGTTAAGCTGGTGACAGGGAACAGATGTGAAAGTTTCTTTAATCTTGAGTGTTTCCATCTAGTGCTGGAAGTATTTCCAGGGACTTTTTTTTTTTTTTTTTTTTTTTTTTTTTTTGGAGTCATAAACACTGTTTTTATTT
>VZRU01008900.1:355732-427041 GCA_013398155.1 Pedionomus torquatus | reverse complement strand
TTTTTTGAGAGCTATAGACCCAGTTTATACTGCTGAAAAAATGACCAACAGTCACCAACAGTCTATGTTTTGACAGTGGCCAAGCAAAGGCTCTTTCCTGAGCATCTCTGACAACCATTCTCCAAACCACTTGAGGTATTGTTATGCCATATAGAAGCTGAAGGAAGGCTGTTAGTGTCCATCTCCGCACTGATCAGTCGTGCAGGATGAGAGGAAGAGAAACCTCAGGAGCCTTCCTTATTGTTGTGTGTGTCATCAAGAGTCAAGGGAAAGGAGGTGCATCCTACTGAAATGCATGTGGAAGTGGCAGGCAGGGCTAGTTTCTTGCAGTGTTCCCACCTCATAAACCTCAGATCGCTGTAAGATACTCCTGTCACCTCCTCTGCTGATCCATGAGCACAACACATAGTCATGTTCTCAAAATGCATTTCCACTGCTGTGTCTGTGCTTCAGCCTCATATTCCCTCCCTCCCTGGTTATTAAGATGTGTCTGAAAAGAGACATGTGAATTTCCTCTTCAGTCTTCCTCTAATTTGTGAATCCTCATATATCCATAAAGATAGATATATTATAAGATCCAGTATCTTTTTACACTGAGAAAAACAATCCCATGCTGACTAATGGCCCAGTTTCTTAATGTGTGGCATTCAGTAATTGCATGCACCGGGAGTTGATGATCTGTTGTTCTTTAAAAAATGGAGGGAAGATTAATGCATACATGCCACCTCCATTCCAAGCATCAGCATAAAAGAGGAGACACCCTGACCCACTGGCTTCAGAGCCAGGTGTCTACTACACCCTTCCAAAGCTGTTTGCACTTCTGAACTCTGCAGCTGTTAGTATCCCCCTACAATACTCTTGCCAAGCTGCTTCCATGCACATATGTGCCTGACAGGCTTAATTCTCAGGAGTACTTGAAAAAAACATGTAACTGCAGAGATACTCTTAATAGGTGTTCACTTGGTGAGGTTGATGTTTTCTCTCTTGACCAACACCAAGTATTTTCCTGGGAAAAGAACATTTTCCTGCTGATAGATTCTATGCACAGAAGCAGAAAAGGGAAGGAGATGAAAACAAATAAAAGAATGCAGGAAAATAGACTGTTTATGCTGTTCTGTGGGTCTCATTTCAGGTTCATCTGCTATATCTATGTTCGCAAGAAATTTCTGGAGAGAGAAAGGCTATTAAAAAAATACCAGAGAAAAATCACATCTACTAGAGAGAAACGGACCACAATTTATACCTCTTTTGCTTTATTAGAACACATTAGGGCTATTTCTGCTGTTTTCTGACTGTTTTGAAGATGAGGCTGCTCACATTAATGAATCTCTCCCTGATGCATTAATTTCATTTTACTTTGTTTCTTTTACTGGCAACCAGGTTAGAACACACATTTACACATTAATTTCTAAGATCCTTGGCTCAGACAAACTAATATACATCTATAGAAAAACAAACAGCCAACAAATGGATTATAGAGCAGTTGCCAAAGGTTCAGACTTGTTGCTGAATAACTTTTTCCTTTCAGCTTGGATACTGGCCCACAGTCCTGAAAATTTACATGGCAAGGATAAACAATGAGCCCCACTTTGTCTATTTTTTTGTAAGCGCAACAGTGAAAACAACAAAAAAAAATTGCTCAAAATCAGCTTTCCATTTTGCTTAAAATCCATACCGTGATTTTCATAGAATCACAGAATAATTTAACTGGGGAGAGACCTCTGGTCCAACCCCCAGCCCAAAGCAGGACCACCCTCAAAGTTAAACTAGGTTTCCCAGGGCTGTCTCAAGTCAAGATTTTACTGTCTCCAAGGATGGAAATTGCACAGTGTCTGTGCAGCCTGCTCCAGTGTTTGATGACTCTCATTTGAAAAAACTAAATCCTAATATCTAACTGGAATTTCTGGTTTTGTATCTTTTCTCCATTGACTCTTGTCCTTTCACTGTGCACCTCAAAGAAAAGTATGGCTTCGTCTTCCTTTTAACCAGACATTAGGTAACTGAAGGCGGCAATAAGATCCTCCCTTGGCCTTCCCTTCCTCAGACTGAAAAAACAGGTCTCTCGGCAGCATTTTGTATATCAAGTGCTCCAGCCCCAGCCATTCTGGTGGCCCCTCAGCTGAACTCATTCCAGTGCCTTAATGGCTTTTTCTACAGTCTATGCCTACTGTATTTTGGTACATTTCATAAATACTTACTGTAATCTAATGTGAAGAAAATGGTTTTATGCCTAAATTTGTGCATGAATCCAGTACTAATAACAAACAAATGACAACCAGTAGCAGCCAAATATTTTACAAACAGAATCTTAGTTCACTTCTTTCCTATATATGAGAGTACCCCACAGCATGTCCAGTCCAGGATGCGTCTTGAGAAGACTAGATACACCTTAAATTCTTTGGCAAGTAGTTATGTGAACTGAGCCAGTTTATGAGAAGCCAAATCTGTAGGTGACGGGCTAGATAAAATTATAATCTTATTAAATGATGGATATTAACAAGCACCATGTATCACAAATAATGGGATGTCCCAGTGAGAAACAGAGCAAACCCAAAACCCCAGCCCTTTCAGAAACAGTGCGTAAGAAGCTAGAGCTGCTGCTCAGGGAGAAACAGATGCACTCTGATCCTGCCTACCAGTTCTTGCCAGATATGACTATTCTATAGTATTTGTCTACATATTAAACATCAAAATAAAGACTCATTTAAAATTGTGTGTGAAACAGCTCTTCACTGGTTGTGGAATGGATTGTTAATGCACCCCATCTAAATTCTATGATTCACATTTCCACATGATAGCACAACATATGAAATTCTGTTAATAAAATATAGACGTAATTTTCTGACATGATCTGCCAATAATGTAGCATTAGAGTTTGAACAATGGATCAGTGTTAAAGCGATTGCAACTCTCTGCTGCAGTTCAGGTCTCTTTTGCCAGCTATAGTATAGCAGTGACTAAATAGAAAGCAATTCCCGTATATTAGGTGCTTTGAGACCAGCTATCGGAGCCAAATAGAGCAGTTAACCAAGGGACAGCATGTGAAAACAAAGACATTTTTCATAATCTCATTGCTATGAATCAAATTTTGCCCTCAGGACTGTGCTAAATTTTGTTTATTTGCTTTTTGGGTGTGTTTAGTAATATTTTACATTAGTGAAAGACTGAAGGCGTCTATACTGGGTTCATTTCTATCCAGCTAGGAAACGCATGTTGTCTGCATTAGTAATCCCAGACTCCTAAAAAAGCTGCATTTTCATCAAAGTGCAGGGAAATGCTGAAGCTCTGTTTTCCTCTTTTTCAAACAAATTTGTCTTAAATTCAGGCAGTAAATTACTGCTGATGGTAAAGTTCGTGTTTTGAAATCTTTTCAGATGTGCTCTTACCTGATACAATCTACATAGATTTAGTCTCTCTACTACTGCATCTGTATAAGAAGTGAGCTTGTGGCTAGAATGTCATCCATGGCTTCTAGGCAGTTATTATTTTAATGGATATGACAAACACCAATCTTTTCTTACATCTCTGACCTGACGTCACTCCATTACTTTTACAATTTAATCAAGGAAAAAAGGGGAAAAAAAAACCCAACCTAACTTCTTCAAGCTCTTAGTCAATGTCAGAATGGAAATTACTTTTAGAGAATGTATTCACTTCATAAATTGTAAACATATTTCGTTATAAATCGCTTAGGAGAGTAAAAATTAGAGTACCATTTAAATTAGATTTTCATCAGTATTCGTTAAGAAACAGCCTGATTCATAAAAATAATTAACTCACATTTTTCTTTCTTTTCCTTGGTTGATGGGTAGTGTGACAAACAGAACGATCTCCTGCAAAAAGAGAACATACTTTTTAAAAGAAAATGTATTAAAATATAAGAAGTGCAGAATTGAATTCCAAGGTATATGAAGAGACGGTATGACCACGAGCACACTTTTCAAACAACTACCTTTCTTTAGAGGTGAAATTCTTGAAGGAGGGACCATAGTTTCTTCAAGAGTATTTTGTGAATATTTACTTAGGCTGACACTTCTGAAGAATTTGATTCAAGTTTCACAGATCTCTCAATCAGAAAGAAAAGAAGTTTCATGTTCTTCATTGCATGTCAACATCTGAAACAAAACAGCAAGGCAAAAAGATAAGCTTCACTCATTTAAAAAATGAGAAAAAATATGTAAAAACAAAAAGGAAAAATTACAGACAACTTTCTTACTGTTTGCAGATTTTTTTACAATTTTGTTTTTCTATTTCCCCCCAAACCAACACATATTTACACCTCTAGTCTTCTGAGAGGGAATTCTTCACATTACAGAAAAAGGTATTTTTCTCTTTGCTGTTGCAATCTAAGAAACAAAACAAATGCTATGCTGATAAGCAATTATATGTTTGTCACATTTCATGAGAATCTATATCTGTCCTGGCTTCAAATGTAATCCTTAAAAGAGATATCCAGGACAAGCTAAAGCTTCCTTAGCCTATCTAGCACCAATGTATTGCTTACAGTCTGACTGCGAAATTTTACACTGAAAATTATTCTGGAAATACAATATAATCTCCTAAACTAAAAATTGAAAAAAGAAAAAAAAGATAATAACAATCTGAATCAATGCCATAAATTTCCAGTATGTCAAAACTTCAAATAATAAAGCCAGACAGCGACATAAGCTTTAATTACTGGTGCAAGAGAGCATTATTCTATGTATACAGTGCATACAATTCTTACTGAAACTAGCAGAATTGTTTGCAATCACATCACAAATCCTCCATGTAAAATGAAAGTTTATGCACTAAACAGTCCTATGCCAAGCAAATATCCAGGAAACCATGTGAAATACTAGGATTTTGACTAACTGCTTCTATATGATAACAATCTTAAATTTTTATGGTAATGTCAAAACAACACCAACACAGAAAGGACTCAAAAGGCCTCAATTTTCAAAATGAAAAATCAGTGCTACTTCTGTTTTACAGCTTTAATTAAAAATTGCTGTCAGGTAGCTATTATACTGTTAAGTATCATTGTATGCTAAGATAATAAGTTTGAAATGGAAAATTCAATATGTACCATGTATTTTACAATGACATTAACCCAAGCTAAGAGATTAAAAAAAAAAAACCAAACAAAACCCACAAATGGTTATATGTGGATATATATTAAGATTAGAGCATTATTAGAATCTAAAAACAGACTAGATACAAATTTCAAATCAATTAAATCACAAGCTTCTCTATCTTATCCATTAAAGCTGAGTCTCTTCACAGCTGCTTCATTTCAGTGTATGAAGGAGGGAAAGGCTTACTTCTAACTATGCAGTAGTTCTGGATCCAAAATTTTCACGTTTGGATCTGACATTTGGGTCCTGGCCCACTTTTACAACACATCAGAGGAAAGCCATGAGATATTGAGGAAAAGGGGATTCTGGGTTTAAAAAAAAAAAAAAAAAAGGGCATTTTAAAGCATGATTGTGAATATTATAATTATCCCCTCTGCATTATACACATTATTTCAGTATTTGCCCCAGGCATGACACACTTCCTATCAAAACATTTTAGAAAGGGACTGGGCTACTCAGGTATCTATGGGCATTTTGGTGATTCTGTTCTCTGTGGTAGCAATGCTGAGAAAATGCTTTATTTATAACCTGTTACTAATATCTCATCTAGCACAGAAATAATGTTTTGGCAAAATTCTCAAAAATGCCGATTATTTTTTAAATTACAGCATTTCTGCAAACATCATATTTCAGCAAGTGCTTCTGATGAACCTTTAAGACAGACAAGTTGATAAAGTGTTTAAACTGTATTTACTTAGGATTTATAACATGCGACGTCCCTACTGATATATACTAATGGGATATTTACTTAGTTTAAACTTCTTTTTATGCTAGAGGAATGATCTCATGCTAAACTACAGTGAGCATGAGTATATACCATTGCAATATGATATCACTGCAGCAGCGTGACTCAGTCCAAGCCTAGCTTGTACGATGATGCAATTGAGATGGCAGAGCAGATCCAGCGAAAGTTCTCTAAAGACCTTCATTACGACATTTAAAAAACCCCAGAGACAATCCAGGTCAGTCAGTGTTTCAAAAGTCAAGCAACATTAAGCTTTTTTCATTGGTGTTTGATTTAGACACAATTCTTCACTTAAGTACTGACATTCCACATGCCAAATTTCTGTTTCTCAACTGTCCCATGTAAACGGTCTCCCGGTGTGATGGTAAAACCCTGATCAAAGGCATAATGAAGAGTTGTCTTTGGGCCTTGGCAAAGTGCTAGTCCTGGTTCCTATAAGTAAAATGCCATTGCATTTAATTATCTGTATGGCACCTCCTCATATCTAATACATTGAGATAGACCACATGATGAACATTCTTTGTTGAATATTCTAGTATTTTCCAACTTCTGAAATGCAGGCTTTTCAGAGTAATGTTACTTACTTTCTGATTCTTTAAAAATAACCTCCTTATGCTTTTGTGCATCCATACAAAAATATGAAGTCTACTTACTCAACATTTTATTCCAAGCAAAATAAACAGATATCTCCCAGTCAGTCTTTGAAATGGTGAAAACTCTACTGTTAAAATGGTGCTTTGAATTTCCTAAATATGGCATCTTTCACTGCAGATAACAAGATAGCAAGTGAAACTGCACTCTGGAGTATAGTTCTTTTGGTACTTTATTGTCTACATCTGTGCAGAGGAGCTAATATAAAAATTGGAAATGTGACATAATGGAATTGAAGTGCAGTCTAGGTAATATCGGAAATGTTTCTGCAAAGTGACAAATGAATTTGATTAAAATTACCTCTTAACTGAAAAGTACAGGTCAGCTCCAAAAAGGGACTAAAAAAGAAATGGAATTATAGTACTTCAGTGACTGCTTGCAAACGCACCATGTTACAGCTAAACTCACAGATTCCAAACCTGTCAAAGGAACAAAACCCCTGAGAGTTCTTGAGTGCGTCCCACAGGAATGTGTGTGTATTTTTTAGGAGAAATAAAGACCCTTTCCAATGGATGCACACAAGTGTAACAGATCAACTCAGCAATTACAGACTATGTTAAACAACTATGTTGACAACAGAAAACTTCTATATCACAAGTCTCTCCTTCATATATACTTGTCTCTAAAGGAGTAAGAAGTAACTAGAAGGAGCCCCAGACGTATTTTTATTACTAAGACTTCTTTTGAGGTTTGACGCTAAACACATAACAAATTTCTCTATGTTTAGTGATGTCATCATGATGTTTTCTGACTTTCTCAAATCACCCCAGAATGTTCTTTGCAGTGTATTGCAAGATCTTAGAATGTTTTGCAGATGAAAGTATCACTGCTTTCTGAAAGTATCAGAAAGCCATTTCTGTTTTACTTTGCTATTTTCAACATGACCATCACGAGCTGAGAATAAACAAAAAATATGTCTAACTTGTCTCAAAACAAGTGACGGAGTTTCTGTAGTCCTGATAATTTCTTTAAACTTTACCCTAGGCTGACACTAAATTAAAAGTTGTATTATTCCAGAAAGTTTATTCTTTCTTCAAAAACTATTCTTCATCAGGAAAACTTCCAAGTATCAATGAAAAAAATATGGCTTTGTTTACAATGATCAAACCTAGCTTTATTTACCTTGGAGCAATTTTACCAGAAACAACAAAAACATTTTTCCAGGGTTTTTTCCACTAAGGAAAGAATATTCTGTTTCATTTTACTATTTCAAAGGCCATGTCAACGTAAATGCACAGACTACAGTGAAAATGAACGAAAGGGAAAAGAAAGCCATTTTCTTTCTGGGTATCTAATTTAAATCATGTAAGAGAGTGTTGGTTCTCCCTAAAAGCTAAGAAATAAAGCTATGTTGTGACAGCCAACTAATACACCACAACAGTTGCAGATTTTAAAAGTATGAAAATCATTTTAACTAGATGAAGGGCTTTGCAGAAAATGTTTGCATTGTCATTACAGTTGATGTCCATGTCTCATAAGCTCATACAATTACATTCAGGAGATCCAACGAAGGTGACGATTTTTTTGTCACTTAAACTATCTAAGCACCGATGCACAGAACTCTATGTATTTCACTTAGTTGTGAATGCTGTATTTTATTAATATCAACCCATCTTAGTAAAAAAATGCTTCAATGGCTGATTGAAAGAACACATCATTCATAATTTTATAACACTGAGTATGCTATCCTGATGATATTATAAAGCTGTTATTTAAGCTTTCTGCTTAAAATAGTGAGAAAAAAAAAGTTCACCAGCACTCTAAAATGAGCAAATTTGTGGTAGCATTATTTGATTTTCAAATAGCGTGATTTATTTATTTGCACTTTTAATTAATTTCACATATGTGGATTAAAATCCAGACTATTCAAGGGTATTGTCAAGCAGACCAAAAGGACCTATTTTCCAGGAGGTAGGAGAAGATTTCATGCCACTTTCTGCCAGTACAGTATCATTCTTAGGGAATGGCATTTTCTGCATCAAACTGTACAGTAATTTATAATTTAACACGACATTTTCTTGTAGTGGAGCAACCACACACCTGGTGTTCTTTCACTTTCAGAACAATTATGCAAAATTCAAACACTCATTATCAGTATTGTTAATTGCATATTATAGCACTCTTTTGGGTAGGTAGGGGTCATAGAAGCTGTTAATATCTGAGGAGCTTAATAGCACAACGCTACAATGATTTTTCCTATGCTTTCAAAGTTAGAAACTGACAACCTCAGAAATAAGTTGGAAATTTATATTTCCCCTGAGTCCAAGGGTGACTGACCTGGCCAGCCACAGGCACAGGACATCCAAAATCTCTGTTTCCAGGCTTCCACACCGCATGACTCAACCTTCCTTTAGTTAGGGCACCCTATATGCCATGGCACAAATATGGATACACCCAGGCAGGCATTTAAATTTGAAGTCCTTAATCCCAAACCAAATAAGCATAGTTTATTGTGGCCTCTGATTTTGTAAAGATAATTGTGGATGCCAGCTAGACTTACTAAAGTCAATAATTAAATAAAAAACCACTGTTGACTTCATAACAGTGGTGATAGATTTATCTAAGGATTTTAATCAGACTTCAGGAAGTCAATTTTTAGCTGTGGCTTTGAATGCTGTCTGTCTGAAGAAAGTAGCTGAATTCCTCAGTGAAGAGGCCTCTTTGCAAGAAGTTGACACTGCTCTTCAGGGTTTGGCATCACAAGGCAGTGGAAGTTGTTAATGAGCAGCCCTGTATCTGATGTCTGACTTCCAGAGACACACTTAACTGACTAGCATCATTTACGCTCAGCACGAGACTGCTCTGTATTGTCTTTAAGAGGCACGTAAAATTTTCTCTTTACTTCTTACACTAGAAGGTCAAGGAAGGTGATTCTGCCCCTCTATTCTGCCTGGTGAGACGCCACCTGGAGTACTACAACCAGCTCTGGAGTCCTCAGCATAGGAAAGACATGAACCTGTTGGAGCCAGTCCAGAGGAGGGAAACACAAAGGATCAGAGGTGGCAAAACACTAAAACAGGTTGATCAGAGAGGTAGTAGGTGCCCCATCCCTGGAAATATTCAAGATCAGGTTGGACAGAACTCTGAGTAACCTGACCTAGCTGAGGATGTCCCTGCTCTTTGCAGGGAGATTGAACTGGATGACTTGTAATGGTTCTTTCCAACCTAAACAATTCCTTGCCTACCTTGAGCAGACTACCTTGAGCTCACCTATGTGAGCTAGGTACTCACCCATAGCTAGTCTGAATCCTACTGAGCAAGTGTCACATTTGCTTCACATTATCTGTCTCCACCTTTAAAGAAACTGTCCACGTGGCATTTTCTTACTGTGTATTACACTTCAGTTGCTATGAGATTGTGACAGAGAAAATGATGCTGCAGGAGTTTGCCTGGAATTCAGTTTGGAAGATGATGAAAGACAGAGAAAATCCCTTCAGCTTCAGTACCAAGATTATAGGCAATTTTTTCAACAAAAAGATTATTATTTTATCTCCAGATAGATAATGTTGAAATAATTCAAAACAAAAACAAAACAAAACAAAAAATTAAGTCATATCAAGAAAATAAATTATTTCATCTTATCCCAATTCCATTTGAAATGACACTGAAAAGAGGACATCGAAAATATCATACAAAACATTCATATCTGGTGAAAACTGCATTTTTCAGTGCAATGTTTGTTGGTTATGTTTTTCATCTGAATGTTTCCAGCAAGCCCTAGTGCAAATGTGTAGGATCTTAGGAGAGTAGGTCTAGAAAAACATCTTCATTAAATCAACTTGTCTACTTATATGTTCTGGGAAATGACCAAGTATAGGTATGATTACAGTAAAAATCCTTTGCAGTCATAATGAAATAGTCTTTCCATCAACACATTCTTAACAGTTTTTGTGTCATCTACCACTAAGACAGGTTGCAGTTTATGGAAGGTGTCTTGCACAAGGCTGACTTGATATACCTGGGATCCTTACACACTTGCTTTCTTTTTTTTCTAGGGATGGGAAAAGTAATCAGGAGGAGAGAAGGCAGGGAACGGGATGAGTTCAGGTGCTACCTGCTTAGAAAGATTTAAGGCAAGGTTCTTACAGGCATTCATACCTATTAGAGATCAAAAATATATAAGTAAGTGCAAATTATCTTCATCCTCCTCTACACTGTACTGAAGATCCTGTCACAAAAGATACCACAAACTCTACCTACTACATGTCTGGACACAGGCAATAAACAAAGGCAATATATTGTTACAAAGGAGAAGGAGGATATTATACTTCAAGCATTTTTTCTCCATATGCTACTTTTATATAGCCTTCCCTGGAGACGTGTGAATTTTTGTCTCTAAAATAGATTGACTTCACTTTTAATTCTAGTTTTCTGCTGTACAGGAAAAGAAAAGAAAACATGTTCATATTGCAGCATTGTTAGTTTTATCTGTCTGTAAAGCATAGGTTTTCCTCTGTGGCATCCTAATAACGATTAGAATGGAAACATGGTGACAAAGTTAGGAAGTTTAATGAGCTCCTAAGCCTGTTTTAATTAAGGCAAGCCTACTAAAGTCAGCTTTTAAACATTTGTTAGCACATGAGATACAATATACAAAGAAAAGTTCCCTGATGAAGACCTTGAGATCTTGGCATCATTCTCTGTGTACATAGGTTCCAGTGACCAGAGGACAAACATTCTCTGCTCCTTGTCATATAAAAGAGACAAGATAATATCTCATAATTAAAAACAATTCTGAATAAGTGAGCTAGTTAAAAGCACTGAGTGCTTTTGGAGTTTGACCATAACGGAGACTAAAAAATCCATAGCATGTTGGGTAAACATCAGTAATCTAAGCCATTAGGAAAAAGCTTTTATAATGGAAGATTTCAAAGCAGAGAAGCGCTGTGAGTTCATGGAGGGCTGGAGGAATGGATCACAGTCGCTAAAAAATAAGAAAAGACATTTGCCCTGATAAGTAAAAATACAAAATGTACAGAGCTGCCCGAGATCCCTTAGCCATTCATTTATATCAGAACTGCTGGGGAGGTGTTACAGTATAAAACTGATTTTTTAGATTAGCCATCACTGAATACTGCATACCTAGACTAGCAACCTGCAAAATCAATCTGTGGGCACTATTAAGATATCAAAGTTGCCCTTCTGAAGGGCAAATCTAGCACTAAGTGTACAATATTTTGATGCTCCATTAACTTTGAGGTTACATTATGTCTCCAAAATTAACATCTGCTACTCAGTAATCAATGAATAGTGTGAAATACATTTCTAAGAACTGTCATCTTATAATACCAGAGACAATGTTGTCCCAAAACTGAAGAAAATTTACTTAAGGAGAAAAAGGGAGGAAAGGGTTCTGTTAAAAGACTGAAGAAGTTGAACTTACATTAATCACAGGTAGGGAAGATAATAAAGAAAACAATCCACCAGTGGCTGTTAGACTAATGGACACTTGTCTGCTCAGGGCCAAGGTTGGGAAAAATGCTTGAGGGATGCAACATTGTGAATTGCAGCATTCAAAGAGAGGATACATGGGGAGCAGAGCCGCAAAGCTTGGGCCTGGTATCACCTGCACAAATACAGCAGGACAAAGGCACTTGTTGCAGTGACTTCCAAAAAGCACTTGTTGTACATGGCTGTGGACTGTTATGGGCAAGATTCACCAGGATGCCAGCACTGCTAAAAAAAATCACTGATGAAGAGGTAAAATCTTCAGGGCTGGCCATAGACAACCTGTGCTACTCAGTTTCAGCAGCACAAAAACCAGTCATCTACTACCCCATATTTTTCTGTTTTAATGGACTGGAATAAGCAGATATTATCTGAGTACCAAAACTTTCAAGATGAAGAGACATCCATCAACAACTTAATCTTTCTTCTCTGGACACAGAGGTCCTGCTCAAAAAATGTATACTCACAGTCCTGCTTTTAAACGGTGATGACAAAAATCTGGAAAAGGCTGAAATGTGAAGGGAGACATTACAAAGAGGTGCCTCTTCTCAGCAGACACACTTCTGACCATGTCAGATTGGAAAGAACTGAAAACAATTATTGGTACAAAAACAAGTTGTTGACACAGCCGAAGGAGGAAGCAAAATTCTGACATTTCTCCAGCCCAGGCTTCATCCAGAAACCCGGCAGCAGCCCAGTAGCAGACTACAGAAAAAAACTGCACAGGAAGAGGCTGGATAGCACAACAGAATAGTGAGGGAGGAAAATGAAGATGCCACACATCGGTGGGAGTGGGAGGCAGTACCAGAAGGAAAGAGCAATGTGGATTCTGTGACCTTCAGACAAAGTGATGGAGATACAGCCTGATACAGGGCAAGGCCTTTTTTACCAGCATACATAGAAATAAGCCTCACACAGAACAGCACTACCAAACTCCTTCCTGAGTTTGCAAGACAGCCATCCAACTGACATCATGTGGCACCAGTCCCTTAATGCTGAAATAAATGGTATGGTCTTATCAAAAGTCCATAGAAACAAATAAAGTGATTTCTGTTGCATCTCCATGGGCCTTGGATTAGGCCCAGCAAGTGCAGTTTATCATATGGGTGTGTGTACCTATGTAGAGATGATGTCATACTCTTGGGGAGCATTCATACCACTATTTAAAAATAGGTTGAAAAATCCCCAAATAGTTCAAATTTTCCTCACTTTTCTGTAAAACACTTCAGCCCCAACATTTCTGTCAGAGCCTGCATGCACTAATGGGTCTTAATGGTCCAGACCAGCCTTACCTGGGGCTACTACCCACATACCTGATGCTTCTTGATCCAATTTCAGCTCAGCACTGGGGAGCTGGTCCCTGCCTGAGCTATGTCACAGGAGTGCCACTCCCAAGCCCTGTCTCTAGCTCTGTCTGCTGCCTTAGTTTACTTCACTCCCTGGATGTACCCCATCCCAGGTTCATCACATCATCTTGTCTGATGGTTGCTGACTGTCCACAGGACCTGTCACTGTCACCAACATGTCCTTGCTCCCAGGCTGTGGGACTGTGTGGGATCTCAGTGAGACCTTCTGCATCTTGGTTGCCTTTAGCTCCCAGATCATCCTCCTGTGTGGAACAGCCCAGCCTTACCACTCTCCAACAACAGTAATTACATCAAATGCTCTCTTAAATGAAAAACTCTACAAAGAGTCAAATCCCAGAAAAGAAAAAAAAAATGCTTGTGTTGCCAGTTCAAGAGGAAATGAAGTTGAGCATTAATATGCAGGCAAGAGAACTGCTGTGGCACCTACAGATACTCCAGACCACGTAAAAAATACATTCAGACTGAAAGTAGGCAAATTAATACCATGGAATACAGTGGCTATACTGTATAATCTACATAAAAATTGAATGTCTTTCCCCCACTTTCAGCAAAGATTTAATACAGGAGTCTGTGTTGAGCTGACATAATACCAAAATTTCATTTTATGTATTAAATACACTACAGATCATTTATTAATACATGAAGGATCATAAATAATTAAAACAGGTCTGTAATTGTCAAAATCAATGCACAAGATGTATTAGCTGATTTTTGCACTTACACTGTGTTCATTCCTTTACCTGGTAATTTGGAAAAGTCTAATTCACAATGGATGTTCTTCCATAAGCATGTTTTATAAACTAAATTATCTGTTAGTAATATAAACCTAGAGAGCCAGTCATACCCTGAAAAATTCTTTCTTGTCTTCACAAACAAATCCAAATCTCTCTAGTGTCTAAACCTAGAAGTTCTTCGTTCGTGGAAAATTACTCGTAAAACTCAATGGCGACAGCAGATTAAATCTAAGAGAAATTTTACATGAATGAGGACTTTGTGAAACTGGTAGGTTAAATATTTCTTGTCATCACAGAGAGGAAAGAATAAGAAATTCCCTTCCATCCTTCTTCACAGCTCCCTTTTGCAAAACCGATGCCAGAGTAAGCTATGAACAATAATCCATGCAATCTGGAAAAAAACTGCACACTGAAATGCTTTTCATACAACATGATTTGCTTTACAAAAGTTAGAAAAAGTGCTAAGTACACTAGTGTGTTATTTACCAGAACATTACTTGTTAACTACGTGCAGAGAGATGCATGCATGTCTTTTTTATATAGCATCCTCCTAACATTCATTAACTGTGATCTTAGGGGAGTGTATACCCCCCCCCAAGAGAAGGTGTGCAGGGAAGGAGAAGAGGAAGAAAGAAACCTAAACAGCAGACACAGACATCCAATTAATAAATTGCAACCTGAAAGGGCATCAACCACAGGTGTGTCTTTGTATACCAGCTAGGTCCCAGGAGGTGTTCTTTCAGGGCTCTGGCATAACGTGACATATCTGGACAGCTACCAATGCAGGAGGACGAATGTCTGTAAGCCCCAACGAGCCCAGAAGAAGATTTTGGCCCTATATTAAAAATAAGCGACTCAAACACAGGACAAATCCTCCATGAGAATAAATCTATGTAAATACACCAACTGCCATGGAATGGCAATGATTTAGAGTAGCTAAGATCTGAGCCATTTATTTAACAGTGTGTTTTGATTTCAAAATCCATTCCACTCGTGCACTTCTGGTTGAACTATGTTATGACTTAGCCATTCTTTGGAAGTTGCAACCACAGCCATGTCATTTCATGTAAGTTATGACCCAACATAATTGACTTCAAAAACCTGAGTGTAAAATATCACCATAAGAGCCTGAAAGTAAAACGAATTTAAAAACCCACTGTTAAGAACCTTCCTTAACTATTGACATTGAGGTTATAAGGCCATTTCCAAGCAAAATCTTAAAAACACTTTTTCCTCAGTTTAATGAAAACCTTTTGCTGATAGAGTGCAGGCAGAAAAATCAGAAAACACCTGTTTTTTCTCCTAGATGATTTCTGGACTTCACTTTCTCCAAAGTCTTTCACATCTGGGCTGTTTTCAACTCTTGTGAGTTTTTCTTTGAAATATCTCCAAATACAGTCTGTTCTCCCAGTTGAGATTTACCCAGTAACTGTCATCTCACGTCTCAACCCTTCTGTCTTCCAGGTGTTAGCTTTGTTTCCCAGTATTTTGCTGGCTTCTCCAAATCCATTCAAAATGCTGCTGTCAGAATTACCTTTCTGCTTTATTTCTTATATCACAATGATTCCTTTGCTTCCTCATTTACTCTAGCTAGTAAAAGTTTTCTGTCTAATTGTTTAGGGCTTTTGATGTTTCAATTAATTGAGATACTCTTTGTGATAGAAATAGCTTCCAGACATTTTTTAGCAAATTGCATGCAATATAAAACATTTCTTTAAAAAAAAAAAAAAAAAAAAAGAAAAACCAAACCAACCAAACAAACAAACAAACAAAAAACCAACAACAATCTCATCTAGGTTAAAACCATCCAGTTTAAAGACCCTTCAACCATTTTATTTAATGTTTTCCCTGTTGCCACTCTTTAAAATGAAAATGAATGACGGTATTTTCTTGCACCTTCAGACACAAAATAATGGTATTTCAGTCAGAAAAGCTCTGGCATCTTTCAGAGTACACAGCACCTCTTTGCAGGTACTTCAGGTCTTAGAATCATAGAGTCATAGAATGGTTAGAGTTGGAAGGGACCTTAAAGATCATTGAGTTCCAACACCTCTGCCATGGGCAGGGACATCTCCCACTAGAGCAGGTTGCTCTACTTCTTAGAACCTTACCCACAGCAGGACAAGCCTCACAGCCTCTCCAGGTAGAGCTCTTTGCTGAAGAGAGCCCAGCTGCCTGCTGCCAGGAAACAGGGAGTGTGGCACAACAGACAAAAGCTGGGAGGAGTGGCTGACAGACTAGAGAACTGTGCTGCCACTGAGAGCAACCTTGACAGACTGGATAAATGGGCAAACAAGAAAATTGCATCATGAAGTTCAACACGGGCAAGCGTGAAGTCCTGCACCACTGGCAGTAATCACCCCATGCACCGGTACAGACAGGGAATTACTGTCTAGAAAGCACCTTTGCAGAAAAGACCTGGGGGTCCCAGTGAACAGCAAGGTGACCATGAGCCAACCTATGTGTCCTTGTTCCTCAGAAGGCCAAAAGGAATTAGGAATTAGGATCCTGTATTAGGATGAGTACTGCCAGCAAGACAAGTCAAAGGAACCCTCCCTTCAACTCAGCTGTGGTGAGACGCAACTGGAGTGCTGTGTCTAGTTTTGGAGTCCACAGCAAAAGGCCACAAAGATGACTAAGAGATTGAAGCACGTCATAGAAGGAGAGGCTGAGAGAGCTAGGACTTTTCACCTTGGAGAAGGAAAGGCTCAGGGGTGTCTCATGAAAGTGCACAGTGGTGCCCAATGACAGAACAAAAGGCAATGGGCACATTAAAATACAAGTAATTCCACTTAAGCACAAGGGTGATTTAGCACTGAAACAGGATACCTCCCTCTATATTTAGGGAGGTTGTGGAATCTCCGTTCTTGGCAATATTCAAAACTCACCTGGAAACAGCCCAGAGCAACCTGCCCTAGCTGACCCTAGTTTGAACCATGAGACTTTTCTGGACGAGCTCCAGAGGTGCCTCTCAACCACAGCCATTCTCTGATTTCTGTCAAGTCTCTGCTCCAAAGAATAGGAATAGCTCCATCAAAAAAGAAAGCCTGAGAGACATCTGCTTCCTAAAAGGCTTGTGGTGAGCATATTGTCCTGTGATACGAGAGTCCAAAGTATCTGGTTCAGATCAGGAAAGTAGGGCAGTGCCCAGAGCAAGATGTGACTGTTGAATCTAGGGTGAGAATATTTTTGGGGCAAGGCATATCTTTATCCCTGAAACAGCTCAAGCTAATGCTACCTGGTGATCTTTTCAAAAAGGAAGAATTGCTATAGAAAAATACTGACTAATCAAAACAATCTTCTACAAATATTTCGGTCAGGCACCTCATTTCCTTCTTCAGCACGTTCTGAACCTTTTGTCATTAACCGTTACAAAGCATAGATACTAAAAGTGCAAAGCAAGATGACTACAATGAATACTTCCATACAGCTATCTTACTTAAAATGTGTTTGTGATGTTGACACAAGCTAGGGAAAGCATGTTATCCAGGTCTCTTAAGGACAGGAATCCTGTTCTTTACTAGGCATACCTGCTCCTGGTAAAAGGGAAAGTGACAGTCCTATGCTATTATATAGCACGTGCAACTGCTCTGTTCCCAAGTCATAACTTTGAAGAGACACTGTCACACGTTTTGCTGGAGAGGTGTAACAGCACCACACTCTTAATGTTGGCTTTATTACAAGGCTTTTCTCAGAGCAGGCTTCCCATTGAAATGCTAGAAAGGAGGGGTTAAACTGCTGCAGCAAAACAGACCCACAACAGTAAACAAGCTTAGCACTACCTACCATTTCTTTCTTTTTCACATCTGTATGTATCTTGTGCTCCATGATCATCCCATTTTATTCTTTTGCTCATAAATATTTCACTAAGGTTTGGAGGCTTTTTTAAGTTGGACATAGCCAGAGAGCTGTCTGTACATGAAATTAAAAAAAGCAGTTTCGGGTGATCTTCCACCTGGCTGTGCAGGGCACCAGGGCAATCCTGATCTGAGTTATGTCAGCTGTTGAAGGATGTATACCATGGCTGAATCCTGCCCAGGGAGGCATAAGGTGTTTTCTCGACAATTTTCATTTTTGTGAAATCTCACATTTTAATTTAGAGGCTTACAAAAAATATCCCTAATTCAGAAAGGTCAAAAGTAAGTAATTTTTAAGGAAGCAACAAGGGGGAATAGCATTCAGCATTTAAAGAAGACAAACACACCTCTGAGAGGTTAAACTTCTGAGAGGTTAAACATGGGGTTTCCCTTCTCTCTGTGATTCAGTCAGGCAGTCACAAACTGAACCTTCTTGTACCGTGACGTAGCTTCGATACCACAGCATGTACAGCCACCCTACAACACTTTTTCTGTCCTAATACACTTCTTACAATCTGTTTCTTATGCCTCATGTCTTCAATACCATGTTATTTTGTATAGAAACAAATCTTTCATAATGTGTAGACAGCAATCACTGCTCCAAAACATTCACACCTTGCTATGACAACATACAAAGAGAGAACTGGAGAGGAAGCTGATTAAAAAGCAGCATTCATACAGGAAAGGAATATGTCATCAGATGCCAGTTTCCAAACACATCTCTACAATTAGTAATTTCTAATTCATTTTATTTTAGTAGGCATTAGGAGCAGTCTGAGCTCAACTAGAGACAGAGAAGGGTTTGTGCTGCTCTGAGAAGAGCACATCAAAGATGGGAAATGGCAGCACGGCTATAGGAACACTGCAGTGCCCTCACCCCGCCTCACTATTCCTATTTCCCTCCATCCTGTCTGCCCCAGAATCTGGGGCAGTAACGGCTTCAGAAGCCACTTGCCAGTGCCGAGCTCTGGTGAGTTTATGCTTTCCTCTTCAAATGAATGCAGAACAGAATATCTTGCAGCTGCTCAACTCTCTCATTTTCTATATATGGAAAGCAGAACTGCAAGAAAAGACCCAAGGGACAGATGTTTCAGGTGCTCGTATCTGAGTTTGATGCTCTTACAGACATTTCATGCCCTCTCCATGTAATGACATGCCTGTGCCAGCAGGGCAGGCTGACTAGCTGTGCCACAGCAGATCCCGTATTTAATTATAATCAGCTAACGAATCTTAAAGGGTACCAAGTAGGGGTCATTAAGGTGAGCACAAACTGCTTACAAAAGCAATTACACAACAAAATGAATGTGGCCACGTCTACACGTGGCTAGTTCCTATGTGGCCTCATTTTGCTTTCACCCTATAAATACCTATACTACATCCATATGATAAAGCTTTTCCTCCACCAACCTGTCAGGCAAGACTGGACCCATTAGCCCCATCCTGAACTCCAGACACAGATCCCACATACTTGATAATGGTCATCGTGTCTTCCATTTGTACAACACAAGCAGCAAATTTTAGGGAATGGATTAACCTGACCTGCTTATGGCACACAGAAGCCTCACAGTACTTCATCTCATGAAACTGAGTCAAAGAGCACACAATGAACAACTGAGGTACAGTTTACGTGACGGAAGTTGTCCTTAATGGGTCTAGAACACAATATTAACACAATCTTGTATTATCCTGCCATGGTTGTCTCCATGAGTATATATCTAATCTCATCTATGCTATGTCTCTTTCCTTTGGAAATGCTGATACATGACATTCTTGATTTTGATTTACAGGCCTCCGTCTTAAGATACTATATAAACAGCACACAGCAACCATGGCAAGTATACACTGAGTATTTTGAAAACAGGTTGGAGTTGCCCAGATCTGCATGCAGGTTCCTGCAGGATCTGTGTTACTCATCTAACAAAGTATGCACTTATGACACAGGCTCCATCACAGACTGATTGGAACATGGGAGCTTTAAATTGTGACCACAGACAAACAAACAAAATTCCAAGAACAAAGATACCAGGTAACAGGATTGCACAGCAGACACTCATCTTCAGGGACCTGAAGACACCCCATGGGTGGTAAAGGAGGGCCTGCCAGCTGAGGCCAGGGGCTGGTGGTCCTGAGAAGTCAAAATGGGGTCCTGGGCCATGGGCAGGTGGAAGAGCCCAGAGGGACAGCCAGCGGGGACCAATGGCAACAGTTCAGTGTAGTCAAACAGCTAGTGCTGAGGACACATTTTGATCCTCCACTCACTCTGGAGTTCTACTGCAGACTCCAGTCCCATGGCCTGAGCCCTTATGAGCAGGTGGAGCATAAATTTGTGTTCCCAGAGTACATATTTCAGAGTACTTGCTTTCATCTAAATGCAGTCTGGTTCAAGCCCTCCAGGACTGTTTTGCACCCTATGCAGGGAAAATCAGGAAATTTAGCTTCAAATCTAATTCCACATCTCTGATATGGACACAAATACTAACAAAGATGCACCCAGTACTCTCTTGCCCTAATTATCTTTGGGTTCAATTTTGCTCTGATTATTTCTAATCGTTGTGCACAGGATGCAAAATGAACAACCTCAGACTTCCCTGTTGCAGAGGCTGCAGTTGTGATTTAATATTTTTAAAAATGATCGTGTTTTCCCCATCCCTACATACAAAGTGGAAATTAAAAATAAAATAAAAAAAAACCAAAACCAACCATGCACAAAAATAAAGAAAAGAAAGAGCTACTTCTAGGAAATTCTTGAAAAGTACTGAAACCAAGGGACTTTAAAAGCTAGTCTCTATGCAAGTCATACTGAAAGCTGAAACCCAGGACTGGTTAAATCTCTTTAGAATTCAGGCATGAAATGTCTACTATTACAGTGCTTGCTTCATACAAGTAATGACTGCTTGGAGAGACATTACAATAATTTTGTTTCCTGAAATTTTCCCCAGTCCTTTTTTTAAAACATGTTTTAAAAAAGTAATACATTGTTTGTAGATGTCTACCTTTGAAATTTAGAAACCGAGGCAAAATAAAGTTAAATAAATCATTCAGGGTCCCATGGAAATCTGTGGCACAATTTCATTTTCAGAAGTGAATTATGCTGTGCTCATTAATAACAGAAATTGTAGTGGTCCGAGTTGCCATTTAGCTTTTCCCCCTTTATAAAAGGAGGAACTTTCCCTGTGTGAACAGGGGGAACCATACAAAAATAACTGTATTATGAAGAAATGCTCAAGAGAAATCACATTCCTGTTGAGTCTGTGGTGGTTCTATTAAGCCAAATCTGGGGGATGCCACTGAGTAAGAGATCCCACTGTCAATATTTCTAATAGTACATGCACCCTGATATTAAATTCTCAGTAAAATACAGAATTCCTCATTGTTAGCATCCTGGTAGAAAAAGATATCTAGGAGTCTTAAGTAGAAGAAAATAAACAGCCTTACTTTGGGCTCAAGCAGATTTAAAAATGTAGGTTTACTATTATTTGAGCATGGATAAAGGTAGTGAATATCTAACAATGAGTTGACCAAAACCAGGTGGATGAAAGATGAAAGTTATGAATATGTTTTGTTAGTATCTATGTGGAAATTCATATACATTTTAAAGCATTTGAAAATACTTAAAGAAATAATTGATTCTCTCAAGTTCCAGGTCTGTATCTTATTTTCCTCTCACCACTACTTATCACAATGGAAGTGATGATGCATGGCCCTCATCAATTTTTTTTTAAATATATGTGGGCTGATTGTGGAAGATAAATGTTCCTTGTGTGTATAGCTCCTCTTTTGAATAAGTACACCCTTTATTTGTTGGAGATACTGATGCATCCTTTATTCATCCAGTCCAGAAGAGACAGTTATAAAATAAATTTTATTAGGACTAAATGCAAGATGCTGAGGACAGTATAATCATTCTTTGGAAAGTTTTACTTTGCAAGATGGGGCAGGTAGGGGCAGATGCTGGGGTTTTTCAGTGTGTTTTCTTTTTTCTGCAAGAGGTATCAAGTGAAATTTCATCATGGATTTGCTCAGTGCAGCACCACATACTCGCGCTTTGGGCTGATGAGGAAACCACATTGAAAGACAGCAGCAGGGTATAAAATGTCTCCAGCTGCTGTGGCAAGACATGCCTCTGTGCACTGTATTCCATATAATCCTAAAGAATATAATTTACCTGGCTCCAGAAGAAAAAGAGGGATGTATGTGCGTAATATATTTTTAAAATAAACAAAACCAAAAACTAAAAGTGACCAGGCAATGGTCGCTACATGAGATCAGAAATTAGAACAGAGTCTGCCCCATGGAGTTATGCAATTAAGAGTGACTGAGCCATAAAAAAAACAACACAATCCCAAAATCTTTCCTGCTTAAAATAAATGTGAAAAGCCCATACTGACATCTTTGCCTGTGTGTCTAAAGATTTTACCAGTGTGGCACTGTTAAGCACCGTGCAAAATCTCTCTTGTTTAAAAGTAGTATTTAATGTTGACCTCAATTAATTCAAAGTGAATTAGAGATGAACATCACATAGCTGATACATACTTAAAACAGCCACAAAACCACTATAGTCAGAAAAAAAGAAAAAAAAATAGAAAAATCAATTAGTGATAGAAACCCTCAAGGCTTCAGGGCAACATCAACTATTAGCTGATGAGCTTCGGAAAAAACTTTCCTTACAAGGAAGTACTGCAGATATTTGCAGCCCTCGAGCTACTGGCAGCAATAACACACCAGATGAAATGTTCTGCTACTCTGATCCAGGGAGGATCAGAATAACAGGATGCCCCTATTACGCTATGGTGGCTTTTTAATTTCTGACATTTCACACAGTAATCAGGCAAGTCCGTATCCCAATGGTACTGTTGATAGTGTCATGGCTAGGAATTTAAAGCAGCACAGATGGAATTTCCTTCATTTAAGGTACACCAAAAGCATGCAAGAAATATTTTATGTGCTCGGATGTTTTTTATGAAAACAACAGTGTAATCTAACATGAAATTTTGCCACTTCTAGAGTAGAACTAGGCTAATCAAAATTACCACATGCTTTCATATCCTTCCAGTATCTGAAGGGAGCCTACAGGAGAGCTGGAAAGGGACACTTTTTGTCAGAAAGTGTAGTGATAGGACAAGGGGTAACGGTTTTAAACTGGAAGAGGAGAGATTAGATTGGATATTAGGAAGAAATTCTTTCCTGTGAGGGTGGTGAGACACTGGAACAGGGTGCCCAAAGAAGTTGTGGATGCCCCATCCCTGGAAGTGTTTAAGGCCAGGCTGGATGGGACTTTGAGTAACCTGGTCTAGTGGGAGGTCTCCCTGCCCATAGCAGGGGGGTTGGAACTCAATGATCTTTAAGGTCCCTTCCAACTCTAACCATTCTATGATTCATGCAGGAATTAAAAAATACATATCCTGTTAGAAATACAGGGGGAATTTCAGGTAGGCAATACCTAATTACATGAGATGGAATACAGCCAGTGACACCAGGTAACACACTTATTCTTGTGAAATGTGCTGCAGGATTTTCTTTTAGCAGTTAAACTTACTCTGGACCTTTCTTTTTCATTTCATCTGAAAGATGGAGAATGTGCTCGTTTTTGTGAAATCAGTTATAACGGATATAATGAAAATTTACACAGGTCTTGTGTAACTGGATTTAACAGCTAGAATCTGAAGTTTAGGTATGGACAGCATTAGGCTACAAAGGCACCTTTGTACAGCGTTGAAAATTTTTGGCCAAGAGTGGAGACAAGTGGCAATAAAAATTAAAGTGTTGAGACTGTCTTTTAAAATACTTCACACACTTCATAAATAAAATTTTGTATTTTTAGAATATTAGTAAAACTGTCCTGCTTCTGCCCCTCCAGTTTTAAGTATAGTATCCACCATGTCCCTTTAAAGATGTGACCTTGAAAGGGTGAAGAAGGCAGAAAGCAGAGCCAGTAACAGGGTTCATATCCTGAAGAAACAAAACCAGAAAATGGTCAAAATACCCCCCACCTCAACAGTTCAAAGCCTACCCATCTAATTTCTAAACAGCACTAATTTACGTGTGTGGTGTGTCTACTGCCAACAAAATGACATTGGAAATTACATATGATTTCCTCATTGCACAAAGGTATAGGTACCTCATTGAACCATGCGCCAAATCCAGTGAATTCTTCATGTGTGATGGCAAGCACTTGGCAGCTGAGCACTGTCCATCAGTGCAACAGTTGGTAGTAGTGTTCTACACCAAGGGCTGATGTTTCTAGCTCACCAGCTTTCAATTCCTACCTCAGGCTTTTGTGGTAATTCTGTGAAACAACTTCATTAGTCTGCCACTCAAAGGCAGAAAGAACATCACACTGCACAAATGGCAAGCAAAGAAGCCCAAAAGCAGTGGTCAACACTCATTTCTCATACAGCAGCTCTTTGCCTTATTGATTAGGGCTCGCTGAAAGCAGATGCAAAGGAGATCCTTTGCAGAAGTATTTATATCCCACTCACTAACATCATGAAAACAGTGAGAAAAATTAATCAGCAATAGTAATTTATTCCCCCCTCACCCCCCTCACAGTTTCTTGGATCTTTTTAATCCATGGAGCAGTACAAAGTCATGCCCTAGACATCTCACATTACACCTACATATGGCTTGCTCATCACCCCTCTGTGTCTGTTTAGGTTCCAAAACAAGCAAAATCCTCTTTCACTTGTTCATGAAAGAAAATATGTTCATACTCATGTTATATGGTAAAGAGATTCCAACCAAGGTAATTCCTATTTATCTCTGCAAAGGTGAAAAAACCCAACGAAGTGATTTTAATATCCAGCCATAATAAAAAAAATAATCCCTAGCTGTGGGCCTCAGCAATGAAGTTTTACTGCTGCAGAGCCATCTATAGGCCCTGGGATACAGTATGTGCCAAGAGTTACAATTTTCTTTGTAAAAGCTGGAGCATGACAGCACATGATGAGTTCTTGGTTTTACTGGCTCCCATTCACGCCCCTGCCTCAGCAGATGACACAGATCGTGCATAGGCAGCAGGCAGAAATGTCCCCGCAGCACATCACAACATGCACAGGCATCCAAGTCAGGGATTTGACAGGAGGGTTTGGTGGGTCTTTAGTCCCACTAAGACACTGGAGGAAGAGGATGCAGCTGAAAGCATTGTTTTGCTGTGAAGTGGGACTAACATGGCACCTGGGCTTTGCCAGCTGGTGCTTCATCTCCCCTAAAGCTCCAGTAGCTGGAGTGAGCTCTGAGTGTACCCAGCTTAATAAAAGTAATTTTTTATTTTTCAATATACTTTATGAAAGTATATACTTATGATTTTATGATGATCAATATACTTTATGATTTTCCTCTTTTACTCTCTGGAATTTCAGTTTTAAACTTTTTTCTCACCTTAGAATTTTTAAATAGAAGATGAATCACATATGGCATATGCACAGTCCCAGATTTAAAGGCATTTCAAGTTCATCTTTGTCAGCTTGGAACTGAGCAGAAACTGTCTGCTGAACAGACAGTTCAGGCCTAACTCTTGTTCTGTGATTGAGATTATCTCTTTAAATTGGATTCAATAAATACAAATCTCTCTGATAACTAACTGTAGCAAACAATCTATCTCAGCAAAATAAACCAGTCAACTGAAACAATGACCAATGTCATAAAAACAAATACATATTCAAGTATCACAACACTCTGTTTTTCGACATTTAGGAATATAATATTATGAGTATGTCTATATTTTCATTAGCAGAGTATCTTCCCACTGTAGTAATCTAACATGCATGTACATTGCCATGATTCAAATTCAGTTCATAAAAAAAAAATTACTTTTTTTATACAAAAAAAAAAAAAAGTAATATTTTGGACCATGCAGTGTTGGGATAAAGGACATACTTAAGGTAATACTTTTGGAGAGCTCTAAAAACCAGAAAGTGCACATTTGGACCAGAAGACTCCTTGTGTTCAGAGGTGCTCAGAGGCCCTTTTTTTTATTCAGGTCTCTGTGGAAATTGTTCCTGTAAGCACAAAATCTACTCTTTGACTAGCTTCTAGCACTTCAAAGTCTGGGTTCGTGCCACAGGATGAAATAGCTATTGAGTTCGAAAGGGAGCAAAAGCTTTCTGAAACCACCTTGCCAACATGACTCAAAACAACTATGAAGGGACCATCTATAAAGCTTGGAAGTTAGTTTAAGCTCTCTTCACACGGAATTTTTTACCTTTCTGCTAAAACTACCAGAAAAAAAATCTATTAGCGCTTCAGAACTGCTGACATCTCCAACTGGCCTGAAACCACCAATTCACCTACTGGAGGGCAATGATTTTTTCATGTCTTTGCTTACTGTAACATTAAAGATTTAATACCATGTGTTTTATGAATTCTTTATATTTGTCTTGAATATTAATTGCCATAACAGGAAAAAGATTGTGCTGCACAGCCAGTGCACGGCTAGACAGTAGAGAAAATATTTCCACAGTGAAGAAATTATATACAGGACAGAGGTATGCATGAGTTTATTTCAGGTGATCAAGCAATTACCTGTTGTTTGAATTCCTGAAAGGAAAATTCATAGTTGCCATCATCAACAACAGGGATTTTATTTTTTTGCCAACTAAACAGGCATGTATACAGATTTCCTCTAGTATCATAGTATCTACATTCAGAGTGTGAGCAAAACATCTGATAAATGGAAAAAATTCCACGCACATGAGCCAAAATGAGATTGCATTAGTTGTCAGATACAATTTAAACATATCAGATAACAGCAGAAAAGAAAAACAGTAGACAAAGGGAGAAAACTAATTGTATACGTGACTCTGTTTAAAGATCTGCCAAATATACCTTAACTACATCTTAAACATATAAAGGACAGAAAAAGGAGGAAAAATTCATTTCATGAGCCATACTTGGTTTTTTGTATTTCTTTAAATCATGCATTTATCAAATCTTTTGTATTTGTGTTTATCTACAGAATGTAAAGCTACTGCCCATTTGACTAAGAAATAGGCATTTCATGATCCCACAACATGAAACTTGTATTTTTTTCCACATTTTTTCTACACCTCATGTCAGCTTCTCATCTTTTGCATGGTTGGCAATTTTCAGTATTAAAATGTGTAAATTATTACTCTTTCAAAAAATATTAGCAAGTCATTACAATCAGTTAAAAAGAAATAATTTAGAAATAGGAATATTAATAATGCTGTCTTCTCACAGACTCTGAATATAAGCAGTATTCAGTTTTAAAGAAAAAATCCAAAGTATTTCAGGCACCATATATGAATCCAACCACTATTGCTCTCAAATTCAAGGAGATTTAAGGATGGTATCAGTCTTAGCAGATGCTACGCTCCATCATTCTAAAAATTTTCTAACACTACTCAAAGACCAAATTGACAAAAATATTAAAAGTCCTTATAAAGGGGTATCTACGTTCTGAATCTCTTTATATGTATCATCATTATTATTATATTATTATTAATAATAATAGTTATTATTATTAAAGCATTTTTGGTTTGCTGTCTAGAAGAGTGTTTCAGTTTTCAGAGTTTTAGAGTGCCAGAGAAACATGAGGGAATGAAAAAGCAAATAAACTTGGAAGTAAAATCCTCAGGGATTTTTTGGTAGTTTAAAATTATGTGGTGATGTTGGCTTTCGTATTTCTCTTCCTGTTTCTTCCTTATAGATCATGACTTTCTCAAATACCATTTATTTTTGAAACAACTGTCTCAAAGTCATCAAAAACTGCATTATCAGCTAACCTAAACCGGTGCTACTAAAATTGCTGCCCTATGTATTTTTGACACTAAAAACTTCAGGTGACAGAAATTCATTCCAGTCTGCAATCCACTAAAACTTCTTATTTACTCAATTGTTAAAAAAAAGACAATCACTAAATGACATCTGCTCCTTCAATATTATTTTACTTTTGAAAGTTTTTGATTTAAGCAAGAAGACAAACCCTTTAGTAACAAAAATAAATGCTGATTTTCTAGAAAAAAAATATTTTAAAAACAACTCTAATTTTGTTTCCATTTACTAAAAGATATGGGAAGCATGAGAGGTAAACAGTACCTGTGTGAACTCACTAGATTATTGCTAAAGCCTTTCCAGAGATTCAATTGACAAAGTGGGTCTTTGGCTGGCTGATGAGAATGAATAACAGTATGGTTAAAATGAGAAAATTGTGCAGTGGCCAAAGTGGTGATAAATGGAAGCTTCACTTAGCTGGATATAGATTATATTGTAGCAGACAAAGAAAATAAAGCTGACGGTATGCATTTGTATCTGGTAGTGATAGCTTTATAATTCAATATGTGCAACCACTGAAGAGGAACAAAAGCATACCAGTCTTAGTAACAGGTATGGAAGTTATAACTGAAGAAATCATGTAGAAAGCAATAACATCAGTCTAATGTAGCTTCTCATCAGATCATGGTAAAGCAAAAGCTGTTACAAAAAAGGGACAGCTCTAGAAAGCCAAGGATTTGGGGAGGGCAGTTGCGAACTGTAGTGCATGAAATGATGGTCATGGCCTTTTCATGAAACAGAAACTAGGTTGTTGATCAAAGCATTAGGAAGCAGAAGAGCTGAACACTTTTCCCACTGTAATAAAAAGAAGCCAGGAAGTTGTGTAAATAACAGATCCTGCTTTGTCACTGACATGGGATAATTATTTCCAGTCCCACTGCTAAACTGCTGTGTGTAGAGCATAGAGAGGAGGTGGAGGACCACAGCAAAAAAAAGAAAAAGAGCAAAGCACAGATGGACGAAGGGAAGATTTGAAGCAACTGTAAAAAGTCCTGAACCCTGCTCCTCCAATTCTGCGAGCAGCACTTTGCCAAATCCTCATAGCCCCCTGAGAAGACTTGGAAACCAGAAACCTGAACTCAGCTCTGGCCTACTTCAATTCTGGTCATAATCAGGGGAATTCCACATAAAACCCATTGCCACAGATGACTTGAATCTCAGTCAGCTCTTGGTGAGCCGGCCACACACCATCAAGCCTAGTGAGCAGCAGAATCCAAATTTTATAACACATCCTAAGTCCTTTTTTTCATTTGTGGCCAGAATAATTCTCCTTCTTAATGAAGTCTGAGGGAAGACTACTAGCCAGGACTATTTCTGCATCTATTTTATAAATAACATAAAATTATTCATATGCCAAATCTGAGGTTTCTCAAAACTGATATAAAGCCCCTTTGTGCTAGCTACATAAAAGCAGTGTCTAAAAGGCTTGAACCTTCCAAGAAATGTGTGTCTTACAGGCTTTTTTATAATGGTCAGTGAATCCACAGGGACATCAGGGAAGCGGAAATATTGGAGCTTGTGTCCTGAGAGAACGAACAAGGGAAATGTACCATGAAAAGCATGGATAATAAAAACACTTTTGGGGTCAAACCTGAGCTCTTTTGAAAAATCTATAAACACACTAAGTTATTATCATTATTTAAATAGGGAGATCCATGTCATTTGTGGAGAAAAAAAAACCACCAACTGTGAAGTTTCAGCTCATTGAACACAGGAGTTTTGATATCATAATATAAATATTTTAGAAGAATTAATTGTTGGTGCCCTATTGTGTTGAGAAAGTACATTGTTAACACCAAGCCCAGTCATAGTGAGAAAGCGTTTGAAACAGAGTTCTTACAATGTAATTAAAACAAAACTAATGGCAAGATCATAAACAACATGAAAAGAGTGAATAGGGGGTGATTATTTTGCATAAGATGAACTAAGGAACATTCAGTGAAAGTGCTGGCTGCCAGATTTTAAGCAAACGGAAGGAAGTACTTTTCAATATAATATATAATTATGCTGTGGAATCCATTGCCACAGGACACAGTAAATGCCAAAACTATAAATACATGGCAGATAGGTCCATCAGGAGCTATTAACATACTAGATGCAACCCCAAGTTCAGAAAGTCCCTAAACTTCTGAATGGCCAGAATCTGGGAAGGTATACCAGGGGAAGGGTCATTTTATTTTTGTTGTGCTTTAAAGATTCATCTAGTGGCCCTTGTCAGAGGCAGAACACTGAGCAAGATGAGCCATAGGTCTGCTTAGGTATGACAGGCCTTATGTTCTTTTGATGCAAAACACATATCAGAAGGTAGCCTGGCTGATCTTAGGTCAATAAAGAAATAAATAGTAAGGACCGTGGCTCAGTGTGGCCTGGAATGCATCGTTTAGAAAGAGAAAAGCATATGAAAACAGATGCAAGTAGATACACAAGCTACTCAGTCACTCAAAGTCATGGCAGACTAAACTCAGGTAGGAGATCTTTGCATCAGTAACTCTGAGAAACCCATTTAAGTTAATGGAATAAGCTACTGACAAAAGTCCTACAGAAGCACCCAGTAAAAATCAAACCAAATGAAAGGTGGAAGCATTTTTGTGAAGTAGGGCATCAAATAATATACCAGATGGCTATACAGTCTTTGAATTGAGATCAGGAGATAAGATTGATTAATGTTTTTTATCATAAGCACATATCACAGAAAAAACATCAGTCCTTAAACATTCTTAATTATATCATGAAAGAAATCTGAATTTTGGAGTGTTCAAAATTCACACATTCAAGAGATATCCAATATCTAGCACCACTCTTATCACCATGATTTCTGTATAGTAGTGCAGTGCCCTACTCACGTACATCTTCATATGATACAATGCATCACCTCCAACCTGTTAATAATGGTCATTTACGACTAAACTAACACCACCACTGTGTGAATAAATTAATCCTGTATCTAAAATCACATGTGGTGACAACCGCAACCTGTATTCTAGCTGGCATGTGATGTTAAGGTAGACAAGTATGATCATTAGTCTACAATACAACCAGTTGGTCAGTGAAATAGGAAATGCTTATTTGGAAAATAAGACATGAAAATGCAGCTCAGAGGCAATTTTTAAGCTTATATTGTAAATTACAGATCACTTTATAGATTTTTCAAACAACCACAAATTGTTCATTCAAGATCTGTAACTGCAGTTATTTCAGAAATGTCCCAAATTAACACGTATATAATAAAGATAGAACTCTATGGTATATCAGAAACCCTTTTTCTGGATGAATTTGGTGTGTATGACTCTTTGATTTGTGAACTATTTAGCATTAGCCTTAAATCCATTTTATCTAATAGCTTCTACACTGTCTAATTTAGAAGCCATTAAAGCCCACCTGCTTTCTCACAACTCAACCCACATATTAAGGAGAGGACAGTCCTGTTTGCATAACGAATGGTCACACTAGTGAGTCTGTGCTTGAGTTGTGTGGAAAAGACCATACGATTTAACTCGAACTTTTCACATTTTCATGCCCGTGTCACGGGCAGCTCAGGTGTTTTAAGGAGGTCAATTAACAGTCCTTTGTGGAAGTCCCCTCAAACATCATCTGGTTCAAGATCTTAAAACAGAAATAGGTCTAAACAGAGAAAAGCTATAATTTGTGCACATGTGGAATAAGGGGAAATGAATTCTAGGTGACTACTATCTTCTTGCACCAATAGAGGCTGTTTTTTGGGAGAGCTGAATTCCTAATTGACTGCATAGAAATAAGTTTTGCAGGGGACAATTGCTATCTGACAGTTAAATCCTGCCTTCGAGGTGCTTTGGAGGATTGTCTCACAAATGAACCTATTGCAGTGTACCCGAACCAGAACTGGCAAATTTATTAATAGATGAATGACAATAGGAAAATTGTCTGTATCCAGACAGACAATCCATTTTAGATGCAGAATCATAATATAGCACTACTACAGCTAAAAAGCCTTCCATCTACCCAGGGCAGATGGTATATCTCATTTTTTGGTAGTTTTGGCTACAGTCAAGCACCTGAATATGAATAAGAGGCAGAGATGACACTGGCTTAGTTTGTTGGAACTGGCTTAGTTTGTAAGAACTAAGAGCCAAGAGCCACAAGACTATTTACAATTGTACAGGGTGAAAGATTAATATCTACAAAAACAGTAATTAACTTTCATATCCACCAAATGTGCTGTGTTTTTAGGAAGGGAATGAAAAGAAATGCACTTGTCCATTTTGAAATCTGAGGTTTCAACTCAACATTTTCAAAATTTGCAGATTTCTAGCTCACAGAAATATCTCACTCATGGGATTGGTGAGCCCCATAGTGCAGTTACACTGGAGCAGCATTACGTAGAGTGGAAAAATGAAAGTAACACTAAATTCACTTTAAAAGTGAAAGTAGAACTTTACTATAAGTGTTCTTTCAAGACTTTTCCAAAAGAAGGTTTGTTTGATAGGAAGGAGTTGTTTAGATGATTCAGAAACATGCAATGCTCTCAATAACTTTCAGGACTCTGTCCCAAATTGTTTCAGAAGCCAGGACTTCACCAGTCTAACATGAGCATCCAGCAATTAGTTCAGTGTCTCTGCACTGGGTAGATATATTTCTTTTGCATTTTATATTTTTGATCATACATGGTCTATGTTTCCAAGTAAGAGCAAGTCCAGTCCTTCACCAGACACACTAACTGCCATTCCAGTTTCAGAAAAGGGACTTCTGACACAAAAAGTTCATGGTTTCCAAGGAAGCTTACTGCTTATGCTCCAAATATCTGGAAAATATGGAGTTGCAAAACTAAGCTAAAAAAAATTTATGTCACCCCAAACACTTATATAGCTCCTTCTCAGACTTCACTGGCGATAGCTTAAATGAATGTCAGAGCAAAATACTGATCCCAGTCTCTAGACAAAACGTAAACCACAGCCAAAGGGCTAATCTGTGCTAGAAACAGCAATATTCAAAAAGAATGGTCCCCCCAAAAAAATGAATTAATCTTCATTCTAATCTGGTTTTCTTGTAATTGTTCATCTTGTGCCTCTTCTCTCTCTGTCTTTCATATTTTTTTGACTGCCTTCCAATTTTGTATGCCTCCTATTGCTGTCTTCTGCTCCTCCACGCATTCTCAAGTGGTTTTTACCATCCTCTCGCAATGCCAGCCCATAGTTTCTATTTCTTTCCGTGTCATCACAAATTCTTTTTTGCATCCATCCTCTACAAAACCTACTTTTCGAAGGATGGTTCTACTTTGAAGCTAGAGTGGAGAGCAAGTCGGAGAGATTGTCTTTTCTCCCTGCTTTGCCTTCTTATCTACTCTTCTTGTTGCAGTTTGTTACTACTTATAAACAGTCACACAAATACATATATAGAGAAAATACAGAAAGTGAGGTTTTGTAAATTTACAAAGAATCAGATTCTTGGTTTACAACTCCTTTGTATTGGGGCCTGCATCTAAGAACGATTTCGCAAAAACTAACTTTCTGTAACTACGAGTTTCTACATCTACATCAGCTACAGCAGCAGAGCGTTTTGTATTTAATAAAAAAAGTCTTATATCTAAGTTGGCAAGGTTAATTATGTGTGCATTCATGATAACGTTAATGGTGAGAAAACTGCACACTTAAAATACTGGAGTAATAATACTGTGAATTAACAGAGAAATAGAGATTGCTCCCCAGAAAGCCAAAAAAAATGTTTGCTTTCTCCATTTACTCCCCTGTCATAACTTAATGTAAAGAACTCTTTTTAAGAATAGACTGCAAACGGGTTTGGATGTAATATCAAATTAGGTTTCCAGTTCAGTTATAGCATTATTAAAATTTCTAAGCTGATTACATGAGACTATGACTTTCTGTGTACCAGGTCCAAGAAGCAAGATTCTCACAGACTTTGCTTCAACCTGAATCACAAATCTGCAACAAACCACATAGTAAAAAAATAAAATCAAAAATTTAACGTGCTTTGCGATTCCATGTTCTTTGCACAGATTTGTTTGCTTAGAAAGCACCCAGGGGTTATTTTTCAGTTTGTTAGTACCTCTAAGTCCCACCCTCCTAAACCTGCAGAAACCAAACTGTGCCCAGTTCAAGCAACTGATCTTTTAATTTCCGTTAAATGTTAGTCTCAGATGTTGTACTGCTCGTGAGGCTTTGCCTGGGGTGTAGCAAAATGTTGGAAAGCTGGCAGCCAAGTCACTGCTGATTTCTAATGGCAGTTCTCATATCTAATACTCCCACAATTTGCTTTCTATATTTAATAAGAGTCTTATCTTACTGGTCTCCGCTGAATGGACTGAAACATTAGAAATTTGTATCAGTTCATGTTACTCCCATCCTACTGCCTGGATTTATAGTCAGTAATTCGTTCCCGAGTTTCTCTAATGTAAGCATTTCAATTTTGACTTTCCAAGCACCTTCCAGCAAGTTTTTAGGTACCGTACAGCGAGGGTTGCCTGAAACTCTCCTTAGTTTGCTGTTTATAAAATGAGGAGATGTATTGCAGAGTTGGCTACATTCCAGTTACGCTTCTGCTGAAATGGTTTCACAGGCACAGGAACTCTTTCCTCAGCGGCGGTCCCAGCCTCACAGCAGAGCAGCTGGCAACATGCAAGCGTACTCTGCCCCAGCATGATTGCGGATATCATCACTGATCTCCCACATCCCTGACAAATACAGCAGCCAGAATTCAGCACCTTCCCCTTTTAGGTCCCCTTTGGACTTTTTTCTTGGTTTTATATACATATAGCTATTAATTTGGAGTGGGTAGAGGCAGTTAAGGAGAGTAACTGAATTTTATGGCCCACAGTCAGAGCACTCAATTGGGATGCAGGAGACCAGTGTTCAAGCTGTATAGATTAAAGTAGCTTTTCCCACACTGCGGATGGAAGAGCTCAGTCTCTGCGCCAATAACTATAACATACTTTCTAATTTATTTTGTAACGTCAAGAGTATACTGTGCATGTTATTTTTTCTTTTGCCAGTTTGGCTGGTAATTTCTTTCTCTTTTAGTTTCCGTGTTTCAAAGGCAGTTTCTTGCGTTTCATTTTAAAGTGTTGTCCATGCCTGAGCTGACACCAGACAACTTTGGACAGGCTACAGATGTTTAGAGATGCCAGCCAGTCCACATCCTAAGCAAGGTTTGAGCAATACCAGGCCTTTAGCCAGGCCTTGCTGTTATGCCACTGTGACTGTGGTTGGCTCTACTTAAGACAGATGGGGTGGAGGGTTAACATTGCACATTTGTTCTAAATTTTAAACTAAATTAAAAGCATTAGGACTATTCATGAATTTAAAGTACAATGAAGAGCGAGTCAGCTGAGAAACTCTTCAACATCAAAGTGTCATGTAATTCCTGACCATTTATTATTCTTTTAAACCTACCACTTTGCAATGTTTACTTACAAGAAACTATTTGTTTTGGTAACTTCACTGCTATCTAACAAAAAATGGCTTTACATTGCTGCCAGCTTTTCTCTCCATTACTTCTCCAGATACATTCTCTCCTGGCCCTAAGTGCCTTGTTTTCTCCTCCACCTTTGCTGCCCCCTCCTCTTTGCCCAGAAAATGGTCTTCATGTTCCTCTTCAGAAGGCTTTCACACAGCCATCAGAGCTCACGGGAAGAAGATTCACAGAAAGCTGTTTCCCAGTGAGATTCTTTTATAAAGAAACTCAGCACGTGCTGCTCTTATTTAGTACCTTTCACACAACATGCTCTGAACTCCTTTTTAAGAGGAGTCATAATGTATGGACTTGCTGCTTTTTTACACCAAATCTAGAATTTACTAGAATCTGGTGCAGAATGATCAGATTCTAGCAATTAGTCACAGAACAAATTTTAGCAATTTGTTAAAAAACCCTAGTCTGGCCCAGCTACTGGGGTCTCTCTTTCCTGCAGGAAGGAATAAGAAATCTTCAGTCCTCTTTAAAATCAGTGAGCAAATAGGTAATCACCCAACTGTAGCAACCAAAGGATGACCTACCTCTACATGCTATCAAATTCAGATTGACTTTTTACCCACTCCTACTACATGTTATATGGCATATAGATTCATAAAGAAGTTAGTACCACTATCTTGTAAAATTACCTGGGCATGTAGTTAACCAAAACGAGCTACTCTCATCAGAAACAGAGATGTCTTTAGTTTTTCTCAGCTCAAGCCATGCTTTTCTCTGACACAGCTAGGAACTACCATGCTGAATTAGTCTAATAGTCCATGGAGTGCAGCATCCCCTTTAGTAGGATGGGTTCTCTGTTAGAAACTTCACAGAACAGTGCAATAGTAAAGCAGCAGGGAACAGCATGCCATCAAGGAGGTTTCCCACTCCCAGCAACAAAATTAACAGCCGATTTGTGTTACATGAGAGCTGATATCTGTTTCCTTTGTGTTTAAATGAGACAATCATCATAACTAATGAACTGGAACATTTGTTCTAAGCTCCTAGCTTGGGCAAGAAACTTCTAGATGCTGCAGACAGGCTGCCCAAGTCCACTCTGTCCTGGTTTCAGCTGGGATAGTTTACTTTCTTAGTAAAAGCTGGTATAGTGCTATGTTTTGGATTTGTGATGAAAATGGTGTTGACAGCACCCTGGTGGTTTTAATTGTTACTGAGCAGGTCTTTTCTCCTCTTCATATCACCCTGCCAGCAAGAATCTGGGAAGAGACACCACCAAGACAGCTGATGCCAACTGACCAAAGGGATATTTTATACCATGTGACATCATGCTTGGTATATAAAACTGGAAAGATAAGAAGGTACTGGGGTTTTTTTGGAGTGATAGTGTTTTTCTTCCAAAGTAACCATTACATGTGTGGAGCCCAGCTTGCCTGGAGATGGCTCAACTCCTGCCTGCTGATGGGAAGCAGAGAATTAATTCCTTGTTTTGCTTGCGTATGTGTCTTTTGCTTTTTCTATTAAACTGTCTTTGTCTCAGTCTCCTTGGCCTGTCTAAGCATATTAAAAAAAAAAAGTCTTATCCTGCAGCTTCTAGAAATGAATAAACACAATGATAGTTACACCAATTCACATCCCCAACTGAAGGAAACTTCTTGGCCTTTGCATACATTTTTATATGCCTTGTCTGTCATGCCATATTACCCGCTTCATTTTCCAGTTACACAATTTTAATCTCTTGTGATATTTAAATAAGGAAAACCTTCCATGCTTCTAATCTATGAATATCTGTCACTAAAAGAAATTTCACTTTTCCCTGTTGTATGAAAGGCACATACTGTACAAATTAAAGAGCTTTCTATGGAGAAATCTAATTATAAAAACACAAGGCCTGATTCAAAGCCTATTTTAGTTCCATGGAAAGACTTCTGTTGACTTTTTTGGGCTCGAGTCCATATTCAGCAATAGTTAAATTGAACAAGAAAAGAGCTTGTTTCCAGTTAACAAACAATTCACGGGCATGTTGAATGCAAAAATATATTTACATTATCTCTACATCTTCCGCTAAAGTATAAAAATTGACTGCTTCTGGAAATACAGTATTGTACCAGAGCAAAAGGTTCATATAAGAATCATATTCCTTATATGTGGGACTCTCTTACCTGTGCAATATATCTGTACAGGAGTATGGATTTTTACAGAAAACACACGGACTGAGGAAAGTATTTTCTGGTGTGAACATCACATGATGGAGATGTGAAACCTGCTTTCTGAAATGTAAGCATTCTTCAAATTAACTACTTTAAAATTCCTCATTCAATGACTTTCTATGTCCAGATTTCTACTTTACTTCCCAGCCAAATAGCCACAGGCTGACCTCTGTTATTAGTGGGCATTTCTAAAGTCTTGAAAACCTGTATTCATCAAGATGCATGAACACAGAAATTAGAGTAGACTTTTTTTCCTTTTTGCCTTAACAGTGGGACAATGAAAGCAGTGGGATTTATTCCTCTTTTTGCATTGCCTGTTTTCCAAAAGATGCAGTGGGGAAACCATTAGTAAGTGGAGCTGGCAGAGGAAGGACTTTCTTTGGTCATTAGTGCAGGTTACACCTAGATCCAGCCTATGTGCCTGAGACAGCTTGCTGTGCAAAACAAAAGCGTCTGTGTGTAAATTCCCCCCTCATGCACTTTCTTTCTCCACTGTATGAATTCAACCTGGCTGGGAAACTGCCAAAGCTACCAGCTGAGTAACTCAATCGAGGAGAGTTTGCTTTGAGGCAAGGAATGGGGTCTGTGGCTCCAGCCTACCTTAGCTGCAGGAGCTGGAAATAAACCACAAATACTGCTGAGCTTCTGCCGGTTTCTCCCTCAGCAGAAAGGATTACATTTGCAGAATGTTGCCATTGACATGAATGGGATGAGAACTACATTTCCAACCACTTTTAACAGAGTTGAATAATCACCACAGCAATTAAAGACTGTTGAGGTGAAGCCAGCTATGAAACATGCGTGTATATTTTGAATGCCAGCCAGCATGATTTTTAAGGAACTTGCTTAACCTGTGTGCCCTACAGATAAAACAGTGACTTTGCTTTGAGTAAGAGTCCTGAATGCAGGCAGAGCCTATGCCATTATAAAGTGAAGATGAGCTTGAAAGAGATAACTAGGTCTAAATTTCTGCTAAATTCAGTCTAATTTCAGAGAAGAACTTTGTATCTTGGGCTCATTCTTTCCTAACACACATATTAATGTTTATTATCAATGCACGTATTTAACACAGCTGCCTTAAACTGCCTTTCCACGACTTCAGTTAAGGAAAGTTATTCAAGCATTTTCTAGAGGTTGTTAATTTCCCATTCACATCAAAGCTAGGACTACAGAAAGCAAAATCCTTTCTAAAGGCAGTTTGCATCATAGCACATTCTTAGCAGCAAAACATTATAAATTGAATGGTTTATGTTATGAATTTTGAATCCAGAACCCCTTGTGAAATATGAGTGGTGGGTAAAGAGTTCCCTACAAAATTATTTGCATCTCACAATGATAAACATAACAGGTTTTGACTGAAGATTCTGGAAGTTATGTCCATGTACGTAGCAATATAAATACCTTAACATTGATTACAAGTGCGCACAAAATTCACTGTAACTCATTGGACTACTCACTTTAAAAAACAATTAAAAAAAAGAAAGTTGAAGTATAAGAGAAATAATCACTAGATATGTAATACCTGGGGATATTTTTTAGTATTCAGTCAATTCAGAACAGTTTATTAAGTAATTCTACAGGATTAGGGAAGCATTCATCCCCCTGTACTTGGCACTAGTGAGGTCACACCTCAAATACTGTGTTCAGTTTTGGGCCACTCATTCACTACATGTAAGACATTGAGGTGCTGGAGCGGGTCCAGAGAAGGACAAGGAAGCTGGTGAGGAGTCTGGAGCACAAGTCTTATGAAGAGCAGCTGAGGGAACTGGTGTTGTTTAGCCTGGAGAAAGAAAGACTGAGGGAAGACCTTATCTCTCTCTACAACAATCTGAAGGGAGGTTGTTGAGAGAGGAAACTAAGCCCCACTGCACAAGTAACAAGTGATAGGACAAAAGGAAACAGCTTTAACTTGTGCCAGAGGAGGTTTAGTCTGGATATTATCGAAAATTTAAAGGGTTGTCAGGCATTGCAACAAGCTGCCCAGGGAAGTGGTTGAGTCACCAACCCTGGAGGTATTTAAAAGATGTGCAGATAAGGGACATGGTTTAGTGGTGGACTTGGCAGCATTAGGTTTATAGTTGGACTCAATGTTCTTGAAGGTCATTCCCAACCTAAATGATTCTATGACTCTATTGGCACATGGAAAGCTACTTCCCCTATCACCTACCTTTCTTATATCTTTTGCGAAGACTCCCCCTTTACATTGGCTTTCTTCACTCAGAACAACTATGCTAAAGCAGAAAAGGTATTCTAGATATAACACCTCCCTGTCAGGCTTCCAAGACAAGGACCAAACCAAAGTCTTGTCTGCTTTTCCATGCTCTTCGATTGTATCAAAGGCTAATCATCCGGATTCACTCCTGTATAATCAAACAAATCAGTCAACTTGATTAAAGTAACCGAAGTCTTTACAAATGCACAGAGGGTTTTTTGTTTTGCTTTGATTTTTTTTTAAAAAAAAGATGAAAAAAAAAGTTTAAAAAAAATAATTTCCTGGATGTGGTCTGGAAGAATTCTATAGAAATGGTGTAACCAAGAGACATTGGAATAGAGATACCACTGGTCTGATACGATATGAAAGTATAATTTTCCAGAAGTACAATATGCTGAGAATCAAAACTGAAAATAGAAAATTAATTTACACACCCTTTGTTTTTCAGTCCAAATAAATCTGGAGATGTTAAGGTCTATATCCATGCCGTCCATGGAGAGGACATTCCCTACTCACCAAAGGTAAAATAAAAACATGAACAGAAGTAGCAAGGAGCACTGTGAATAACATTATCTCATAGAGATAGGGGTTTGCTTTCTCTTTTAATTCAGGACTCAGTTATAGCACATTCCCAAATTCAGTGTTCTTTTCAAGCCTTTGGGCATGAACATTTTTTCTGATTCTTCTTTCTTGAACACAAGTCAGCATTTTAGTCCTCATTTTTCTGTGGCTTGCTTTCTATCATTTTAACATTTCAGCTCTCATCATTGTTGCAGGATAAATATCGTATTATACTGTAAAACAATGAACAGTAGTAATTCATGCACAGCTGCATTATTAAACAAACGCGATTTCTGGATGTTATGGATTGCTCAAAGAAGCCCAAAATTTCTGAGTTATAAAAATCCACTGCATCTAAGCAGTTTAAGAATTGACTACTTAGGATTATCATTTTTAAAAACAATGAGAACATATTCATGTGATAGAAAAACTTGCCTGCTAGAAAAGACCCATTTACAATAATGGGGATAAAGAGATTAATCTGCTATAGCAGTTACTAAAAGCCAGTGAACAGAAGGTCAGATCTCTCAAAGAAGAAAGGAGGAAAATGTAAGCAGTGTTAAATTAACCAGTGAGGCTGTAATGATTGACTGGTATTTCCAGCCTAGATGTTCCTGGATTAAAAAAAAAAATAAAAAATCAAGATGTGTTTTTCTTAACCAATGTGGAACAGACAAGGAAATCTGTTCTTTCCTTTCTGTTGCTGTCTGTTAATGGGTGAGTGGTTCAATTGCCTGATGAAAACTTCAAAGTAGTCAGGTGAAGTATTTCTACCAGTCTTTCTGGACTTAAGATCAGAACGTCACTACGCAGAGAGACTGAACTCCTCTATCACTTTTACCATTCCCTCAAATATAACTAATCTTTGATAAAAACCTACATTACTTCTGTAGGATTCACCAAAATGACCTTGAATTTCATCACATTCATTTGTTGCTGACAGATATTTTAAAGAAGAAAAGGTGAGATGAAGACCATGTCAAACGTCTGCATACAGTCAAGAGCACATCAAGCAGAAAAAAAACACTGAAAAAACAGAACCACAAGCTTAGACACAGGAGTGAAACTGGGCTTTGTTGCACACTAACTAGTTCAGTGTAAGAACAGAGGCAGGCAGAAAATGGGAGTGACAAATATTCAGTACTGGATCAAAGTACTGTCTTCCAGTTTTAAGAAACATCCACTTTGTAGCACAAACAGATAATCTGACTCAAATACATTTTAACTGGTCACTGAATTTATCTCTAAAATCTCTACAATTATTTCTTCTCTGTTAAAACTGTTCTTAACACCTATTTTCCTTGTAACATTGCATACATTTTCTTTCAATGACTCTCTGTCTCTCCATTTCTTATTTGAACTAACACACGGACTTAAGCTTTAGGTCTCCTACAGCGACTTCCCTAGGTGTTCTAGAGAATCCAGTAACCAGGAAAACGAATTCTACTTGAGACTTAAAGGTCCTTGTGGACATCTGACAAACCCAAGTGCCATTGTTTTCAAAAGCCAAAGGAAGTCAATAACAAAGGGCAACACTTACAAAGAGAAATGCAGCTGTCATGTGTAGGCATGAATACTGTATTATGTGTACGCCTCTCATTTTACATGGATGAAACATTATTCTTGACCTTGACTCCACTTAGTGCTCTGGAGGCTGAACCGGTCTTGTGTGTGTTCTGAGGAATGACCCTCTGTTGTGCTGTGGAAACAGAGTGGGTGGGAAAGAAGCTAATCCAAGCAACCTCTCTGATTTTCCCTTATGTCCCATCTCTGAGGAGTTGCTGTTTGAATTCCTTGGACCTGGAGCTGCTCCAGAGCAATCAGACAGCGCATCTCCTGAGACATGACTGCAGATTTTGCTGAGCTTTGTTAGCTCTTCTTATACTTTCATGTTCAATTAAATGGGAAAAAAGGCTTAGGGCTGTACTGTATGCTCACATCCTTTTCAAAAACAGGCAAAACCACAGAGATCTCTGTGCCCACTTGCCAATGTAGCTACCCTTTTATTTTCTTCAGTTCTTCAGTTTCTAAGATGTTTTAAAAGGCTATATGAAAATAACAGTCAAGTTCAGCACTATTGAACAATGGAAAGCTCACTTTTATCTGGATTTCTTTTAACTGACCTTTGTATTTGTTTCAAACACTACGATGGAATCAAGAAAACCTACACCAGAATCTGTGTATCAAATGTATTCAAGAGTCACATCCTAGCTCATCAGTACATTCAAACAGCAGATCATTCAAATTCTTTCCTATTATTTCCTGTTTGACAATGTGTGTAATGCTTCTCAGATACATCCAAAACCAGGCAATGCCAAATCTAGAAACATTTAGTGTGAAGAGATTTAAAACCAGGGGAGCTCTAGGTACAGCAGAAGAAATTTGAAATGTTAACATCATTGAATCATGCAAACTCCAGAGGTCAGTTCCCCTCCTTATATTTTAAAAGATGTCTCTTTAAATTTTGATGAACCTGCAAGCTTATGGAGTTACTGGCTGTCTACAAAGGCTTCCTTCATCTTCAATATGATTTGATATACCTACCAAAGCTTTTATAGGTCTAGAAGCAAGCTATGAAAAAAATGAGCTCTCCAGATACTAGACTTAAAACACTGCACTCTTCCAAGTATTGGCACACTGCATATGACAGACTTCTATAAGACCCCTTATTCTGTCTGATTCAGCAAAATAAACTGGATTACTGCGGAAGGGGAGAGGCTGTTTAGTGGAACATTGCACAGGAGTACTGAGGGAGGAATATAGCGTCTATGTGCTTTCTTTGCAATTCTGCTAGGAAAAATCATGGTAACTGAACCTGTGAAACGAGCTGTAAATAAAATAATCATCTGTGTCAGAACTTGACTAAACAGCATTTGTAACAAAAACGTAGCATTGCTATAGTTACTGTTTATTTTTCTTTATATGCTTCAGCCTCAGCTTTTAGCTATGTGCATTGAGGGAGAGAGGACACTTTCCAAATCATGTATATTGCAGTGTGTTCTTGGAGATGCTGTAACTTAAAATCTGGTAACACTTAATAATCCCAAATTTACAAACTCTGATGATGCAAGGCAGCTTCGTTTTAAGCCAGAAAATTAATCTGCCTGTTTTACACATAATATTCTACACAATAGATAATTACAATATAATAACTAGAAAAGCAATTGCAAATAATAATTAAAAAAAAGAAAAGCAAGTGAGCTGTAGATTCACTGCAAATCAAAATATTTTACAGTCTCATTTCAAATTTTTGTAAAGAAACAATGATGTGATTTTTTTACTGCCTTTGGTCAAAAAAAAAATCAAACGGGCTTTGCAAAAAGGTTTGAGACTAACAATAATTAAACATTCAAAACAAGTACCTTTGTAAGATATCTGAACAACTTCAGTACAAATAAGATCTTTGGTAGATACAAACAGATCTACTCCTTACATTCTCACTTGCACTATCATTAAAAAAAAATTGAAAAGAACATGGAAGAATTCATATTCTTTCTGCCATGGCACTGATGCACTTCCAGTCCTGTCTGCCTCTACCCAACTCTTGGGGATCCCTCACCTTGCCCACAGCCCAGGACCCCATTTAAGGCTCCCAAGGCCGTCAGCCAATGTCCCAGTGATGCTGCAGCAGGGCCGGTCTCCAGCTCCTCACAGCCCTGCCCTGTGTACACCAGGTACACCAGCAGGGCCACATCCCAGCTTGGCCTCGGCCTGATCCTCATCCCAGGGAGGTGCTTCATGGCTGAGGCTGCCCCATTGCCCCCAGCTGCCCTGCTTCTGGCTGGCATAGTGGGATGTGCAATGGATTCCAGGCCCTGCCCTGCCACTGCAGGAGAGCCCCCACCACCCTAGGCCATGTGGGCTACACTCTCCTCATTTGGCAAAATCATACATACAATCATGACACTCTCGTCATTTGGCAAAAATACAGGTAAAGTCCTGCTTTTTTGATAACATTTACAGTCTCTCATTTGCCATCTTTTCTACTACCCTGTGAAACTATTCAAAATGAAATTGTCCCTCAATATGCAACATCTAAGCCTCTAAGTGCAAATGCCTGCACGGTAAGTAGAAACAGCAACTTGATTAATGTGACAGCAGGTTTGCCATGATTTCGTTCTGGTTTATTCTATTTCATTTTTATCTTCATAAACAGTTGACACATAGACAAGTCAGTTTCCATGCAAGGATATTATCATCTCACCTCACTGCATCTATTGTCAGAGAGAAAGGGAGAAGCAAAATAGTCATGGTTAGAAGTACCAAATGCTGGTATCTGAAAAATCCTTCACCTCTGCCAGAGTCTCCTGATTCACCTTGCACCACAAACAGCAATCAAACTCTGCCCTTACTTAACTATGTTTTCGTACTCTTGTGACATACCATGCAGAGCAGATTCTAACAGCCAGCTAAAGCTGATTCTGGCATTGTCAGGGAGTGGGGGACACAGGAAAGCCAAGTCAGTCAGAAACTCCTTCTGTCATAGAATAGGTTGGGTTGAAAGGAACCTTTAAAGGTCATCTAGTCCAACACCCCTGCAACAAGCAGGGACATATTAAACTACATTAGGTTGCTCAGAGCCCCTTCCAATCTGACCTTAAATGGTTCCAGGAATAGGGCACTTACCAGCCTTCTGGACAACCTGTTTCAGTGTTTCACCACTCTCATTGTAACTTTTTTTTTTTTTTTTCATTATATCTAGCTTGACTCTATGCTCTTTTAATTTAAAACCATTACTCCTTGTCCTATCACTGTGGGCCCTACTCCACCAGAGTGGAGTAGAAGGGCAGAATCACCTCCTTAGACCTGCTGGCCATGCTTCTTTTTATGCAGTGCCCAGGATACAGGTGACTGTCTGGGCTACAGGGACACATTGCCAGCTCATGTTCGGCTTTTCATCCACAAGTATCCCCAAATCCTTCACTACAGGGCTACTTTCAATCCACTCATCCCTAGTCTGTATTGATAATAAGGATTGCTCCAACCCACATGCCAGACCTTACACTTGTCCTGGCTGAATTTCACAAGGTTCACAAAAAACCCATACCTCAAGCTTGTCAAGTACCCTCTGGATGGCTTCTCTTCCCTCAAGCAAATCAACACCACCATTCAGTTTGGTGTCCTCTGCAGACTTGCTGAGGGTACACTTGATCCCACTATGTCACTGATGAAGGCATTAAACAATACTGATCCCAATGTGGACTCCTGAGGGACACCACTCATCACTGATCTGCATCTGGACCATATCCATTGGTCATCCATCAAACCCATATCTCTCCAGTTTCAGCCTGGCAAGAAGTGTGTTTGTATGCACTGAACACAAACACTCAGAGAAACAAGATAACATGGCATATTAATTTCTGCTGTAACTTTGCTTTCTTAACATCCCAGAGAAACTGACAGCAGTGGGGACTATTGAAAAATGTCTCTGTCTTGTGCCACTGGCTGAAACTTCCATCACCATCAGTTAAATGCCAGTTTGATTTTTTTAAATAGACCAGTCTTCCATTCATTTTCTACAATTAAAATAAGAACTTCCACACTAGATAATATTCTTAGCAGTGTATGCCTTAACCTTGACTAACTCCACAAGTACCAGCAGATTTACTCCAGTTTTGCAGCGTGCATCAATTGAAACTCTTTTAAACCTGGCTATTATTTCCTCCTTCATGACACAACTGCAGGCTGGTCAACACTACTTTCTAGTTCTAATGGGAATATGGTTATTTGGGAGTTACAACTCTGTGAAATTAGGCAGCCTTATTCAGTTAGAATCATAGAATGATTTGAGTTGGAAGGGACCTTAAAGATCATCAAGTTCCAACCTCCCTGCCATGGGCAGGAACAAACTGAGTTCTAGCTGAGCTTTTTCTATCCATAGATCAAAAACAGTTGGGGGAAAAAAGTCACTATCATTATTCCTATTATTGAAGTACAGAAGCACTTTTCCAGCATCACAGAGCTGGCACGAAAGCCAATTGAATCTCCTGAGTTACAGTCTTATGCTTTGATTATTTAGCCTTTTGGCCTCCCCAGGAGGGTTCCCCAGTTTCTCCAGGGGATTTCCCAGACATAAATAATAGCACTGAACAAGTGACCTGCAAATCAGTGCACGTACAGCATGATCACATTGTGCTTGTGACAAAAATTCTTGTAATATTTACTAGCTGGGCACAGTGGACATGGCAGACGTCCAGTCATTTCACAGCTATTTCTACTCCTACTGCTTCTGCAACTATCTGCAAGACATCCACTAATACTAAGCGGGTGTCCAAAGTTCTCTTTCTCCACTCAAAATTCCTGAGAGGAAAAAAAAAGAAAAAAAGAGGACAAAATACATCTACTTTGACATTATGGTAGCCTTAAGTTCATGGTGTGTATTTCAATTCAGCTTTATTTCTACCTTTTGTCAGGAGAGCATGGCTTTGACCAAACTATGTAATTATGCTTCCTAGATATATTGTCTCCAGAAAAATGTGAACTAGAGATTCATAAAGTTCTGTTAAAAATCTATGTACTATCTTTCTTATCTCCACAATATATATAGCTGAGGGAACCATGATAAAATGGAGCTTCCCCAAATAATCAACTATTAAATGACAACATATTCAACAAACTCCGAACTAGGAATAACGCAAAATTCTTTCCACAAGGAGCAAATGCTGGATCATTGTGTGCTGAGTTCACTGAGAACACATTTGGATCAGATAGGAGACAGTAAGTAGATTACATAATATAGCAATAGATTTATTGAGGTAGGATCTGGCTATCAGTATTTTATAAACATTCTATTATTTGGAGGAAGAGAAGAGGCTTCCAGGAGTACCAAAGAGGAATGATTATCCATATTATTTATAACATTTAGGTTCCTACACCCCTTGAGATGTAAAACAACTCCATCATTGGGTAAGAGGTCATTTATAAGGGCAGTTTGTTTAAACATATCAATTTTTGAAGGTGTTTAGATGAAGATTTACTGTTGCTTACTTGACAGTGTGAATAATTCATTCTTTTCAAGACAGGCATGCACTCATTTCAGAGAGGAAATGCCTCCAAAACCGCATTTATTGACTTGAGGACCAGCATTCATCAAGCAACATCAGATATGTAACTCACAATAGGGAATAGAAGGAGCTTTAAGGAACATGTTGAAATTAAAAAAATTAAATAACAATTAAAAAAAAATCAGTTTTGCCCTTTACCAGTCACAACAAAACACAACTTGTTTCTGGAACAAAAAAAAAACCCAATCAACAAACAAACAAACAAAAAACCAACAAACAAAAAAAACCAAACCAAAACAAAACAAACAAAAAACAAAACAAAAAAAAACCCAAACTATTTCACATTCATTAGTGTCAAAACTCAAAATGACATTCTGGCTGCAGTGGTGACCAAATGATGTACCAAGAACAACTGGAAATTAACAGCTGCATCCTGTTCTACCCAGTGACTGGAGCTCTCCTGACAGGCTTGTTAAAGAGGCCGAGCAGCACACCCTGCTCTTGGAGAAATGCAGCCAACTGCTTTGGGGACACAGCCAGATCCACATAACTGCTTGTGGTATTTGGCTGTAAGCTCTGAAGGGCAGCGCAATGCTCCATTCTTGATCTTGCAAAGTGGAGCACTATGTAGCCCTATTTTGCATCACACACTGAGGCACCTGCCTGCGACTGCTCACACTGCTTAGACATGATGCTGTAAGGTATTCTTTCTACCAGTTTTTATAAAATCTCTTCAGACTTTGCAGTGGAATGGGTCAGTCTCCGATTTACAATGAAAATTAAAGTAAAGGTTTGTGGACTAAAAGAAATGAAGCAAGAAATTGTGGGGTACCTGTGAAAGGTGATGGCAGACTGCAGTCATCTTTCACTGAAGTCAAAGGATCCAGAAAATTCATTCCTTAAGAAAGGAAAGAAAATTCCCTCTGATATAAAAGAGACCCCATTAGTAACAGTAAGTCCAAAAGACTCACTTTCCTATTATAAGGGTGAGAAAACATGTTTGAAACCAGGGATCTATTTTCCACTGTCCTGTTCATGCTGCAGAGCTGGTGCTGGCACCTGCTGTGCGCATTCACATGCAGCAGCAAGGATACCCAAGAACTTGGGACTTATTCTCAGTGCCACCTCTTGCCATCCAGAATGCAGAACTTTCTCTAACATGAAAGCATTTAGATTAAAACTGGATGCAGATGTTGTTTTCCTACATTTTGGATGTAAATCTCCAGCTGGTGCCCTCAGCCTCATTTGCATATTCTCTCTTCTCCTTTCCCAAACACATATTTGGAAATGTACCCATCAGCAACAAGTTCATGGCAACCTACAAAACCAGTGCACTCTAAAGCATAGAAATCTTTCAGCTTGCAAATTCACTTGCTATGCTTCTGTGAAACAGAAGTCAGAAGGATCAGCAGCGCCAATAAATCATGATAGACAACCCATAAAAATCCTTTACACATTTAATAAACTATACACTGTACATACTAAAAGCTGGCAAATTTATCAGTGCTGGATCCAAGTATCAAAATACAAACTTAATATTAACTAGAACAAATGAAGGTATTTCTATAGAGGCAGTCAGGAAATCATAATGACTATACAGTAATTACTGAAAGGTACTCAGCTATAGAGTAATATTTTTTCAGTCACACACTAAGTAACCAAATGCCACCAAAAGTGTTGTAATAGACCTTGTGCCTGTAGCATGACTGAAACTCGGGAGAGAAGTGGAGAAGCTCTAGTCCTGTAAACTTTTAAGCATTAGAATAGTCTCACACATTTTTATGGCAATATTCATAGGAGTAATATTACAGCTTATTAATATTTGAAAGGTAAAAGTTAAAAAACTGCAAGGTTTAGATTAAAAATTTCTGCTCTGGCAGCAATTTACTAGTATGAAATGGGATGAGTGTGTGGAGTCAACCAGAAGCAAGTATTTATACACAATACTTGAGAACCTTGACACTTAAGAGTAACAAACCAAAATGCTTTGACTGTCAGGGCTGAAGATAGGCCATCCCCAGGCACATGAACACAAAGCCAAAGTACTCCTGTTAGTCAGGATTACAAGAGCATTCAAAATAATTCAATCTTTTTTAAAAGTATATAAAATATTTTTGATGTTATGGAAATGTAATGCATTTATTATATAAGCAGTAAGTGTACATACACTCACCTCATTCCAAACCACCTATCTTCACTTGCTGGCCTTTTCTTTCGAACTAAAAAAATCCATCTTCCTCTAAGAATACATTGAATCATGTTTTTGCCTTCACTCCCATTATATGTTTTTATTTCAGTAACTCTGTGAACGAACCAACAACAAACACATTGTGGTACGCACTGCACAAACATAGGCCAAGATAAGGACTGCCCTTACGAGCTTGTATACGAAATAAGAAATGAGCCATGCATGACAACAGCACAAATGCCTTTATGCAGCAATGTAGAGACCATCATAAGAGGGACATCATTTACAAAGCAATCAGGAGGGAACATGCCAAGTTAATATCTCAGAACATATGTGAGCTGATGTAGTTTCAAAATAGCTGTAATTTTTTCCATTGTATTTGTCAAAAAATGTTCTTATGACTGTACCTAGGGCTTGAATACAAATAAGTGGATCAGCTTTCACACACTGCCAGATAACTTCAAGATCAGTTCAGCTCTTAACCTAAGAGCAGCAAAGGCTGTTCCAATATCAATAATATTTTCCTGTTTTAATAACCATTACATTTGCTCATACATGCTTTGATTTTACCTTTCATGAATCTGGTACAATAAGCTCTACATTTATAAGAAAAGGAATAGCCGAGGGAAAAGGTTATTTCCTTTGGCTCAGACCTCCCTCTTGCTGGGTTGGGCAGAACTATTCTTGACCCAGTTTTACAGGTTTCACAGTTGGCTGACCCGTTCATTGTCAACTGATACGGATGTTAGATCAAAACTGTCCTAGCAACCAAGAAAGCACACAAAGATCTGAAGGTACTCCAGCATTTAAGCATTTAATTTGAGATCTTCCATTCAGTGTGAGTTAGGCAAGTGCAACTGAGAACTGTCAGTAACAAGCTGCTTTGTTGAAAAGGCCACTAACTTAGCTGGCTAAAGCAGAGTTCACAGCATGTTGTAAATGATTGCCTAATTAACAAACAGTCTAAAGAGCATATATCCAATCCAGAGATCATGTATTGTCTCTTCGAAACTGAAGAAAATAGAATGGACAGGCTATCTCGAAGTGCATGCACATGGAGACAAGGGTCCTCTCCTTCCAGGATCAAATGACAAGGTTTGTGCAAACTCAGAAAGGTCGACCGTGTCCAAGAATGGCCATGGTAACCCCAATGCCTCCTGAGAATAATTATTATTCTTATTATAATTTTTATTATATTACTTGTCCTTCCCCATCTTGTGGTGTAACTCTAAGTAACAAAAGGAGCCAATGATGTCACACTTAGTAAAGTACCTCAAGTCCAGGTCCAAGGGGAAGCACCACTGTAAATCATTTTAGCTTTAAAAGAGAACATGTAGTAATGCGGTAAATTCAGCAATACAGTATAATCTCTGGTCCCACCCCTGCAAAATGGCTTGGAATTACCATGTTAGTTTTAACCTAAAAATAAGGGTAACAGTAAGAAAATGGAAACTTCAGCTTATTTAAGTAATTTGCCAAGTAGAAAAATATTGAGAAAGAGAGATTTAAGGAATAACATATTGTACTGGGAAAAGTCTTTACTTTTTTACTATGTCAACAGTTTACAGGTGTAATTCCTTTACCAAACTTCTTAATCTCATTGTACTACCGGAGCTACTTTTATTAGTCAGCTTTTATTCATTGTTTAATTGATTAAATGCCTCTTTTTTGTCCTTTTTCCTATTTTACATGACCTGGAATCTCATCTTGCTTTTCCATCAAATCTGTTTAGATAGGAGCAAAAAGGTCAATTTGCAGTTTGCCTATTTTTCATCAATCCATTTGGCATTCTATAAACACATTCTTCCCATTCCTAAGGTATGTGTGACACTATATAAAGACTGGTACTCAGATTTGCAGGAAAGCTTACATGTGAAAATCCTCATAAAATGGACATTTACTGAAAACTTGTATTTACCTTACCAAGGTATTCCTGTTAATCCCTACATATATAGAATGAGAATTTCCAAACCTTTCATCAGAAGTTTAACTACAACAGGCCCTAACGAGTCAGACTGAGGGCATTCATAGCCCTCACTCTTTCTTTTTTGCAAAGTCTCCCAGTGCACTCTATACAACCAGCAATTTTCTTTATTTGTCTCATGAGATTGCGCACTGGCATCAGACACCAGTCAAGTTGCTACTGTATCATGTGTTGCTCCAACAGAGCAAATTGGGAATAGGATATGGTTATCCCCATCTTCCTAGGGACTAAGAATAATACAGAATTGTATGACAAGCAGTCTCTGATATATATATAGGTCATCTGTCCACTGATACCAATGAGATTATCAACTTAAATCCATAACAAGAAAATTCTGCTTTCATATAGAGCTTCTGAGTCAGCACTTGCCATGAAACCAACAGGTTTCAGTAAACAATTTTCATTTTGTGACTGATAAATTGGATCCATTCGCTCTGCATCTGTTGAGCCAAATGTTCTGGAAAGGATATAATTTTTTACCTGAGGGGATCATTTCTTTATTGGCAATGGTGTGCTTGGCTAGTATACAATACACGAAAATAAATATTGCCTTTATATTGAGAATACTGGAATCAAAACAGACAAATCTAGACAGATGGTATCCATTGGGAAGTCTGGAGATTATTTGTTTAAATTGTTTCATTCTTGCAGAAATTGAAGTTACATATCATCATAGATGATGGATACTGCACTGTATGATGATACAATTTTAGCTGAATGTACTGTAAACCCTGAATGTGGCAGAGAATAATTTCATAACTTGAAATCTTGTTCTGACAGTATTTAATCTAGGTTTAAACATTTTTCTGGATTATAAAGATTTGCCTAGTGCATTTTAAGATTAATCACATTCCAGTATTTCAAACAATTGTTTAAGTAAACACCTACTCTTTAAGTCCTTGCATGGTGACATAAAGTATACATTCTGCTATCCCACATTCCTAATATATTTACTTTTAATAAGGAACTTAGAAGACCTAAAAAATCCACGTTTAAATAATACTTTTCTGAAATAAAGCTGAGGTTCTGTTAGATTTCCTCTGGCAGTACAGACAGCTGTCTCAGACTTTCACAATTATGGAGCAAGAGATTTTTCTTAAGTATTAAGGAGTTGAAAAGGGAATTGGGATTTCCTATGGAACATTTTTAAAATGAGCATTCATAAAACAATGTTGAAGAAGAAAATGGGAAAATCTATATGTTTTTATGTCTTCAACTTTCACCATAATTTTTCATCAACTGACTACTCCTCCTAACTGAATAACATTATTAAATAATTTGGTGAAGTCATTCAAAATAGAATCAGATGATATTGGCCCTAATATAAGATTACAAATATCACAATAACATTTTAGTTAAAACTTTTCAAATCTCGGGATACAAGCACAACTGACACAAGTAAAGGAGTAAATACTATTTGCAATGCCACAATTATTGGATTTGCAGACTTACCTTGAGGTGTCATCTGAGAAGTAGATACTTGTGTTTTGTGGGCAATTCCAGGCCTTAAATTTCCCCCAGCAAATACAACAGGACCGCATATCAAAGACTGCGGTAAGGTAGGATGAGTTCAGAACCAAGCACAGAAGATGAGCTGCAGATATGTAGGGGATACTTATTTTCCCCTTTATCTCAGCACATCTAAATGGAGTCCTGCGTGGCGCACAACTACTACAGCACAACATAACCCTCACTTCTGAGGAAGTGACAGTCCTTATTTTAACATGATAGTAACAGTGAAACAATGTTTTTCTGCCCTGTTAGTCCTCACCAGTTACTCAAAACATGGCCTTGCGCAGAGCACTCCTGACTGTGAACTGTTTCAGGACTTAACACAGCACTGACAGTCTGTGATCAGCCTCATACAGTGTCAAATAGACCAATTACCAGTCTGTAAGTCTGACAAGTGAACTATTAGGGAGAGATAACTTGCAGTGATGGGCATCTTTTCAGAACAAAAAGAAGGTAGGAAGTGTGACTATGAAACAATCCACCTTTATTTAAGGTTCTTTTCCCTTCCTTATACTTTCAACCATTTGGGGGAGAAATAAGAAAAGCAGCGGTCCATTTTCTAGGATAACAGGTCTTGGACTTTCACTAGAGAGCCATTTCAAACTGCAGGTGCTATTGAATTGATCGGTGCATGTTCCGCATTTGCACTATTCCTCACATTCTGCTGCTTTTTCAGATTTGGGTAGATCACTGTGTTTTTCTCCCAAGTGTGTAAGTACATAGAACAAGTAGAAAAAGACCACAATTAATGTGAACATCCAGTGCCTCCACTGGCATGAGAGGTGTCTTCTGCTAATATTCTGCACAAGATGTTTCTCCCTTTTTGAAAAGCGTTTGTTATGGGGAGAGGTTGTGTTTTATTGTCATAAGCAAGTTCTTTTGGGTTTCTACTCCTGCTGAAACTAACAGATAGAGAAGAAACTGCAAAAGCAGGTGTGAATTGGGACAGTGAATAGCCAGAAGTACAGCAGTAACAAACAATGCAGGACCAATTAGACCTCTGTGTCAATAGTAATATTATCCCATGCTGAATGTGGTTCGAAAGAAAGCTTACAGTCAGAGTCAGCAAATTCTTACTGTCTCATTGTGAAATTTAGAAGCAGTGCAATTTTTGAAGAACAATTTCAATATGAGTACTCAATAATTCCCAAGTTAAAGACAACTGCAGTTCTACCCGCTCTTTGGAGGGAAAGTACATGTGGATTGCCATAGATACGAGTACACAGGTTTGAATAAAGAGCTTGGCAGTAGCCATATCAAACACCAAAGTTAGGATATGCAAAAAGAGAGGAGAGAAACACATAAACGAGCACCTCAGCATTTCTCTTTACCAGACTGTGGCTTGCACCTCTGAAAGGAATAGCTCTATGTTAGTTATTAGGGAAAACTATGGTACCATTTCTTTGAATCTTACACAGGCAGCAGGCTAGATGACAATGTTACATATTAGATACTTGTGCATACTCGCACAGCCCCTCATTGCCTACTCACTACAAATACAGCCCTGTCTTCTAACAAGTCAGCTATATAACTCTCTTCATAGCAGCATTCTGATATTACAAGGATGAAAAAAAGTTATTGATATAAATCCATGAGTTTCCTTGCCAATTTATGTTCTTATTACTGCTTCTGATAACTGATTTTTCAATAATATCTGTACTAAAATACAGTACATCTCACATATAGCACGTATTATCAGAAGTGGCAAATGAATCCAAGAGGAAGCAGATTCAGGAGCAAAAAAGGTTTGTTGTTTGGTTGTGGGTTTTTTTTAGTCAACTTGTTTGTATAGAAACTGCGGGGTTTCTTGCCATGGAATTTTGTGGAAGATACAAGTTCATCAGGATTCAACATTACCTGTTGAATTTGAGAAGGCAAAGGACATCTCCTCAGACTACCGAAGTTCCTGAACTGGATTCCAGACCACACTGATTGGGATGACATTGAAGGTAAACGAACCAACAGGGCCTTTCTCACAAATCAGTCACAAAAGAAAGAGAGCCATGGAAGAAGCAGCCACCCAAGAAGATGCGCTGAAAAGGAGCAAGCTCCTCCCTTTTGCTCGCTCAGCCTTTCTCCTGGGCACGGCCGCCGCATGCAACACCCGATTGGTCAGTTCGGGTCAGCTGACCTGCCCCGCCCTCCCCACGGCTGCTCCCCCTCCGGAGGGTGAGCAGCCCCGTCGGCTCAGCCCCGTCGCCGCAGCACCGAGTAGGAGCAAGATCCTCGCACACGAAGCAAAAAGTTGGCTCGGCCTCACCTCAAACTGGGACATGTGGTCATAAGCTTCCCCTGCGTGACTCGGATGTTGACTCCCCTTGGTGTTGGCAGGAGTGACTCCAACACCTTCTTCTCCTTTTAGAGGGGCTTCCTCTTGCCTTCACCGTGAAGTCCCTGAGCTTAGTGTCTCTGGAGCTGCTCATAGTAGCAGCTGGTTTGTCCCATTAAGAACAGACATCAGCCTATCCCTTACCAAACTAAATCCCACCCTTAACCCTAAAATAGAAGAGATACAGAAAGAAACCCACATACATTAGCCCTCCAGAAAAAGCAGCAACAAGAATGTACCATGTAAAAATTAAAGGTGAGACTAAACATATTATTAATTTCTCTGGATTAAAGTATTGATTAGAAAAAGTATGTATTTTTTCTTCAAGAAAAAAGGACAGTTGTTATACTTCTCTAGATTTAAGGTCCTAATTAACTGTTAAGAACATAACATACAGCTGGTCAGATCAACACTTCTTTTCTCATAGGCATAAAAATTACAGATCTTCCCAACATCAGGGTATATGAGAGTCAATAGCAGATGCATTGGGAACAGGCCATTCAAATGTCAGATTTTTTTCACATCAAAGGATTGCAGCATTTTAATATTTGAGATACAAGAACTGTACCTAAATGAGCCCTAAACTGATTCCAAAAACCACCCCAAACAACAAAACCTGAGAATCAACTCCTATTTCTGCTTTTAGCCAATGGGAAAGTTCCCATCACTTTAAAGGGGAGAAGAATTCAACCATTGGGAAAAAACCACATTCATTTAAAAGACCTTGGTTCCTGACATATATGTTAAATTTAATTGCAGAACTACCTCAGATAAACATAGCTAAGTAAGTTTTCTGTTACATGCTTTCCAGCTAAGAACTCTTCATGTTTTTACAGTAATTAAAATTCTTGTGGCTCAGAGTAGCTGATATCACACATCCAAACTATTTCACCTTATTTTCCTAATTTCCTCATTCAAATTTTCATTTTTTCACTAGCTGGCCTAAAGTTACATTTTATTGGAGTGTATACTTCTGTGAATATTTAACACAAAACACATGTTCACTTTTTAGGCCACTGAGAACTCTGAAATCAACTGAAGTCTATTCACTTTGCTATAAAGTCTTCAAATCAAAGGATTCATATCAAAATGAAAGATTTTTATGAATGGATGTTTCCTCAGCCTAGGATGGTAGGACAGCTTACATCATGGCATCTCACACACCAGCACACTTTTTGTTTTCCCTTTCATATTTTCAATATGTAAATTGTATGGAAATTCATGCATCAACAGGCCTGACATCAGAAACCAAAAGAAATGCTTTAATTTCTTTCATAATCAACCAATGGCACAACAAAAAACCTGTGTTACTCTCTTGCACAGAAATACCACATTATTCCCAGCTGTACAGGTGAAACTGGCACTTGAAAAAAATATACATCAGAACCTTTAAAAGAACAAATTTTCAGTGATTTGAGGAACACTTGGTCCATATAAATGTCTTAGAAGTAAATGCTTTCAAAGGCGCTGTTGAAGCAGTAGGCAAAAGGGTTTCCATTTATAAAATGGTTCCTATTTATGGGAAGGAAGGGAGTGCCCACTCCGGCTAACACGCCGGGGGCTGTCGTTACGCTGCCATTAAAACTTACTCCCAACTCATAAATAGACCCATTTCAGTTTAAATGAAAAGGGAGTAAGTCATAAAAAAATAAAGAACATGTAAAAGGATGAGACATTTTGCAAAACAGCTAAAAGTCATTAAAAAATAAAGAACATGTAAAAGGATAAGACATTTTGTAAAACAGCTAATTGCACTAGCTTTGGGAACCACAGAAAACAGGTCTGTTTAACAGAAGAAAAGCTCACAGGTATAGTGACTATAGCTCAGGCAATTTATGAATTAGTCAAATGTATTCTTATGGTACCTAAGAAGTCCTTTTTTTTATTTTTACTGTTTTATTTTTTAAAAAGCACATTGCTGAAAGGTCATGGGAAATCCCACACACCCATCCACTTTCTAAGCTAAATACAAAAACTATGAGAGACACAAAATTTTACATAAAGTTTTTTTAAAAATACAGTATGATTTTGGCAAGATTGTAGGCTTTGTCTAGCAAGTTCTTGCACCTAGAATTCCTTCTGTAGTTAATAGGAAACAAGGACTTCCAGGAGCAAGCACAGGTGTATTCAGCAATGGCATTTCCTGCTTTTGCAAGAGGAAACCCATCTTCTGATCAGCAAGCACAAACTGATTAAAGAAAGATATAGGGAAATGACAGAGGCATTAATAATTGATTTATGACTGGGGTGCGTTAAAAAGAGCATGGCCAGCAGGTCAAGGGAGGTCATCCTCCCTCTCTACTCCACTCTGGTGAGGCCACATCTGAGTATTGTGTCTAGTTCTGGGCTCCCCAGTTCAAGACAAGAAACTACTGGAGAGAGTCCAACAGAGGGCTACAGAGATGACAAGTGAATGGAGCACCTCTCTTCTAAGGAAGGCTGAGAGACCTGGCTGTGCTTAGCCTGGAGAGGGGATTTCATCAATGCTTAGAAATATTTAAAAGGTGGGTGTCAAGAAGATGTGGTCAGGCTCTTTTCAGTGGTGCCTGGCAACAGAACAAAGAGCAAGAGACAGAAACTGGAACACAGGAAATTCCATCTCAACATGAGGAAAGACTTCTTTACTCTGAGAGGGACAGTACTGAAACAAGCTGCTCAGAGAGGTTGTGAAGTCTCCTTCTCTGGTGATATTCAAAACCCACCTGGATGTGTTCCTGTCCAACCTGCGCTAGGTGAACCTGCTTTGGCAGGAGGGTTGGACTAGATAACCTCCAGAGGTCCCTTCCAATCCCAACAATTCTGTGATTCCGTGACTAGTGACACTGACAGGTACTCCTCCATCTATACAACACCTGAAAAGGGTAGTATTAAGGAGGAGATAGCAATATATGCTATAGCTTTTTCAAATATAGTGATATACCAATGAACAATTACTTTTCCTTCTAGCTTTGCTTCTCACATAGTTCTTAAGAAGCAACTTTTGCAAGAACATTTTAAACCTTTTCTGATATCTGAGCAGCACTCAGTATAATCTTTGGAGAGTATAATGTACTTTCAGAGTTTTACTTGGCAAATTAGAAACTGAATTCCAAACAGAGATTTTGATACTTACCAAAGTAAGTACTTTGAATGAATCAAATAAAGAGCATCCTCATTTAATACCTTTTTTTATTCAGGGGAAAGATAATCAGTTGAAGAAGCAGCATCTACAAGGATGCAAGTTAAACATCAGTTTCAGGTCTTGCAGTGGAACAGGAAAAAAACCCAAAAACATCACTGACACTCGTTGGCACAATAAAGGTAAACTGCACCAATTAGCTTGAAATATCCTTCCTTACATAGAAGCCAAATTCAGATCTGCTCTAAGCAGTAGTAAATCCATTAACTGTAACAGTATATTCAATTAAAGTTGCATTTGTCATAGATCTGACAAATAGATCTGTAGCATTACAAGCCCACATTAAGAGCAGAAAGGTTGCTTATTCCAGCTCTATAGTATGGCAGGGAGAAGTGCAAGAAGATAACCTCAGCCTCTGTAAAAGGGAATGTTGTTGACTCCTAAAAGCTGAAGTTGGAGCCAGATTATAAACCAATTTGATTTATGCATGCCAATGTAAGATGAATGCCATTCATTGGCACAAATGTCTGCTTTGAAGTGTAGTAAAGCCCCTTCTCTTTTTCAGGAAATGTGTAATTTTAAGATCACGTGAGAGAAACTGGGAGCACTCATAATAAAATAATCAACCACCCAGAAGATGCATGATGCAGTCAGCAGGTAGGTCCCCAATACAATGAAGTACATCACTGTACAGATTGCAACTATGCAATGAGAGTGATGGTGAATTTTAGGCCTACATTACTTCCATGATACACAATCAACTCAGAAAGTTCATGACTACACCAAATTGTAGCATTCCAGTAGAGATTAACAAGCGTATTGGGAGCCCAGATTTACCCATTTATATGCAAGACTGCAAGTTGTCATCCCCCCCCAGGCTCTACAGGCATTGGACAAGCACTTGCTACAGGAGTCTTCTGGCTTCAGCCATTTTTAAAGTAGACATTACCTCCACAGATAGTTTTTTCATTGTAAGATCAAAAAGCCACTCTTAAAAGTCAGAGCACTGCTCTGTTTTATGAAATGTTCTTTGGGCAAATGTTCTCCTTAATTATATTGGAACAACCATATCAACCTTAGCAAAATTTCACAAATATAAACAAGAGCAAAAGTTGGACACAATTTCAAATCAACAGCTAGCTAGATGAAAGGCTCTGGATCGACTTTAATGAACTTAGCTCCCTTGCTAATTCATTGAAATACTGAGAACTCAAACATAACACAGTCTCTGGAAAATATATCAAAGAGGTATCCAACAAGCATAATTACATGAAGTAGTCAAATAACATGAGTTGGTAAAAGTCTGTCCAGAGGCAAAAAGTAAAGAAACAATTGATGAGACTAAATCAATCAAATGGACTGATTCCGTTAGAAAACATAAAATCACCAATTGAAGGCCTGAAACTAACACGTCAAAGTCACTAATAATCCATGGTAATGTAATGTAAATCACAGAAGAGAATAACATATTCTCAAATTCCAGTTTTAAACAATTAATTATGCCTATTCATACAGGATAAAAACATGCTATTAAGAACCACTCTCATTTAGGAAGCAGAACAAGAGGTCCTTAATTGCTGTATAAAGAAGCATACTGTGAACTGAAAAAAGCATTTGTTTGGATTGATCAAAATTTTCAGTCCTGCTTTTTATGTCCATGATTCTAGGTTTTCATGTTTTAATTTTAATAATATTTATCCCTTCTGAAAGCTCCTTGCCTACGAGGAAGCTTCTTCTATTTATCTGCATTGGATTCTATGGTCATTTCTGGAGACTCGAGTAGGTTAAATTTTAGTTTCAGCCTCACAGTCTCCTATGTATTTACTCACTTGGAGTTGATTTCCTAGGAGCTCTGTACAACTGAAAAACAAAATAAAGATTCACTCTACNACAACAACAACAAAAAAAACCCAAACAAGCTCTAAAAGGGGAGAGGGTTTCTACATATCTTCCTATAGGGTTTACCATTGTCAAATAAGTCACATCTAATGATCTTCTAAACCCAGTTTCTGCACTCCGCTTTCTCCCCTCAGAGGTTCATTCTTCTTTATATATAAAATCATTACAGGTAAATTTTTTAAACTATACAAAATCCAGGAAAATAGAGTATGCTGGCAAATAATGGCATAAAACCACCCAGCTGGTTTCCATCCATACTTGCAGAGTTACGTTAGCAAGTTGAAGAGCCACTACAATAGCTATAGACAGAAAGAGTTCATAATAGCTAAAACTAAGACTTCTAGATAGTCCTCTAATGTAGCCAGAACCTACTGATTGCATTGCCCAGGATTTACATAATTTTATTTTCCCTTTTGCATCTTCTATGAAAATAATGTTTTCAGGCTTCCCTAAGGAATACTCATAAGCACAGAAAGAAGAAAGTAAAATGCTAACTACCTTTAATGATTTAGGGCCATATTCAACAGCCAATCTAAATACCTGCATGTTGAATCTTGTCGAACCAGAACACTCCAAGCCTTTAAAATAAGAAATTCCATGTTAAAACATTGAAATAGAAGAAGTGATCTATTGGTGTGTAGTTGGCTAACAGTATGTGTAATCATAGAAACACAGAATTGTTCAGGCTGGAAGGAACTTCTGGGGGTCATCAACCAGTCCAATTCTCCCCTCAAAACAGAGCCAATTTGAGAATTGGATCCACCTGTGAAGATATGTCAAGTTGCTCAGGTCCTTATCCAGTTGAGATTTTAATACCTCGAAGGATGGAGATTTTAGGGCTCTTCAGGCAACCATTTCAAGTGTTTGACTGCCTTCACAGTGAAAAAGTTTCTTCCTAACATCTAAAGCAAATTTCCTGAGTTGCAACTTTTACCTGTTGCCCCTTGTCCTATCACTGCGCACCTGGTGTGTACATACATACTTCTGGTGAAGTATGTAACTCCATTTTCTCTGTACCCACTTAATCGATGTTGAAGAGAGTAGCAAGATCTTCCCTCAGTATTTTCCAATATGTACAAATATAAATATACAATATATACAAATCCTTTCCCTCCACTTTTTCTTATATGTCATGCTCCAGCCCTTAATTGCCTTCATGGTCCATTTCCGAGCTTGCTTGAATGTATAGTGTATCAGGTAGCTAGTTCTCAGCATATAATACACTTCCCAAAGGCATGGATTTGTCAAATATTAAATATTCTTGAGGAACAGTGAAATAAATATTTAACTCAGCAAATTTAGCCACCAACACTGCATGTAAGACTGGGACTTTGTGTGGTTATCACAGAAAATTGTCCCCTGTAAAACACCTTCCAGAGTAGCACAAATTTCTAAATGATAAGAAGAGACATTTTAAAAACCACAGTGGGATGTAGTTAAGAGTGGAAAGGGGACAAAAATTTAAGGATGCCCATGACAAGGTTTTACTGTATTATCAGCCAAAACTGAAAAGCAGAATTCAGTGATCAGAGAGAAATTTAATTGGAGTGTTTATCTCCCAAATCTGGAACAATCTGTAGAGACAGTGATGAATTCCCCAAGAAGAGTCAATGGCATTGAAGAAACATATTTACTGGATCATTGGGTGTTTTCATACTTAAAAGGAAGTGGATTTATCCAGGAAATCTTCTGTCAAATGAAGACTGGGTATGTTTGGTTTACAGTTAGCTTTTCAGAGAAGTTGAAAAGGTCCCTAAAAGATGGGAGCTCATGAAACAAGAGGGCCTAAGGGAAGTGGCTCTGTCTCAGGAAGCAAATAGTGGAAACAGCAACCACAGCAACACAGAGAGGAACCTTCGCCACATACAATGTTGGGACTCCACTGGAATCCAGAAAGGTCCCAAAAACATGGCAGTTTGAAGACATCAGAATGAAGGTTTGACTAGAGTTGCAGAGCACTCTATTTTATTTTGTCTTATACTGGTCCAGCAGCCACCTTGGAAAATAACACAAAGCATTATTCTGATCTCTTTCCTAGCATCACCCTCTTTCTCCCTACCTGGAAAAATCAAATCCTGTGGGATTATGAATTAGCAGATGAAGGAGGACACAGGACATTCTGCCCAGTTGTTAACTGAACATAGCAACAATCAAGATAGAGTATAAGAGGCATATCGAGTCCTGTTCTCAGTCAGTAGTGCTTACTTGTCTAAGGAAGACAAAGTACGGCTGGGAAATCAAATGGAAATAGATATGCTGCTACAGCAAGTCCTCCCCTTGTTGGCTGACAGGGAGGAATGCTTCCCACCACATTCTCTGGCCTGTGCACTGCTGGCACTGGATGTGACCCCTACAGGAACAGCTACTAATATGTTCGGTTTACAGCTAATATTGGCACTTAATAATCTATCGGAAAACAAGAAAGTACTCTGCCTCAGGGACTCTGCCATGCTTTCAAAGATTCTTCTTGTCTTACAACATCAAGTTTTACCTTAAATTCCCAATTCAACTTTACTTAAAAATAACTAAAGTAGGTTTTCAAACACTAGGGAGAACGTGGCAGAAAACAGTCCCAGGGAAAACAGGAAGGCCCCTTTGGGTGGTAACCTGCATTTAGATTGGCTCACATTGCTTCTGAACCCACACCCTCGCTCTTACTAACCACTTTTCTTTCCCAGAAGAAGGAGTTCTTTATTTTACTGTATACTGTGACGTGAAGTTTCAGTGACTTTTTAACCTCTACTTTAAAAGCAGATCTATTTGACAGTCATGCATTACTGAAAACATTTTCTAGGCATAGTAGCAAACTAAAAACACAAAATAGCATCAGAGAAAAAAAATCTGATTTCCCCTCTTTTGCAATACAGATTACCCAGGATATCAAGAACAGGTATTAAAGTAAATAATTCTGCTTGTCTGCAGAAGCAGACAACCACACCACTTAATCCTATTCTGAATTATCAACATATAATCTGAAAACAAGATAATGCCAAAAAAATCCTGATAAATCCAATTGTTTGTATAGGAAGCCTATTTCAGAACCTCAGTGTTTCTGTGGCTGGAAGCCCTTTCCAAATTTCTTGCATTCTTTTGCTCATGACTAGTGCAGATGTTTTTTCTTGTGCCAAATTATTCTCCAGGTTAAAGAGCTGAAACAACATATCTTTATTTATTTTCAAAGTAGCTTGCTGGCCTCCATAGCTACAAAGGGACATGCAAGCAACAGATCCAAAAATTCATTTGAAATGAAGGTAACTGCATCTTCTCGGTTATGACAACATGAAAAATAACACATCAGTCTTCCCAGATCAACCTGAACTCTCCTCTGCAGGAGAAAAGCAGAATAAGTGTAAGCAAATACATTTCGTCATTAGCAAAAACCAACCACATTTTCACTCCAGAAAAACAAAAGTCTAATTCTACATGTACATAGGATGCATTTGGACAAAATACAGGTTTGTAAGATGAATGATTTTACAAGCATGAAGTTCAGGGTTTTGGTTGTAGGCTCAAGTTTAGAGCTCTTGATCAACCTCCAAAAGAACATCTCATCACTGTTGTTTTAATAGACATTACTCTCAAAAGCAACATCTGGAAGAAAAGTAGCATTTCTAGGAACAATTTTATAAATTTTTCAGATGAGATTAAAGACAGCATTTTAAGGAGGTGGGAAGAAAAAAGCTTTCAAAAACTAGGGGGGGGGGAAGAAATAGGTCAAAAAATCAATAGGTTTTTTCAAACACAGGCTTAATTTATGGGACACTGATGGGTCTTCAGAGCATAAAGGAAATCATGCTGGTGTTTTCAAGGCTAAACTCAGTACTTGGGGAATATAACCAACTCCACGTTTTTTATGCCTTTTTTAGCTCTCATTCTTGATTCAGTCAGTTCAGTCTTGATTTCCTCTAAGGCAGTAAAATTCTATGACTTTCAGTGGGGATAGATGCTCTCAGTTCACCTTTGAATCTGCCATCTATGGTATGAAAGATTCCTTCTTATTTTTATCATCCTAGTTGGAATGAAAGAAGCATTTTCAGCTATCTTATCAGCTAGCATTGCAAGACTCTGTTCTCACTCCCATCTTAGGATGTATTATTAATGATAGAAAAGCACAGCAGGCAACAGATTTTTACACAATTGATGGTGCTCAGAACCATGCCAAGATATTATTAATGTAGCTTTTTGTGAAAACAAAAACAGATTTAAAAAACAGCCTGTAGCTCATGGGGCCGTGGTTTAATATTTCAGGATGGGAATCTTCTGTTATGGACATATTTGATTCAGAATAAAAAAAAGCAAGATGGCTCTAGATCAGCATTGCCTGTGTCTGTGTGTCTCTACCCTTTTTTATCTCCCCAAATCACTGGGCATTGTCAGTATGTTCTTGGTGCTTTCTTTTTCTCCCAACCTTAAATCCTGCAGGAAACTTGGAAACAGAATGACTTGGGTGTTTTTTTCTCTTTTTGAAGTTCATTAAGAGTCCCATGTCACAGTCCCTCAAAATTAGCTATTAAATGAAATTAAATCTAATTTGGTTCCCATTCAAGACTTGGTTTAACTGCTAATCATTGTTCAAAAAACCCCAACAACAAACTTGATTGTTTTAGATGATTTTCATTATCAGAGTTAGTTTGTTTGCTGTTCACATCACTACTGAGACATAAAAATTAGCAACAAGAGAAGAAGAGTGAAGGAGTTGATCCACCCAGCCTACAGTCCTAGTGCTGCCTCATTGAGCATGTAGACAGATATCAAGCTACTGAAGTTCTCACCAAGCAAAGGCATTCTGAAGAGAACCGGGTACTGCAGCCATGGGAAGACTGTGCAAAGTTATCAATTTGTGTCTAACAGCAGTAAGGGATCAATGTTGCCTTTCTGCTTGCAAAATGCCAGGCACTGTGACTTTCCTAAAGGAATTTTCTCTCAGCAGTTTCCTGAAAGCCAGAGAAAGATGAACTTCATTTCCACCAGTGAACTGTAATAGGAGAGCTCTGATGATACATTACGCATAAGAAATGAGTCATGCTGTGGTTTCCTGCTTCAGTTTATTGAGTGCAGAGTTGCTTGGCCTTTTTCTCTGACTGTGACCCTTCTCCTGCTCAGAAGCCCTTGAAGATCGCTCTTTCCTTTCCCAGTCTCCATAGTTACAGTCAGGATCAAGGATACAAGTTTGTTATGCAAGCTCCTACTCTTGGCTCAGAGGTAAAATCTACACCCACGTCTTGTAGAATCATGATGGCCAAAACCAGCCTGAAATACAGACAAGAGCAACACAACTACTCAGCTTTAAAATAAAAATAAAAATAAAAATAAATGTAAAAGTATCCCTAAGCCTCTCATATTATTAAGGACCTTTGTTGTAAATTCCAAATAGTTCTACAAACTCTCTTGCCAATCCCAAACTCCTCAGGAGACTGCACAACTGTGAACAAAGAGCAGCCTGCTGATCAAACATGACAGGGCAAGAAGTTCAGGGCAATCTAGATGTAACCTACTAGTTGAAGGAAAATATTTGCAATGCCTGATGATATTATTAGATATAAAAATTGTTCTCATACATATATCTTCATCGTGGGGAGTTAATGACTTGTAATAATATTTTCTTAATAGCTTAAATCAGCTAGGTAAGGGAAAAGATAGCAAATTGTGAAGCGGAAGGGCCTAAAGAGCAAGTCAAAAGCTATTGTATGTAAACAGTGTAAGCGGGATACTAGGAAGAAGAACAAAAGGCAGATGGTCCTTTTTGACACCATCATGTGTGAAACAGATTGTCAGTGGTACAAAACCATGTATCTTCTTGGAAGTCAGTCACGCTACTCCAGGTTACACCTGACTGAGATCTGGTCCTTGAAATCAAGAGTGTTCTTGGCTGCAATACCAAAAGTTTGGTTTGACTAAACTTCATCATTTTTCTGTATGCATACACATGCAAACACCCACTCTCAGCCTGCAGATTACCTACAGTAACTGTGAATTTTTCAAATAAATTACTAAAAATGTTATTCTTCTGAACAAATCTTCTCTCATATCTCCCTCATTTATTTCTTTGTCCTCATACCATCTTTACATAGGGTCCTCATATCATCTTTAAATAGTTTTTTTCTCATTTTTTGGCATTGTAAAAAGACCTTCCATATACTTTATACACTTTTTATATACTTTTTTACACTATAAGTTTCTTTCAGGATAGTTCAGATTTCTCTTGGTGCAGCAGTGGATGAAAATGGCTTTTTCTTAGTATTTACGTAGTTAGCTCTTCTCCAGTAAGCCAGTACTGTGTGCAGGTCTGGAGCCCTAGATATAGGAAGGATATGGACCTGTTGGAGAGGGTCCAGAGGAGGGCCACGAAGATGATCGGAGGACTGGAGCACCTCTGCTACTAGGATAGGCTGAGGGAGCTGGGGTTGTTCAGCCTGGAGAAGAGAAGGCTCCGGGGAAACCTAATTGCAGCCTTCCAGTATCTAAAGGGGACCTACAGGAAGTCTGGGGAGGGACTGTTCACAAAGGCCTGCTGTGATAGGACAAGGGGCAATGGATTTAAGTTAGAGAAGAGTAGATTTAGGTTGGATATTAGGAAAAATTTCTTTATTCTAAGGGTGGTGGAACACTGGAACAAGTTGTCCATGGAGGTGGTTGAGGCCCCTTCCCTGGAGATATTCAAGGTGAGTCTCGATGAGGCCCTGGGCAACTTGGTCTAGTTTGGGGTGTCCCTGTGACTGCAGGGAGGTGAGACTGGATGACCTTTGAAGGTCCCTTCTGGCCTGGATGATTCTATGATTCTAATCTTATCTTCAAGCTGTTTAACATTTCTGGAAAGCTCCTCAAAACATGTTCTCCCTGTAAGGGAGTAGGATTTTGGCAACTCTTAAGCTGTTTTCTTTTTGAGGCAGAGCATATTCATCTGAAGGGCATTTTTGTCACCACAAGTATTATTGTGGTGCTTTGGAGCAGGCATTCTGAATGGTTCTGCACTGCACTTGCTGGTCCCAGACTTAGCTCTTTTAAAGCCAAATCCTTTTTGTCTACAGCAACGAGGCCCAGTGCTCTGGCCATGCAGCTCTGTAGATGCATGCAAGCCTTTATGCACCATTACTCATGGGACCCAGGTTCAGCAGATCTTGTGGTGGCTCAGCTTTCGTTCCCTGGACTTTCTAATACAAAGAGCATAAAGTACAACCAATAAGGATGATGGTTACTACTTGAAAAACAGCCACTGAAAGTAAGCAAAGTCTTACTTCATGTATGTTGGGAAACATTTGAAGAGAACATTCACTGGAACAGTTCGTTTTTCTGGAGTCTTTGCAGTCTGGTTTCTAAGTGCAATCTTAAGTGGTGCTGAGCGCACTGCCATAAGAGACAAAGTATACAATGCATTATTGTCTAATGGCACTCAGCACATGATGCCCAGTCTTCACACAGGAGAAACTTTTAAGGCTACATCATGTAGATAAATATCTTTTCTGTAAGTGGTGCATTAATGCAGACTCTGGTCTTCCCTGCTGCCTTCCTAACATGGAAAAGGTACATTTTAAATCACCAAAACATATTCCCAGTGCTGGTAAGTGGTTGTTCCTAGCTTTAGTCACTCAAATACAAATGGAAACTCTTGAAACATTCTCTCCAGTCATTTGCATTATAAACATAATTCATACTACTAATCTAAAAACTTTTTTCTACCCTTTAATTTACAGCTGGATTATTCTATTAGCTTAACAAAGCTTGTCATGTCTCCCATGAAGTTCTGAGAAAACTACAAAGGTAAGCAAGTTAAAAAACAGTGTTTCTTTGAAATATCTCAAAGGGCAGGCATTCAATTCTATTTTAATAACCACTTTTGCTGGACATATATTACTATAATTTACAAGGAGATGAGGAAAATAAAACCTTATCATCTTATTCTGCTGTAACTCTGCTGTGATAACACTGCTCTTTTCAGTAGTATGAGGATTAAGACTGTGCCTGTTGCAGTGTCCCTAAACCATCCTCTGGTTATGCCTGCGTACAAACTGTTTACCAGGGCAAATGATCCTGAGTCTTTACAGTAGATTAGAACAGTCTGGCAGAGGGCCTCCAAAGGCATTATTTTCCTTGGTTTTTTTCTGCGCTTGTCTGTGGGTGTGTGGATGCACAGCCAGAATTATTTATTCCAATATTCCTTAAGATTATTTCCCAGGCAATTACTTCATCTGCAAAGAATTGTACCTGCCGCTTTGGTGTGGGAGCTTGCAGAAAGCTCTCAATATTCATAGGGTATTTTCTCCTACACAAAATGGGTGGGTTCCAGAGAGAACTAATATCATACCTGGTTTCCAGTCCACTGAGCCAAGTGGGTAACTGCAGTGAAGTTCCAGCTCCTTCAAACCCTTCTCAGAAATTTTGCTTTCTCTAAGAATGGTACAACCAAATACACACTCACGCCTAAAGTCGATGGCTGGATGGGGACATGTTCCTCCCCACTTCACTTCCACCCAGGGTACAGCACAGGCATATAGCTCTCCATCATGTCATATGGCAGGAATGCTGCTGTCATATGGCAGGGCTAGCAAGTTCCCTCTTGGATCGCACACTTAGCAGAGGAATTGGAAAGAACCTGCAGTGGTATGCTGGCAACAATCTCCAGCCCCACATCAGGATATGATGTCCACATTTCCAAGCCTTGTTAGCCTCCCTGATCATCACTGCATGAAGGCTAAAATTCAGGTAACAGCTCTTGCTACTAGTGCCTTAGAAAGATACCTAGACAATTACTACAACCAGGGACCAAGACAAAGAAAACACTGGACAAGTTTTAAAATAATGCTAATATATTACAAAGTCTCTCATGCCCTGCAAGGAATAACTTAACATTCTTATTTCATGTCTGAATGGTATATCAATCAATGAAGCTTACACTAAGGATGGAAATGAAACATCTTTTTCAAATGAAGTACAATTGTTTGTATCTTCCTGAAGTTTTGTTAAAAAGTAACAAGGGCAAGGGCTGCCAGTTTTCTGAAACAAACAGTGGACAATTTTCTTCACCACTGTTGCTTTCTTATCTGTAGAATCCAAACTCATAATATCGAAAAACCGACCTGGAAGTTTCAAATGAATGGAGTCTCACCAAATTCATTTATACATCCTGCTTTTCATTTGTGTCTCACAAAGAACAATTAGAACAACCTTTCCCAGAAGTCTATTGATTCTAGACTTAGAATTTTTTATGTATTTGTAGCTGCCCTCTCTTTCTACAACAACTGCTGCACCACAGGTAGCAGCAGCTGTAGGACACAAAATGGATACAAAATAATATTGAAAAGGAGAAGCATTTCACCGTTGCGTAAGTTTGAAATACTGTGAGATGCCTGTGAATATATGTGAAATTATCACTGAATACAGTGCATCAGTGCAATCTGCTAGACATCAATGAAACCATGAGAAAGAGAAAGCTAGTACTTTTGAGTCCTCATTTACCAGTTGTCTCAAAGCCAAATAAGCCTATTGCTCCCTTCCAGAGAGCACTGAAACAAGTACGTATAAATGGAGTCCTCTCTGGGGCACTGAATTGCAATCCTCACCCAAACAGTGCAGGGGCTGATAGGTGTTACCAGAGTTCTGGCCAGCTCTGTGGTCCTCCTTTATAAGTTTGATACAAGGTTTAGTAGGGGTTTTTGTAGTTGGTTTTGTTTTGGTTTTTTTTTGGTTTTTTTTTTTTTTCCTGTTATAAATAAGGTGTGAAACCTTAGAATAGTTTTGTCTAGTTTTAAACCTTTCAGATGTTTGCTTATCTCTAAGAGCTAACCCCCTATGAGCAGAACAGGAGCAAAACAGAAGCCAAGGCCACGAAACTCACCAAAACCAGATCTGAGGCCTGGATGAGCTCCAGGGATGATCTGAGCTTGCACAGGACACCAGGGAGGAAGAGTTTACAGTGAAGAAGACTACTGACTTCATCCCTGAGACCCCTAATGACCACTACCAAGAAGTACGGTGCAGACACAAAGGGGCGGAGAATTAATTTTAATACGAAGCAGGGATGGCTACTGAATATGTATAAGCGTATTATGTAATCTCATTAATATGCAATATCTAGGACATATAACCCCAGAAAATGACTGTGCTCAGGGCACACACCTTTGGGAGCAATCCTGTGTGCGTCCAGTGCTGAATAAACATACCTCCTTTATAACCCTCTAAGGTTGTGAAGCTGCTGTTCTGTGCATCAACTTCACTAGGTCTCAGAAGGCACAGTGAGGGCTTGTTCTAGAGACTGTGTTTCTCTGGGCTCTGCAATGTGAACAGCTGCTAGTTGTCCACCCAACAGAGGAAACTAGAGGGATGGTCTTCCCAAAAGTATTATTGGCCAATTGCACTCTTCCTCCTCAGAGAATTACTGGCGTAATTATGATTATGTCAGAGAAACAGAAATGAGAATATGAAGATATATATAAAAATAATCTTTGTATTGCTGCAACAATCTCTAGTAATCACTTACAGACTGAGTGTGTTACAGACTGGGTGTTCAGGATATGCCTAAGACAATTGCTTTAGGAATGTCTGGCCCAAATAGACATGATTATATACTTCTGTAGTTTCCTGAAAATGAATAAACCATTACAAGAATCATGTGTGCGCTCTTGAGAAATAATATACAAGATAAAAGTTAACATGGGATGAAACAAATGTTAAAAGCTGTAAACAAATTGTTCACTGAATGGATTAAAAAAAATATTATTTTAAGAGAACTACTTTTTTCCAACAAATTTTACATAGCACTTATTGGAGCTGTAAAATTTAATGTGCTGGATTTTAGCTTTAGAACATTTTTTGCGTTTTGAAAATAAATTGTTTCATTTTGGGATATGACAAGAGAGGTATGCTGGGAAGGGTTGGGATGGGAAGGGATGGGGCAAAAAAAGCAGCCCTGGCTGTAAAATGATGTTGCATTTTTTAGTAAATAGATCATGAGCATAAAAAAATCTTTACAAAATATAAATGTGAAATTGTTGCTTTGACATGAAACAGCTATCCATGCATCTTTAAAATAAAACATTTATTCTAGAAAGCCAGCAAAAATGTTTGTCTTGGTATTCAAGACAAAAATCTGTGCTTAACAATTTATATTTCTGGATTCGGCACCTGAAGATTATAAATTATAGAGAAGCAATGAAGTTACAAAAAGGACTGTTTTTCCATAGTGGTTCAGG
>VZRU01008900.1:292279-355726 GCA_013398155.1 Pedionomus torquatus | reverse complement strand
TTTTTCCATAGTGGTTCAGGTTTGTTTTTTTTTTTTTAATTTTTATGTAATGTTGGGATCGGGATTCAAACAAACAGTAAAACATCTCGCTTTAACTTTGTCATTTCAGTTAAATCTTTATTCTCTGACATCTCTGTTGTGGATTCTACAGAGAGGATAAAATGCATAGAGTTCATTTATAGTTAAACTTGATTCCATATCAGCAGCAAGCCGGAAGGCAGACAATGCACATGGTAAGTAATTTTAATTAGGATAGTTGGGAAAAATATAAAATCAATGAATCTTAATTTTTTTATATCTTATCTAGAGAGTGAAGCAGATTAGACACTTTCAAATTAAATTTGTTAGGTAGATGATAGAATCTATGTTACAATTAGTTATGATTATAGGTGGGAACTACAGCAGAATCTGTAATTTTAAAATGGGTTTTATATTTACATTTACTTCCAGTTAATTTTGCAATGAAGTGAGGGAAGGAAAAAGAGAAAAAAATTCTTCCTTGTAGATTTTTTTCCTGTTTGCTATATGCATATATTTAGTATATTTAACTAAACTACACTACTGTTATCTTCTTTTACTGTATTCAGTCATTTGATGGCAGGGACACCTCCCACTACAGGGAGGCCCCAGGCTGGATGGGGCTTTGAGCAACCTGGTCTAGTGGGAGGTGTCCCTGCCCATGGCAGGGAGGTTGGAACTTGGTGATCTTTTAGGTCCCTTCCAACTCTAAGCATTCTATGATTCTACGATTTCTACTCTTGTCATAATACATAGTATTATGTAGAATTACACAGTATTTTCACAAAGCAAAGAAAGTTCCTTGCTTGCATGATGGCTATATGACAGCCTGCTATACCAGCATTTGTCAGCCATTTAAGTGAAGAGATGGCTGGAAGATGGAACTACAGGAACTTCAATAGTACACCTAAAAATCATTAAAAATTTATTTATTGTTCTAGGAAAATACTTTTTTTCTCTTCAGAGAAATTGCTCAGAAGACGTTCTTGTGAGAAAGTTAGTCCAGACAAGATGCCATTGTGTTTATTATCCTTGAACTAATGCACAGAATTTCCTATAGCTTGTGTTTGGTTTTACTTAAGACAGCTGCTACAGCAGTAACCAAACAGCAAACATTGTTTGCAGGACTTTTGCTAAACTGTGCATTTGCTTTCATATTTCAGAAAATCTAAAAAGACAGAGAGACACTGTGTTGGGTCCTTCTACTTTGGAGAGAACTTGCTTCCTATAGAAGTCTCTTCCAGCTGTTTGCATTGTGAAAGATATGCTTTGAAAAGGAAATAGACCATTCCTATCAACCTCAAATGTGGAAAACGTCTTGAGGAAGCTTCCAAAAATTAGTGAGTAGCAGCAAAAAACTAATGAAGTTACAAAAAGACTGAATTTAAAATTTGTTCTTATTTAGTTCTGAGTATCTCACACACAGTTTTAATCTCACTTTTTCATGCTTTCCGTCCATAATCTGGGGTTTAGAAATACTTTCTCAATAAATCAAGGCCAAAATTATTGTGCAATTGTATGATCACAATCCTTGGGATGGAGTAAGGAAAACAGCAGCGAGTCTTTCAAGATGATCAGGAAAGCTGGCAGACCTGATACAGCCACTATTTCCACTCTATTTTCCACTCAAATGTCCATACGGCTGGCACTCATACCACTGCCGATTGCTTGTCCCCCTGAACAACTGAGATCCCTACCCTCACCACTGATTCCAGTGGAGATTGCTGCAGCAAGTAACTTTCCAGCACTTTTGAAATTCAGTTCAATTCCTTCAAGTTTTCAAAATCTTGTCTCCAGGTTCAATGAATGACAGTCTGAAAAGTCTCCATTTACTCCTTTCAATGCTTTAAGAAATCATAGCAGCTTTACTTATACAAGTGAACAGAAATTATGCAGAATGAATTCAAAACAAACAGAAAACTGAGTGGATTTATCCATTATAGTGGATTTAAAAGGAGTCAGAGGAAGCTGGCATCTGATTCTTGCTTAACGATCTATAAGTTCATGAAAGTAACAAAAAAACCATACACAAATGCATGCACATAAACGAATGTGAATTCCAAGATTACTCATCCCTTGGTGAAACTTCAGCTCCTTGCATTTATTCCCCTTTCATCCTTCCCAAAGCCCTTCCAGAATTATACTTTCAACTGGAAAGGGGCAGAAGTTGGATCCAGGGCCCTGGCAGGTGCTGCAATGTCTCCAGTTTATAGATGGACTGGCACAGTTGTTGATCTTTACAAATGAAAGCTGCCACCACAATCACATACAAAATTGGAAACAAGGCCAGAAAAAACACACAGATTCAAACCCAAGATGTAGGGTTATCATTTTTTTTCCCCAAGCCCTATGGAGCTGGAAGGCCAATTTGTAAATAAAATACTCCTGATTTGTAACCATATGCTCTGAGGATATGGTGTGCTTTGAACTGTGAAGGCCAAGTGTGACCACAGAAAAAAGCATCCCCTTTTTATTGCAGGATGTCTAAAACCATCACAGGGTAGAGAGATATTCTTATGGGCAGTATCTGGCATGAAGGTAACATGACTTCTGGCACATGCAGAAGTTTTGTTCCTCCAGCTAGTGGAGACGTGCAGCCAGTCATCTCCCTACCTTCTCCACTCTCTTAGATGTATGAAAAAAAAAAAAGCACATTCCCCTGGCCTTGAAAAATACTGAATTTAAATAAGTTACCAAAGTTAAATAAGTAATTCCCAAGTGAAATGAATAAAATAATACCGCAACTGAAAGGAATTCTCATTTTGTGGTTGTCTCCAGTAGAATAAGCCCCTTCAGGGACAGAGTGACCTGTTTTTCTTTTCATTTTTTTGATAATTTTCTTTTAACTGAAGGTTCAGTTTGAAAGAGAAAGCAGAAAAAAAATCCACATAGCTACCAAGAGTCAGCAATTCACAGCCATTTAAAGCAGCATAATAATACCATGGGACAGGGCAGGTTTGAAATCATTAAGGAGACCAAATCTTGAGAGAGGAAATTGTAGCAAGATTGCATTATTTATAGAGTTAAACTATTCCCTGGACTGAATCCAAAGTAGTCGTTATTAAGCAGTGAAACTTTGCCCGCTATGAACAAGCCATTTTGTTCTGCCTCATATCAATATTACAACAGCTGGTTTTAGTAAAACTTTTAGTAATGAGTTTTGGACCTATGAAATTCTGCTTCTGATCAGCTTTGTAATTTAATCATTACAACCCTTTCTGAAAGAAATTTACAAATGCACACATATGAAAAATTGCCCCAGCTATAATTACAGCAATTTCAAAGGAAAGAAAGAATTTGAAGTTTGATCTCCAAATTGTCTACTTCGCATTTCAGTGTCTCTTATCAGCATGCTTTATAGCTTGAAAATGCTCCCAAAAACCTCTTTTAAAATTGAATTTCCTGATTTGGTGGCTAGTCCTGTAAAAATGATATAACGTGTAGGTGGACATCAAAATCTGACAGAATATCCTATGGGAGCATGACCTGACCAATCATTCCCATAAAGATTTTCCTTTTCAATAATCCATGAAAAAATAGGCAAATGCTTTCATTCTAGGCACTGAGAGATTTAAAAAAACAGTACTGTTACATTTCATTTACTTTGGATAAAATAATTTGCTTCAGACAAAGCCATTATGCTCCGCACCACAGCCTTCAGAATACAACACAGAAAAAGAAGCACTTGGGAAGGCATAGGAAGAAGGAAGGGGTGGAGAATGACAATGAGATAAGTAGCAAAATACAGAGTTTTTTCTTTGAATGTCTTTTGTCTATAAAAGAAAATGCAATATTCTTGCCCATGTTTTGTTGGTTTTTTTTCTGTGAACATACTAGGACGTAAGATGAGGATTGAGTGGGTAAAGTTTCATTGCTGAAGGATAGGATGCTGTGATGCAGAAATGGGAATAAGAGACTTATCTAAACAGGCTTACAAAGCAGAAAAAGGGCAGATATTATCATACCATATATAATATCACATTAATAAGCAGCATTCAGAACAGGTTAAGGCCCTGATGGCCCTCTGTTTGACCTTCCCCAAACCTTGCAGAGGTCTCATATCATGCTTGCAATGCCAATTTTACAGATCCCCAACAAGATCCTTCAGATATCGGTGGGGAGCTTTTCCAGTAGGAAGCATCAAGCTGTAACTACGTTAATGAAGTACAACAGGCAACAGCACATATTATTTCCTCTGAACAGGAGAGTTCTAAGAAACCATTATCCTATGAAGGATTGACTTCCCATCCACACAATGTACAGTGGAAAGAAAATAGAAGTGTTTCATCATTTGATATTAACTAAACTGCAGTTGGGGAAGTTTAATTTTATGAATTACAGCAAAGGGACCATTCCCATTCAAGACCAACATTTCAGTTCTTCTCCTTGAGAGAAGTTCTGAAAAGAAAGCAACATACTCCATACAAATAAATAAATAACTGGGAAAGATGAAAAATCAAGCATCTATTGAGCTGCAGACATCTCAAAAGCCAGAATACCGGAAGGCGTCTTCTTATCAATGTGTATATGTTTATCATTTTGAACATGATATATTTGCTATAGATACAGGTCAGTAAAGAAAAGAATAAAGTGAAATTATCAAATGTCCAGTCCATTTGCTAACTCATTTTTCTTTAAAATAACCTGATGGATTAGATGAGCTATGAATTAAAATGACAGATTTACAAGTGCTCTGAACCTTGCAGCCACAAGAATATTGTCCACACATGGCATACCAGCAGATAAAAACCTTGAATATAGGATGTCCGAGTGGAGAGGAAAGAAAACACATTCTTCTCAGTTGCTGTTCTCTATTCTTGATGTATAAAGGCATTTTCAGAAAAAACAATCTAATGGTATTTTTCTATGGAAAATCAGTTTCTGAGGAAGCCCTTTAAATAGATGCTTCTTAAGGACAAATCACACACACAAAGGGAAATCAAGTGATCTGTATCTCAGGTGATTATTGCCCTCCACTGGTATAATTAATATAATGACTCAATAATCATCAAGGAAGCACAAATGAGGGATGAGTGAGAAGCATACCAGGTGGGCTTCTTTGCAGCATGATGCTAAGGTTGCTGTCAGCTTCATCAGCTTTTGGCATAGCACCACAAATGAGTCTTTTCTCAGACAGATCCTTGAGGACTGCTTTTCACAGGGGGAGGGAAGGAAAGTAAGAAAGTGGTAGCCCTCAGTGACTGTTTGAATTCTAATCACTCATGGGTTCAGATTCATCTACTAGAAATATTTTCTGAGTCTTATTTATTTTTCAGGAGAAATTAAACACCACAGAATAACTTTTCTTAATGTTTGAAATACACAAGTGTAATGTTCAGTCCATATCAGGAAATGTCTTGTTCATATAACACATATTTCCCAGAAGGCATTATAAAAAGCTTTTCCAGTGTAATTAGCATAATCGAATAAAAAGAATAAGGATCTGGTTTCACATACATAGTCTTCTGGTTAAAAGCGGAAGCTGGAAGATGTTTTTCAGAGAGCATGGAATTATTTCCCAAGGAGGATACTGCACAGCAGAAAGTACCAGAAAAACCACATGAAAAAAAACCCACACTGGGAACCTCAAGAGTTTTCAAATGAATGTATTTATTCTTTTGCATACTTTTTTCTTAACTGGGGTGACTACTAAAGTAATTTTTAATCACTGTTCAGATGAAATAATTATTGGAAAAGACAGTAAACCTAAACCAACCTAATTAATATCACTACAAAGAGACCCAAGTACAAGACTGAGAAAAACGGAACATATCTGTTTCTTCCAGACTGTTAAATTTAAAAAAAATATATATATTTTATTTACTAGAAATCAAATCTGAATCACATGATTCTCTATGTAAAGAATATCTTATCTATACTTCAAGGGCAGGCACAGCTGCATCAAAAGCTTAGGCAACTCTATCAGCATGCTGTGTGAAATGCCAGCTGAACCCTGGATTTCAGGGTGGACCAACTCACCACAAGTCATCACATTGGAGGTTAGGTATCACCACAGGGCAAGAACAGCAGAGGTAACATTGGTTATTATGCATGCCTAAAGAAAAGAACTCACAATAGTGCAAGAAGAAAAAGGTTGTAAAATAAAAACACCTCATGTAAGCAAAACTGTCTGAAGTTGATTCCTGGCATGAAAAACAGTATCCTCAGAAGGTACAATGCCTTCAATTCCTGCCAGACATCTGTGATGAGGTTAAAAGTCAGCCAGAGCAGGGAGGTAGGTTTGCCTTGATCTTCCCTCTCAATGACTTCTAAAAAAAAATAATAGACTTTTAAATGTAAAAAGCAACCGAAGACTGGAGGGAGAGGGAGGGAAGGCATGGATGACAAACCAATACCCAAGAATTACTGAAACACAAATTTTCCCCTGCCGTTGTATCTTTTTAGTACTGTGTTAGCTCCCAGGCTTAGAATCAGTGATTATCTTAGTTGCAGCAACCTACGCTCAGTGTCCTTTTCTCACTAGGAAGTTTGACTATGTCCAGGATGTGGCTGTCTACTCCCTGCTCCTCTCAGGAGTCCTCTCTGGACTTCACTGCCTGACACCACTGTTAAGGATTTTTGATAATTTTCCCTGAAAAAAAAAACAACTCATCCCACCCTCCATCTGATCCAACTGGTTTAAAAGGAATACAGTAAGTAAGACAGTCAGTAAGAATGATAAATCAACATCGTTCACCCAACAGCTTCAGTGTTGTATATCAGTCAAGCTCTGCAATATTTCCTCCAGGGCCAAATCACCTTCTTCTGAATCACAAAGCATGGAAAATGAGAGCAAGACTTGGTGGATCACGTTACAAAGAATGGAAAACAAGAGAAAGATTTGCTGGGTCAGAACTCTACTGCCACTTCTGCTCCGAGTGCAGAGGCATGGTTTGCAAACAACTGCTCAGACCAGAAGCCAGAAGGACAAATATACTAAGTTCTCTGTGTGGTTTATGTGGTTTAAGACACAGACACCCTTTCAAAAGTTACAATGCTGGTTATATTATGGCTCCATTGTGCTTTCTAGGAACTGCTGCTATATATCTGCAGGATTGCATTAAACTTCAAGCCCGGGGGTTTAATTTCTTCAAGTTCCTTTTTTTTTTTTTTNTTTTTTTTTTTTTTTTTTTTTTTTAGCAGAAACACTTAGAAGTTAATTAATTTGCAATTAACTTTCACCAAAGTCTTCAACAGTTATGTAGGTATTGAATTATCCCAATTATGAAAAAGCAAAGAAAAAGCTAGCCTAGTTCTGTTAAGTATCTTACTTTAAGCACATCTTTTTCTACTAGAGCTGTGTCCACATACGTCTGACACTGTTTTGTCATAAGGTAACAGTATGCACCCTGTAATTATTTTGCAGCCTGCTTTACTATGTCTGATTGGATTCTAAGACTTAAAAAGGGATAAAGGAAACAATGTTCCCACTTAAATCTTCGTGTATCCCATAAATTTACTGCTTCAACAACGCAGACCAGGTTTTAGATAGCAGTAAAGCAACATGTGGAAAATGCTATTAGATGTTACAGTCTTGTCATTCATTACCATCAGCAGTCTTATAGGTCTTAGGAGCCACGAGTCCAGCTGACTGCAGATGAGTTGGTAGACTTCGAAACTGAGATAGCAGAGGAAGACAAACCCACATAACTTTTTGTCAGAGCATCATTGTGCAGTGGAACACCACATATGGTTTCAGCTTGGACACAATAGTAACAACAGTAACAATAGTAAGACATGACCTTCAGGGAATGGTGCAATGACAAAGTAATTTTTCTAGAAACTGGTGCAAACTCACTCTGAGTAACACAAGCTGAAGATGTTTATCCACAGTTTCCTTAGCAGAGTGAAGAAAGAGGCAATTACAATTTGGAAGTTCGCTATTGCAGCCTCCACTAATTGACAGCTAGCCAGTTTAGTGTACTAGAACAATCTTGAGGCTGTTCTCACGGAGACAGGCAACACCTAGTGATACTAAGCTGTATTAGAAGTGCTATTCAGACTGTCTGCTTCAGGTATACAGTAAAAGAGTTCAGAATTGCTTCCCTTCTTTTCCAGAAAATTACCTCTCTCCATGAACTGTATAGGGAAGTCAGTCTCTGAACTATTATCTGAATTACATTTAAATGAGATACCTGATGTATCCAGCATCTAATATTTCTCTTGCACCAAGTCACAAATCCTACAGGGTCTTTCTGGTGATTTTAAGGCCTATTTGAGAGCTGTGGAAAGTTCCTGAATAGTAAGTATAATTAATAGCTCCTGAATAGTGTCATGAGTGACAGGATTGTTTGATGGCAATGGAGGAGCATTTTGCTCCCACATCCACAGTGTTCAGTAAGGATGGGGGGGTACTTTTGTCATTCCAAGAGGCTTTAGCATACTATGCATTTTCCTAGATGGCAGATAAGAAATAGAAGAACTTAACTGAAAATTGACCTAAGGATTCAAAAGGGAATGGGGGGGTCTAACTAGAAAAATCCAGTATGTGCTTATTGAAGCATAGGTTCCACTTTGCACAAACTCTTTGTGAGTCATATTGGCAGATTTTTAGATGTGTCACTTTAATCTGATGAGAAGGCATTGTCACACCTTAAATACTAGCTGTAAGAAGATAGAATGCATTCTGCAAAGAAGGAATTAACTGTATTTGTGTAAGTATTTATTAGTCATTGCTAGTTTGGGCTTTATGTGTGGATGAGCTCAACTTCAGATTCAACACAGCAAGACAGACTTTAAATTGCATGGAACTGATGAAGTCCAATAAGCTGAGTACACATATATAATTAGTACATGACAGTGACATATCCAAGTCACTGCATTCACACAAAGTCTTTGGAGACCCTTCCTGTTCCAGAGGAGGCATTTTACAGTAGCATCAGGTAACCATCCAGAAGAGAGAAAAAAAGGACATTACGTCTCCTAATATACTGTGAAGAACATGAAAATAATGTCTCAAGGTTCAAAAGCAGAGTTGCTGCATTCCATGTCAGCTCAGATTACCATCCCTAAATGTGAGTGCTCTCCTGAAAGCCTTTTCCAGGAGCTGTTCTTCTATCACTTCTGCTTTCTGAGTACACTGGCAAATTCTTTGACTTCAATATATGGAAACACCAGCACCAGGATTTAGGGATAAAAGGATAGATGTCTCTACTATAAAAGTAATTCCCTTTTATTTCTAGAAAAAGAGTCTTACAAAACCAGGACAACTAGTTTTTTCTATGCATCTTCCAACACAGAAATAGAAAATCAAAGCATGTGAACTTTTATCATCAAATCCTTCTCAGAGAAAGCATTTGGACCACTATCAAGCTCTTACCTAGACCACAGAAGCAGGATATAAAATGTATGTGTCTGTGTTTTATCCTCCTTTTCTTTTCTTAAAAGGGTTTTGATTAGTTATCATAAAGAATAAGTGCTAGCTTTCATTTCCTGGGGAAAAGTATGCCCTTTGTCCCTTGTGGGCAGAGACTAACAGCTGCAATCTACCTATTCATTTCTGCAAGTGACATCATTCTAAAAGGGTTGGTTCTCCCAATACAGGAAGCCACAAGTGACTGACAGTTTGGGGCAATAGTCTGTTTATTTCACGGCCAGACACAACTCTGATCAAAGCTTTACTTTGTATGAAAAAGAAAATAAAGGATTCTGAAAATGAGTACTTTTCCCTCTAATTTCATTGTGTACGCATTGGCATTGTCAAAGCTTCTTTGCTGTGGTTTCACGATTATTATTTGCCTGCATCATCATCCTGTATTTACTACCAAGTGAAAACAGTTTACTTCATAAACCGCAAAAGCCCCTCGATATCCCTTTCAGTGTAGCATTAATAATGTAATCTGATGCCCTGAGCATTATCCTAGATAGTTTATCAACAGCACATTAGCCACCTAGTCTCAGAACACTGCACAGTGTTGCTATCTTATATACTATCACTTCCTCTTTGTATCACATCTATTTCGACTGAGAAATAGAAGCACCACCATCTTGCCACTAACTGGTCACTAACTGTGATTTCATCTTGGAGACACGTCAATACGATTTTTGAGACATCATAGACCGTTCTCACACAGCATCTGAAAACGCAACTTTGTACACAAGTAAGGCTGTAATTCTTCAGTAGGCTCAGAGAATCCTTCTACCCGTGGTTCTTCTCTACTGCCAAACTCTGAGAGTCAATAAGTAACAGGAACCTACTGCAATTTCTCCCTCAGTAGGAACATTAATAGAATCTGTGCTGTGCATCTAGGTAGGCACTTTTAGTGAAATTTGTAAAAATGCAGCTTATTTGAAACCTTTAAACCTCTGTCAGATTGCTTTGGAACTGATCCAGAGAGGTTTTGGTTTGGTGGTAGAAAAGGACAGCAGGTAGAAGGATTCTGGTTTTTAGCTTGGTTGTTTACAGAAATTCGAATTAAAAGAAAAAAAAATATCCAAAAGATAACTTTAAGAGATAAGGCAACAGAAATCAAGAAAAGTTACACGAATATTGTTTATGTTCAATCCAAGACACAGAAGTACACCCCATTGCTTTCTTTCATACAAAATAATGAGGGGAAAAATATCTTGGCAAAGCAAGTGGAAATGGAGCAGCATGTTCAGATTTTAAAGGTAGTTGAGAGAGAGAACTAATGTTGCAGAACATGGACATCTAACGGGATTTGAGGTTGGGAGATTTCATCGCTGCTGAGGTTTATTTTAAATGCTGTGACATCCAACAGAGATAGTTTTTTCAAAGAGACCGGGCACCTGACAACAGGTGCACTACATACAGGTTGTTTCTGAGGACTACAGAGCAAAGCCTTAAGATCCTGAAAAATTACAGCTGCCAAACTAAAAACAACATTACTAAAGGATCATCAGAAAACAGAGCTATTACCTTGTGTAATCTACCTGCCACTGCTTTTAAAGCCACCTAAAATTCAACGTCTGCTGCAATTTTAGAATCACAAAATTTGATTCACCTTATCAACACAGTAACATGCTTCTGGCTCCAGGATTTTCTCCCAAAAGAAAGGTAAATTCCTCTCACTTATTCAATCTACCACACAGAGGATGTACACATCACTGTATCACTTTCTCACTCGTCAGTTAGGCCAGTATCTCCTGAAATTGTTGCACCATTGGTGAGAGTAGAATTAAAAGACTGAAACACTGAAGTTTCTACCTGGCTCATTCCGTCTACTGCTGATATGCAGTCAAACAATGGATTTATGCTTGTAGAGATGATATTTAGCTTTTCAGTGAATCCGTTTCCCATAAGGATCAAAGGTTTCCATTCATGCGGTTAATCACTATGCCTTCAACAGCATGGACAGAACTTAGGAAAAAATGCTGATTTATTATCTTTAAATGCAAAAGAGAGGGGAGTTATTGCCCATTTCTATTTTTTTTTTTTATTACCTCACCATTTACATTGGTGGTGCTATTAATATGGACATTAATTTCTTCTCAAGACTTAAGCACTTTGATTAAATTTTATTGTTTCATAAGTTATTTCAATCAGTTCTGACTGAACTAAGACTAGTATTCTGATACAGTCTCACACTCTATATTGACTACATAAATACGTGTTTACAATTAATATATGCATTGTGCATAAATCCTCGGGGATTTTTTTAATTAAACTTTGCTCTTTCAGAAACAATTTGTTATCCCTGCTCACATCAACCAGTCATGTAACCTAGTCCTACAGAAATAAAATGCAACATGTCATCTGAATTTCTTCATGCTTTTTATATAAATACAAATCAACCTTCAAAAGGGATTATATTTTAGAGGCTACTAAGGTAGAAAAAGAGCAATTTTCTCTTTCCAGAAAACAATCTCCTTTTCTGCTGCTTGATAGTTAGACGCTAGCTGTTTGCTTCATATTTTAAACTGACCTTTCTGAAGGACTGCAAGATACTTCCAAATGAATAAAGCATTACTAGGCTGAGTCCACAGGTCTGCACTGAGATACACTGAAGTTTAAACAAAAAGCTGCTGAAAGACCACTAATTTTACATATTTTGGCTTGCTATCAAAGCACAGATCTTCAGGTCTAGTTTAAATGCATGTTCATCACAACTAATGTTATCTTAAGTTGTAGATACTCAACACTCACAAAAGCAATTTATAAGTTTGTATTTAAGTATAAAAGGCTTAAAAGCTTATACAAGAACTAAAAATTGAATTCTTCTGCATACTTTTTAAATTATTTAACTGCCCAGGCAGGCAGGGGAAGCAGGGTTGTTATGGAAAAATAGCAGTCATTTAAAGCTATACACATAATGTCTTGTTGAGGCTCGGCAGCAACTGAGTTTCTTAAATAGATTCCCGTGATACAGTCTTGTTGAAATAATCAGGTATCACAAATATCACAGATATCATGGATGGCCACATGAATTTTTATTTATGCTTAAAACGATCACAGCTGATGAGCATTAATACCACAGATGGGTATTTTCATGACATCACTCATCTCACAAAGAAGAGTCAAGATGTTCAGTGTATGTAACTGCAGAGAAAGAAACAGATGATTGGTTTTGTATATTGCCAGAGAATCAAAAAAATCTACAGTGAATAGTTATAATCACATAAATAGCTATCCCCTATATCCTGTTCTCATTTGTGTAATGCCATTAAAGACAGTGCTGATCAGCATCAGCAAGAATATAGTCTTAGAGGACAAGTCAAACTCTACCACTTCATGTTTATTCATAAGTGAATTGTGCATCTTAAAAGCTGCATGCAAAAGCTATATCTCTAATATCTAAGTGATTATGTTTAAAATGCCTGACTGAAGTTCAAGGCAAGCAGGCAGGCAGAGAGCACAGAACCAGGGTAGCCAGATACATTTTCACACTTCCCCTCTTGAAGTACTTCAAGGCCACCTCTCGATTGTCTTTGAAAGTCCACAAAAACTGTGGGAGGTTCCCGAGGACTAGCAGAAAGCAACCACCACATCAAGAAAGGCAAGAAGCAGGATGTGAGGAGGTATCAGCTGGCCAGCCTCACCTCAGTGCCCAGAAAGGTGATGGAACAAGTAATCCTGGAAACAATTTCAAAATATGCTAACGACAAGGCAGCAATTGAGACTAGTCAGCATGCATTTTATGAAAGGTCAATTGTGCTTGAGTGACCTGATAGTCTTCTGCAATGTGACGGGTAGTTTCACGGACAAGGGGATAGCAGTGGACATTTCCTACCTCGACTTTAGAAAGGCTTTTGACACTGTCTCCCATATCATCTTCATAGACAAACTGATAAAATATAGACTAGATAAGCAGACAGTGACATGGACTGAAAACTGGCTGAACTGCTAGTCTTACAGGGTTGTCAGTGGCAACATGAAGTCCAGGAGAGGCCAGTCCCAAGTGGTGCACCTCAGGGATCAGTACTGGGGCTGGAACTGTTTAACCTCTTCATTAATGTCTTAGACAACAGGACAGAGTGCATCCTCAGCAAATTTGCTGAGGATTTGATGAGACAAAACTGGGAGGAGTGAGTGGCTGATACCATAGAAGTTGGTGCTGCCATTCGGAGGGTCCTTGACAGGTCAACAGGAATCTCCTGAGTCCCACACCTTTGGACATGTAACCTCATGCACCAGTACAAGCTGAGGGCTCACTGGGTGGTGACCAGCTTTGCAGAAAAGCACCTGTGAGCCCTGGTGGCCAACAAGCCTGCGGAGTGCCCTGTTGCAGCGAAGAAACCCAACAGCATCCTGGGCTGCAGTAGAAAAGCATCGTCAGAAGGTTGAGGGAGATGATGCTTCCCTTCTACTCGGACCTTGATGAGACTGCATTTGAAGTGCTGCATTCAGGTCTGGGCTCCCCAGTACAAGAGAGAGATGGGCATACTGGAGTCATAGTCCAGCAAAGGGTCAAAAAGAGGGTTAGGGGACTTGGAGGATCTGACATAGAAGAACAGACCTGAGACTGCTTAGTCTGGAGATCAGAAGGCTCAGGGGCATCTTATCAATGTGTATAAATACCTGATGGGAGACAGTAAAGAAGACAGAGCCAAACTCTTCTCCACGAGACCCAGTAACAGAAAAAGGGGTAACAGGCACAAATTAAAATCCAGGAAATTGCACCTGAATATAACAGAACCTTTTTTACTGCAGGGGTGGTTGGTGACTGTAATGGGTTACCTAGAGAGGCTGTGGAGTCTCCATCTGGAAAAGGCCCTGAGCAACCTACCCTAATTGGAGCAGTGGGGTTGGACTAGATGTGTTTCTTCCATCCCCAATAGTTCTTCTTTACAAGGATGAAGTTGGAAGAAACGGAATATTTTATTATCTCCAGGTACAGGTACTTCCCATTTCTGGTCATAATAGAGAAACACTACTGTGTTGTGTGCCTATCTGTCAACTCTTCATCCTTTATTTATCTTACATGGTATGGTCTGCCTTGGACAGAGAGCTGCCCAGATTATTACTTGTCTCAGAAAGTTAAACTCATGAGTAGAAGACAGGAGAACTCATAGAAAAGGAAAAATATGAAGATCAGTGACAAAATTTCTCTCCCAAATAGCATCAATACATTGCTATGGCTTCCATTCAGCTCAGATAAAAGGTCACAGAGGGAAAGACATCTCTAAATTTCATCAGAAAGGACAGCCTGTCCCTATGTACCTAATCCCTAAAAGCAAGGATCTAACTGTGCCCCTTTTTCTGGAAAACAATCTATTCCAGATCCGCAAAGACACAAAAGTGAAGTTCTAAAGTAGTGTTTCATATTGTGGGATGTCTCTAACCATTTTATTATTCTTCACATAATAACTGCTTTCCAGAAACCATTAAACTTCATATGCCATTTTACCTTCTTTCCAATACATACCATTCAAAGGATACAAATTCCTCATTATTTTTCTCCCAACATTACAGAAGCATGGACCAAAAATAAAATAGATTCCTACTACTTATGTGCAATGGAAGTCTAGCTGTTTCCTTCATGAGTTTCTCCATACCGGATCTGTGGCAGGAGACAGAAGTCATGGCATAATATAAATCAGATGGAATGAAATTAAAAGACAAAACAACCTGCATCCTCAGTACTATTTTTGGCTGCTTTTGGTACCATTCACTGAATGCAGCCAAAAAAGTTCACCATGCCTCATGCTATGCAGCCACTTGAATTTAAGGAAAAGAATTTACTGCCAGCACAGTTTCTCTGAAGGTTTCTGACACTTTTCTCAACTCCAGTCACCACAGTCTGAATCTTTTAAATTTCAAGAGATTCTTTAAAATTAAGTTCTCCTCCTCCTCCTCTTCTCCCCTTTAAGAAGGAGGAGGCTGTGGAGGATAAGAACAAGAAGACTCTCATTTATGTGATTTAAACTCAGTGATTCTCCTAATTAGTAGATGTGTGGGCAGTGGTTTATTTCCCTATTTAAAAAATTATTAGAGGGGAATCTAGTAAGTGTTTCATTATTGGTAAGTGCAATCAGAGAAATTGTTTTCCACCAATTAAATGCTGCTAAATAAATAGTTAAAAGCATCAGCGGCTATAATGCTTTGTAGCTGGTGGATGTCTTGTAAAAAACTTTCCTGTGTGTCCCCTTTCACACTTAGCCTAAATTTCTACATGATAGCTCTCATATAGCCTGTGAAAGTCCTACTGAGGTCTTCTGTGTCAAAACACAAATGCATGAGGACTCTATAATGGAAGAACACCTTTGTTCATCATCATTTTAAAATGGAAGGCTGAAACAAAGGTCTATATAATAAATTACCACTAGTTGTCTCATGAACAAAATCCAGGACAGCTGGTACTATGTAACTTTGTCACTTCTCACACTTAGCCTTCTGCAGCTCTGCAGCTTTGGGAGCAGCTGGGAAAATACCCACTGAAGGCTACTGCACAGGTACAGCATACACCTTTTCCTGTGTGTCATGGTGCTGGGCTTCCAGTAGCACAAGAGGGAAATGAGTACTAGTAGCACTTTATCATGGGTTTTAAACCCCTGGTGTGAATGGATCCCACTTTTCCTAGGGCAAGCTCTGCCCCTGATTAGAAGGACCTTAATTGCAGAGGTGAACACTTAGGATGACAAAACCTAGAGTATCACCACATCTGCTATAAAAAGGGAAAGTTACAACTTCTAAGTATACAGCTGAGGGGAGATGGAAGGAACTCTTTTAAATAGATAAAAATTTATCTATTAGATAAATATAAAGATAGGTAAATATTTGTGATGGTCTATTCGTGCTGTAGTGAAACCAGCACATTTATGGTACTTCCATTTCTAGTTAAACACCAATGTGCTGATAGTGGCATTGTAGATAGAGCTCAACTTGGAGTTGAGTCTTGTTGCTGTCTAAAGGCCCACCAAAAGACTTTAAGACCGCCATCAGTAAGAGCATAAACAGGATGTGGACTTTGCTCTTGACACATGCCCATCCCTTTCCACCAGCAGAACATCTGTGAAGCATTTCAGACGCAAATGTTACATTGTTCTACACCTACAATGAGAGGTGAGGGAAACAAGAGAATAGACTCCCAGCTTCAGCTCTGCCTTTTTTCCCTTTCCAAAACTCCTTTTGTTTTATTACCCCTGTATGCTTTGGCTGGCAATCCCAAAGCACATTTAGTTCTCACAAATACTTGTGAATTTTTTTTCCCCGCTTGTTTCCCTCACAGTTTGGTGTGGTTTCTTGCATAAGCATGGAATTCCAAGCACTGAGCTATATTTAACACTCCTCTCATTTCATTGTTTGTATGTTGAGTCTAACAATGCAAAACCACATTAAACACAGACATATTTGCTATTTAAAGACATTTTCAGTCAAGACACACAAGATGGAGTCACATAACTGTCTCCTCAATAATATAAGAATGTGTAACTCTTGCCAGACAGAATGATACTTTGATAATCCTTGACTAATCAGAGTTACTGAAAATAAGTGATCTCACCTTATCCAAAATGCTTTCAGATACCCTTTTCACCCCCTACAAATAAAGTGGGGCCCTTTCTGCTACCCTGTGCTTTCAGGAAATAAACTTAATTGTCTGGAAACGAGCATTCCTAAAGATTACTCTCAGGTGATATGACCTCCTGATCCACATTCATTTAGAAGTAAAGTTATTCCTCCATGGTTACCCTTCCAGGTACACAGTGACAACTCCCAATCTGACCCACATCTCTCTCTGCACGTTTTTAGCAAACAAGCGAAGTGGCAACCACTTGGCAGAAGTGCCTCTATCAGAACTGAGGCATGGGGTAGCAAAAGAGACAGATACTTCTGAGATGTCTATGCACTATCTCTAGACTCATTACATGCTCCTCGCAGGTACAGGCAGTATCAGAATCCCAGTATGACAAGCCCGTTGCTAGGATGTTCCAAGGAGTACATTTGGCCATGATTTTCTTAGTCTGTTGAGAAAAGTCTTGCTTCCTTGAAACATGGAGCAAGACATTGAAACAAAAAGCTTCCCCTGCAGTGACTCAACCTGGCACTGACAATTTACTGATGTGGAGCTGTTACAGAGAAGTGATGTGCTCAGTACTGAGCAACCAAGCTACCAGAAAACAGTATTCATGATGTAACATATCTTTCTTTGATTCAACTCTAGGTCTTTATATTGATCCTGACTGAGAAACTTTTTCACATTTAGGGCTTAGCAAGTCACAAAACAGTTGACCTGAGTGGGTGCAGGCCTGTCCTGTACTGCACAAATTCCACAGCTGCAGGACAAACTCACCCAGATGATGTAACAGAGAAGCCTGCAGGTAGCTCCCACTCAATATCAGCAATTACACTACCCGGGTGGCCTTGTCTTATCTGAAAGTGAGGTAAGAAGGTCTCACGATAGTAACAGATCTCTCACTTAGTAACAGAGCTGTTTCCTTGTAAGGTAATTACGTATTAGCTCAAAGGACCAAATGGGAGAGGTTTTCTCCCCAGACAAGGTTGGATCTGCTCTGTGCAACACACCAGGGGAAAATCCATCTGGACCCATCTGATGCTGGACAAATGCAAAGTGCCCATTATTTTTGCTATCGACAATCATATTTTTATTCTGTCTCACAAAAGCAGTTAAGACATTTGCTGTTAGGCCTTTCTTATTGAGATCCTGAAAGAAACCTGCATTGTCTCTCTCCCCTCTCACCTCAACTGCCCTAAATTCCCCAACCCCATGCAGAACAGACTTGGAAGCCATTAATCTCAGCCAATAGGTGAATATTGGAAATTTTAGCTTAAAAGGTATGATATTCACTTCCCCAAATGCTTGTTCAGAGGCAGAATATGCTCCTTAATCCCCAGTCTGCAATTCCCACAAGATCTCCATGCCAATTCCTGTATTTTGACATAATAGCTAAGAATGGAAAAAACCTGGAGCCAGAATAGAGGACAAATGCATAGGGTTAGATGAAAATCAATGTGAAGGCAGCACCAGGGACAACAGGAAAATGGACCAGCAGTAGAAGAGAGATGGATGCATAGCCACGAAGAAAAGGGGGTGCATCACTTGAAGACAAAACTGTTTGGGGACGTAAGAAAGGTATTGTAGTAGAAACAGTACTAATCATGCTGCAGCACTGAAGAATTCCTATCACTACACAGAAGTTCCCTTCTTGACAGAGTTATTTTTCAGGAGCACAGGTAATGCATGACATAAAATCAATCAATACAGTTTAAGAATTTAGGAATCTGACTGAACTTCCTAATGCATGACAAGGTCTGCTCTTAATGCTGTTGAGCCTCTGTGTATTTTAGTTGGGCTTCATTTGAACAGTGGTACTAGAAAGATCGGTGTTTTAAGTACAAAGGATTACATTAACAAGTTAGGAATAATATAAAAACTACATTACAATAAATTGATCATAGTGCATCAGCTTATTCTCAGTAGAACTATAGAACCACTAAACTGGATCAGATCAATAGCCTGCTCCAGTACTGCCCTCCAGCTATAGCCAGTACCAGACATTTGAGATTGTCCTGGTTTGAGGTAAAATGAACCAATTTTCTGTTTTACAGTTTTGCTTTCTTAGCTAGGCCTCTCCTAGCTAGCTGGGCTCTGAAATTAACAGCACATTGTGCGGAGCTGTTCCATCTCGCAGTGATAGGACCTGATTGTACCGGGGGATGGTGCAGAGAGGCCCTTGTTTAGACTTATTGCTGGAAGAACCAAGGTCAGATAATTTTCGTCGTTCGCCCGTCGGAGGGTCCCGCCTTCAAGGAGGAGCGGACAGGACAGGTGACCCAGGACTGACCAACAGGGGTATTCCATCCCATCAGCATCATGCGCCGTATAAAAGCTGAAGGATCAACAGGTCAAGCCTCTTCTTTCTGCCTCTTCTTTCCCCTTCTTCTTTCTCCTTCTCCTTCTTCGATGGCTGACGTCCAAGGAGGGCCCTGCCTGTTCATCTGCCTCTGATCCCGATCTGGGCCTTCCTGGCTCGAGATCTGGATCCCAGCTCCTGTCAGTCGCCGGGTCCGGTTTGGGACTTTTCCTGAGGCCTGCTGGTGGTGTCGTTGTTGTCCTGGGAGCTTGATGCGGTTTTGTGTGTACTGTATACTCCTTTTTTCCTTTTTTTTTCCTTACATTTCCTTTTTATTGTGCTGCTTATATTTTCATTAAAGTAGTTTAGTTTGCTCTAAACTCTTGAATCTCTTTAACTCCTTCCTCTCCTCTCTTTACCCAAAAGGGGGGGGAAAAAGAGGGGAGCATCTGTCGCTCAGGGTTTGGTGGGTTTGGCTGAAACCGCGACAGAGATGAAGAAATAATAAATTCCAAAGGACACAACATTGGAAGACCATCCCCCAAAATAAGTTTCTTCCTAGCTCTATACCATAATTTACAGCCTGGCTTATACTCCTGACTAACGTTGTACGTAACAATAGTAATGTGTCTACAGTGGGTGGAGATGAACACAAAGCACATCAGTGACAGCTGCCTCAGTGGTAGAGTTCCTTGGGTTAAGAGCAGGACAACACAGGGTCAATATCAATGAGTGCTGCTGTTGGATTTAGCCCAGGTCTTCTGCAAGCCAGTGCCCTGAACACAACTCATTAAGCCCTTCCCATTTTAGAATGAGAATTGTCCATCAGAGGCCAAACCACACAGTCTAAAACACTACCATGCTAAGCACTGTTTCTCAGTATGACATCTGAAGCTCTGTTCCAAGGCATTTCTTCTTTCAGTGTTCCATGACCAAAAATTTCTCAGCAGTATCCTTCTCCATGCAGTCAGAAAAATACAAAAATTCAGCTTGAATTTTTTGTGAACATGACTTTCTTATCCTTTCATATTTCTAGTTCTTTCTTGTAACAGAGTACAAAGAAGTCCTGGCTTTAATCCTATTAGACATAGGCTGCTGACCTACACATGCTTTTTCTAGTCATGCTTCTAGCTCAGCTGAGCTCTTCCAGCAAGTGGGTCTGTTAAATCAGTTGCCTTCCTCCAAGTATAACTATGTTGGCTAACTGAGTTCACCAGCTGGCACTCATAATTCCTTTTCTGGGGTGGATTCCCATTAAGCTGTTGCTCTCAACACAGTTTTGTAACAGCATTAGCCAAAGTCTAATAGCTACCAGTTTCCACTTATACGCACAAAATGTCTGCTTATTACAAATGTTAATAAGTAGAACAGGTTCAGTAGGCTAGGGATAAAAAATTACAGATTTTTTTCTTTCATAATTTTAAACAGAGGCATAGCCAAGGCAGAGTACTTATTGTATATTTATCTCACAACCTGTATTACAAAAATGTATCACACACACTATGAACAATTAAGATTCAGATAAACATGATCCGCATAGCCTACATCCAAAAGACCAAATAGAACAAGAATAACACTGCAAAAGCAAAATAACTCCATTGTATGATCTCAACCATTTACATATTTTCAAGTTAAAAATTTACTGAGGTAGGGACAGAATTCAGACTGGAAAGCAATATCACTGCATCCTGTTTCTAGATTTGCTGCTGATTTCTAGAACACCTTTGAGTAAGTCACTTAGAGAACAGAGCTCTTTAGCTGAAATAACAACCCCCCTCCTCCTTCTTCCTACTCTGCTTCCCACTTATCTTGATCTACGTTCGTGTTTGGAGCACTCAATCTTCTATTGCTTGGCATTCCTAAAACTCAGGAGATCTGAAAAACTGATGAGCTATTTTGATGAAAAATTAAGAATCAGAATTACACCTCATTTCCTTAATACATATTTAAACAACTGTCAAGCTTCTCACTTCCAAGAAGCCATGACATGCCATTATGTGCCCAACAGGGCAGAGTGAAGAGTGAGAATATCAGGTTTTGAAAAGCTGTGTTGTAAGGAGAAATACACACTAGTTAACACTGTAAACACAGTCTTAAAGGAACAGTCCTTAAAAATAGTCTTTAGGTATTAAAGTAATTTAAACCTCTGGGGCAGTAAAGCTACATGAAGCTCTGCTATAATACATGCTGTCTAGTCTTTCTTTCTATAAAAGCACAGGGAAAGCTCCTTTATTTGCACAGTCTTCTTCCAGTCAGCCCCTCTGAATAATACTTAATCTCCACCTGATGGAAAAAGGACAGAAAGCACACTCACAGCCTAGAATACATTTTATCATTAGGTAAATTTGTGTATTTACAGGCACTTGACTGCCACTGCCATCAGCTTCCCTTTGGTTCTGTATGCAATACAGTTTTGAGTCCCATAGGCAATTCTTGCATCTGTAGCTCAGATATATATTTGCTGGTTTATGTCAGACTGTCAAGATGACAGTGAACGTTCCCTCTCCCATTTCACATACCATGTAAACACATATACACAGCTTTAACCAGTAAAGCAACTTTCCATGCCTAATATACTCATGGTTGAGTCTATTAGGCTATTCTCCTGTTCACCTCTTCTATTCTCCTCATTACTCAAGTTCATCAGTCTCCCAGTCTTGTTAATTTCAGATACTTAAAAAGCCATGAATAACACTGTGGTTAAAAGCTCATTTCTTTTCCTCTGAGACAGTCACACAAGGAAATCAGCCAGGGTTTGAGGCAAAACAATAGCATGTTTTGGATAAAAGAGATCATACTGTTCCATTTTTTGGTAGAGACTTTGTATATTATTTATTAATGATAAATTGCTAGCTTTTTTTAGAAAACACAGCTTGTTGATAAAAGGAGTCCTCTATCCACTTATGGTATGAAATTAAAATCATACTTCGAGAGAATCAAGTTTGTGATATTTTACATATCCAAATAATGAAGTTTGAAGTATTTTTGCAATAGGACTTTTAGGCAATTCTTATATATTCTAAAATTTTCAACTCTTATCTGAATATCTATTTTCCTAGTATGTGCATACATACAAAACGCACTTGTTTCTGATACTTCAGATCAATAAAATAGTTTATAGGAACAATGCAAAGCAAACAAGAACTTTTTTTTAACTCATGTTTTCTTCATGCATCTAAGAAATGCCCTTGAGGAATATTTCTTATTCTATACTAAAAACTGCTTTCAGTGTTAAGAAGTAAAAAGAATTTTAAAAATTTACCATAGAGTAAGTAGTTTGTTCAAATAAAAGTTGGATTTTAAAGGCTTACCTAACCATGACAGTAATCATTTGTAGTCTCTGCATTCTCTTCAAAGTCGCAGTGCTTCTATGACAGCTATACTTAAATACCTCTGGCTCTTGCTGTTCCGAACAACTATTCATTTACCAGATCAGTTGGGTCATTTAAAAAATCCACTCTAATGAGTTATACTTTTTGTTACAAGCAAAAAAATCAAGGAACATTACATATTATTCAAATCAAAACACCATAAACTTCAGCTAATTAACCAGATAAAGGAAATTCTATTATTTGCCCTGTTTACCAATGTAAGTTCAGTAACAGAAGACAAATTAAAAATTTTAAATTCCTAGTTTTATGATTTCTAGAGACCGTGTTGTCATTAAATATTGTGGAGAAGTAAGAAGCTGCACAGAGTGCATGAAGATCAGCTGCTTGCTGTTTATATGCAAAGGGCATTGTCTTGACAATCATAAATAGCTTCCTATCCAAAAAACACCTGTCAAAACAAATGCAAAAATTCTACAGGTGACATTTTCAATATATTTTGTCTTTCATTGTGTTTTATTATTAAATGGGAAGTGTCATGAAATGTCAGAGTTAGCGTTATGATACGTGATTATCTTGTATTAAGTCTGGTATCTACCGTTAACATACTAGAGATACATTGGTGGATGGTGCTACCTGCAGACAAAGCAGTTGAGACTGATCAGCACACAATTTAGTCATTACAAAAAGAAAACCTAGTTAAAATAGCTTGATGTGTGATGTTTTTAGATATAAATTGCTGCATGCAGCATATAAGCAGCAGCATAGAGTTACACCATTGTAAAAAGAGCTTGGGGGAGAGGTTGTACACACTTGTATCAAGATCTCTGATGGAGTGGGATGCTTTCTACCATCCCCTGAGAAGTTGCTAAGTGCTTGCTTCCATACATCTAGCCAACCTATATAGCCTTCATCCAGTGCCAATGCATTTTGCACCCTTGGGGACTCACAGTATCATACATTGCTGCTTCCTCAGGTGGAGAGACCAAAAAAGCACAGGAAAAAGAGTGGTTAGACATTTCAACACTCTACCCTGAGCAAGAACCAAGTATGTAAAACCTAATCCTGCTCTTACTGGGCACCATAAAGGATGATGGTATCTCAAGAATTGTGCTATATTTGTCTGTGCATCATGCCGAAACTAATTTTCTTTATCACTTTGAAGATCAGGGAGAGAAACACAGACAAGTTCTGTGTGTCCTGCAAATTCAAACTAGAAAAGAAACAGGATGTCCTCATTTGGAGTTGCTTTACAGCTAGCATTGGTTACACTGGAGTTGTGGTCAATGACTAAATGTCTGGGTGGAGACTAGTGATAAGTGGTGTCTTTCGGGGTCCATATTGGAACCAATATTATTTAACATCTTTGACCTGGACATGGACAGTGGGACTGAGTGCACCCTCAGCAAGTTTGTGCATGACACCAGGCTGAGTGGTGTGGTTGATAATCTAGAGGGACAGGATGCCATCCAGAGGGACATTAACAAGTTTGTGTAGTGGGCCTATGTGAATCTTATGAGGTTCAACAAGGCCAAGTGCAAGGTCCTGCACCTGGGTCAGGGCAATCCCAAACATGGATGCAGGCTGGGTGACAAGTGGATTGAGAGCAGCCCTGCAGAAAAGGACATGGGGGTACTGTTGGATGACAAACTGAATATGAGTTGGCAATGTGCACTTCCAGCCCAGAAAGCCAACTGTATGCCAGGCTGCATCAAAAGATTGGCCAGCAGGTTGAGAAATGCAATTGTTTTTCTCTACTTGGGTCTTGTAAGACCCCATCGGGAGTACTGTGTTCAGCTCTTGGGTCCCCAGAATAAGACAGACATGGACCTGTTGGAACAGGTCCAGAGGAAGAACACAAAAATGATCAGTGGTGTGGAGCACCTCTCCTATGAAGACAGGCTGAGAGAGCTGGGGCTGTACAGCCTGAAGAAGAGAAGGCTCCAGGGAGACCTTATAGAAGCCTTCCAGTACCTAAAGTGGCCCTACAAGAAAGCTGGAGTGGGACTTCTTACAAAGGGAGTGTAGTGATAGGACAAGGGGTAATGGGTTCAAACTGAAAGAGAGGAGATTTAGATTAGGTATTAGGAAGAACTTATTTACTATGAGGGTAGAGAGTCACTAAAACAAGTTGCCCAGTGACGTTGTGGATGCCCCATCCCTGGAAGTGCTCAAGGCCAAGCTGAATCAGGCTCTGAGCAATCTGATCTAGTGGAAGGTATCCCTGTCCATGGCAGAGAGGTTGGAACTAGATGATCTTTAAAGTCCTTTCCAACCCAAATCATTCTGTGATTCTATGATAGCATGTGAGCTGATAAGACTGATCTTTCTGCAACATTTCCTAGAAACTAAGAAATCTGCCATAATATCTACAAGAACTTTTGGTGGTTTTTTTTCTGAGCATCACACAATGGGCCAGATATTTAGGAATGAAAATGTATGTGTCACTGATTTAAATAAGCCATACATCTTGTCCACTGAGCATAAAACAAACTGCAGCTAATCTGTTCTTTCCCAGACTGTGGCCCACAGAACATAACCAAAGAAGCAAAAAATAGATTGCCTGTAAAGCCAGGAAATGTCAATTGCTAACGGGAATTAGCATTCTGGTGCATGTATGAGGCAACATGCTGTTCCAAGTCCATTTTGGCTCAGTTGCTATTGTTTATAACTGGAACATAAATGTGACCAGTACAAAGATAGCTAATAGATTTCTTTCTTGCTATTGAAAACATCAGACTACATTTTGAATATGCAGCTGAAATTAACAGAAACAGAGCAGAATAAAGTAACCTGAGGTGGTAGTTTTCCTGTCACCTCGCTATTTGTCAGAGCTCCCTGAGGTAGCAAGCCCAACAGAGATGCAGGTGCACAAAAAAAGCAAACTTTGTTACTAAATCAACATATACAGAACAATTTGTACTGCTATAGGCATCCCTGATGGGGAAAGAGGAAAACAATTTTTATTTTTTTTTAAAGAAAAGATTATGCTCTGATAATTAATTCCAGACCTAGTCAACAATGGTTTGTAGAGATTTTAATATAATCATATTTTCAGTTGGTACATATTAGACATTCTGCTCAAAATCTATTCTTAGACATCCTCAAATACCATGATAATATGGCATCATAAGAACAGGAAAAACAGACTGGCAGATGTGATTTAAACACCGAGTAGCTTCAGAACTTCACTAGCACAGACAGGAGACATAGGTCACAGGCAGGAAAACAACACAGGCACTCAAGAAAGTCTCTATCTCAGCATGACAGCAATGAGTAAATGAATTTGAGAAAGGTCTTCTACATTTTTGCTACAGTCATTTATAAACTGGTCTGTAAGAGTCTGGCCAGCCTGAAAGACTAGGTATCATCATTACAGCAGCTTGCAAAGCTGCTCTCTGCTTCTCTGAGAGAAGTCTGAGAAGCCTAAGTGCTTTGCCCTGACAAGTACAGCAAGGAAGTGTTCTTATTTCAGTCACATAAAGATGTTTGGACCAGGAAAAAAATGAGGCTGGATAAGTCACAGACACTCCCTAACGGATGGAGGAATTTCCTTCTCTATGGACTGTGGAATACCACTTTAGTCATCCAGTAATTGCAATAAATATGGGTTTGGAACATCTGAGGTTTTTTTTTTTCAGTTAGTCACGATCCACTAAACACGTTGCTCACTGGTTCTGTACGGTCTGCTGCAGAATCTCCTCCCTATTAACTCAGACCTAATGGCACATAAGGTACCTGAGTGCTTCCAATAAGTCCCAGAGAGCTAATACTAGCTTTATGGGAGGACAGCCTGTCCAACAGAAAACATTATGCTCTTCAAAGCCAAAAACTCCACCTTACTTCCTTCTGCAAATGATCTCTCTCCTTACTTCAGAAGTTTTACTTCTTTGGAGTATTTTATCTCCACTCCTTTTTCTGTCAGACAGATATACATGTATGACCCATTTCTTTTAATGTGGGAGAGGAACAGCTCCTGAGCAAGAGTCAAGCTACAAAGCTCATATACATATTTTTTTAAATAAAATTAATGCAAACCTGATATCAAAATATCTTTTCCCAGTTCTTCCCCTTCCCTTAGATTAAACAGGCTACCTCTCAGAAAATCACTTAGATCACTATATAAAAACATCAGTTCTAGACTCTGTTTTTTCAGATCCTTGCAGTTCATTTATAAACAAATTATGAATCCTTATTCCAAAGTGTTTGTTTATCTGGCTACTGTGGACTGTAGTTACTGTAACTGTAACTGTACTGTAACTTTCATCCTGTAGGTCTGAGCAGAGTACCCCTGCTAGTGCTAGGCAGCATCCTGCATTTCCTTTTTTGCATAACATTTTCTCCAGAGCAGCCTTAAGGTGCATTCCTTCCGCTAGCATCACACCTACATCTGTAATTTTCTATTGAAGCTGGAATCATGTGAAGATGTGCAAGGCTTATGTGCTCTTCAGGTATTAGCTGAACTCAGTATCTGACTGTCTCATCTCAAAGAGATCAAGTCAGTCTAAGTATGGCTAAGCTTCACCACTTCCTAGCTACAATAAATACATGGCATCGATAGTAGCTGTATCCTCGGACTGTCTGGGCCTGGAAGAGTCAAAGGCTGCCGCCATTAAGTGGCAGTGCAAACAAGCCACCAGGATCTGCAACAAGGTGTCTGAGGTTGCTTCAGATGGGCAATACAAAAGGCAACTGACATACCCTTTGGGGAGCATTTTCAGCAGTCTGAAGCAAAAGTAACTTAAACTTGAGGTGTGGAAGAACAATCTCTGAGAAACGTACCTCTCTCAGGGGAGAGGTTTGCTCTCATGAAGCAGAGGCAGTGAAGCAATATCTTAGGGGCTGCATAGGACCAAATGACACAAGGGAGAGCTGGCACATACAATGTGCTTTCACAGTCCTGTGAGAAAACAGAACCAGTGGCATGGAAAGCTGGGAAAAGTTGCTGGGTTTTCTCAGAAAGATCTGACATTTTCTGCCCTCTCCTGGAAAACAGGTCTACCTGGGTGCAGAGAGGCTTTTTTTGGTAACCTTCCTGCATATAGGCTCTTACATTGTAGATTCATTGTCCGAGAAAGGAAAGAAAGTGGTCTTGGAATAAAGTACACTTCTGTCTACACGAGAAAGTGACACTGTTCTAAAGCACGTGTATCTGTTTTCAGGCAGGACACAGCACTGGATTTTGTATAAGAAGTGTTAACCTATTTAAAGGATGATATTGGCTTATTCGTTTTTCACTGTGGATCCATAGCCACACTTAGGAAATGTTGTGACTCAGGCTGTTTGTCTCCTACAAAATCAATGTGTAGATTGGGTTCTCTGGTGTCTTTGCTTTGCATTCCTTCTTCATCTGCCTTATTAAATGAAATTTTTTCAAAGATTTTTAAAAATAAATACTTCTTGACAGAATTACTGTCACCAGCTACTTCCTCTCTAGTGACAGCAGATCCACATCTGAAGTCTGTCCCCATACGGATACTCATCCTGTCTCCATGTTTCTGTCTGGGAGGAAAAAGGGGCACTTGTCCTTTGCCTTCCTGACTGACCTCAGAACAAAGAGCTCTAAGCTGGAGGAAGTGCAGATAAAACTCATCCACAGCATCTAATACTCACACCTTGTGAGAACTAATCCCCCCCAGCACTGTTCTTGCAAAGTAATGGTAAAGAGGTAAATGCTTACACTTGGAAATACAGTTGCAAGATGAGTAAGAGGCATATCTACAACTCAGTTCTAATCATGTAAGATTAAAACTCATATCACAGTGAATTGACAACATTTTGGTTATTTAATTTTAGATCCCAAGTTGATTCTTCCCATTGCGGTATTTTCTCTCAGATACACAGCAGTGGCTAAACCTCTGAGTAAGTGCCATTAATCTCTGGGATCTTATAAAGACTGTGACTTGGAACAATTTTTGGAGAGGTATACAGCTAAATTACCTGGATTTTGATTGTTTAAATTCTGAACTTAAAATCAGAGGCCAAAGTAATTTTCATGCAATTAAGAAAAAGACAGAAAAAGAGAAAGTTCACGACAGTGACACATAACCGACTAAAATTTTGTACTCTGGTGTACTTGAGTGTGCAATACAAGATTTATTCTCCTATGTATATAAATGTTTCACACATTCAAATAAATGCAGCTGTGTTTATTCCAGAGAGTAGAGTTCCAGATGTATACATGCAGAACTCCAGATACACATATGAGCACCTTATTACATTACAATTTTCCATTACATTTTTATAACACTTAGAATTTTTTGCCACAGAGCCCTCTGGAATATGCCCCAGTGCATTCACCACTTGCCCTAACAACACAGTCTGAAATCCTAAGGGCCACCCAAGTTTGAAGTGCTGTGATACCACCTCCATGTTTTCCCTGGAATGAGAGAAGGTTTTCAGACCATAAGAATTTAAGCTACAGAATCAGCACTTGAATAATACCATTCTTTCAACATTATGATGTAACTGTGAAATTTTAGAGTTTACAATATCTTCAAACTATACTAAAAAATAGCAAGTCCAGAAGAAATTCATATTTTTGCAAACAGGCAATGTCTGCTTGCAGGCATAATAATGAAGGTATGCCAAAAAACCTGCTAGTGAAACATACAGAAAGGCACTGGATTGAAAATTTCTGCTGATTTGAAAAGAAAAAATAATAATTTCTTCTCCAAGTCCAGTCACAATATAGATTTCACAGGACCCCAGAATTAAGTAGCAGCTCTCTTTGATAAAAATGCAAAAGACATTAAAAGCATAAAGCAATAAAATTGGAAACATAAACCACATCTTTTCACAGCCTGCTTTTCAGACACTATTAGCGTTACTGTACTCCTTGAGTCATGGGCTATAGCATTAATAGCCACAATACAAACTGCAAATACAAAGCTGCTAAATAAAACTGTAAAAAAAGGGGCAGAGGGTGTGGGGAGCTATGCCATTTTCTACAATGTGCAGACAAGAACTCTACACAATTTAAATTACAGTTCTAGAGATTATTTCACAGTTTTATTTGCTTAGCAGATTGTTTTCCCAATATGAAACATGTAAATAGTGTCACGGAGCACACCCTGAAAATTAAAGGCAGAAAAAGGAGTGTAAAATAAACAGAATACAGGGAATATTTCCAACCACTCTGCAAAATAGCTTATTTGTATTAGGAAAACTGTTTTTTCTACCAAATAGTATAGAACTTAAGCAGAAAAAAATAGTGGAGATCATGTTACCAAAGACAAAAATTTAAGATCCATTTAGATATTTGTGGTTTTAGTCCATCACCTTACCGTGAAGATGTCAAACAACTAGAAAGATAGTAGAGACATTTACTTTTCTGAAACCATTGGTGAAACCTTTATGCAAGTCATATGGACACCATGTAAATAAGTTATTTTTCCAGGAATAAAAATGTATGGTTTTTTCACAATTCTTTTCTGATACAATTCATAATTTAGAAAGCCTGTTCTGCGTAAAGGATCACATTCCATCTTTTACATGATATTTAAACTACTTCAATTTTTCAAGTCAAAAGACACTTATCTTTATTGACAAAGAAGTCAGAGGCAAGTTGAAAATTTTTAAATCATCATTGTTAAGCGATCTGATCACAAAAAAGAAGGATTTTGCTTTCTATAAAATATATCCATAATATTTTAACACTTTTGTAGTGCAGGCAACCTAGAAGAACAGTATCAAGAACCTTCCAAGACATTTCCCTTCTGGCCTGAGAACTTCTATATAAAGAATGTACACAAAGGGTACTTTTTAGGAGGTTACTGGCACCTGAAAGTGGCCCCTGAGCTACAGATGTAGCCTTGCTACCATGAGAGCTTATAGTTAACAGTTTAAAAATGAGGTGTGGAGGGAGAGAGTCCAGCATTGAACCTTTTCCGGTGCATACACTGAGGCACTGTACTGTATATGTATCCAGCAGAACCCTCATTCAGCTTGTAAAGTCTGATCCCATACCAGGCATACTTCATGGAAACAGTTTAAAAATAAGTTTTCACAGTGAATAGCAGGTGGGACTACCCTACAAAATCTTTTTTGGCTTGGGGCACAAACCTGGTGAAATACTTCACCCAGAAGAACGATAAAAGATGTATTGGTTGAAACTTTGGTCATAGTCTGGCCGGTGTCTGGGCAGAGCCTGATAACTCTTACATTTTATGAAGGAATCTGCCTCACTGTGTGTGTTTACATTGCATATGTGACGACCAGCTCATACAGCCAGGTGGTCTCACAAGCTTGATTATTTTTTCATCCAGAGACAGACTGAAGGGAATCCACAGTGTATGCTGAGTTGTAATGTGATTCACAAGTATCTAATAAATGAAAATACCTTATGTTTGTTGCAACTGAAACTCTCGATCCTTATTTAGCAAATCACTGGATTGCTGACATAGTTCAAAGAGACAGTGATAATGAGGTCAGGAATAAGCAACCTGCGCACCTTGCTGGAGTCCTTAAAGGAAAGCAAGAGGGAATTTGGTAATCAGATTGCTTTAGAAGGTACTATGGCACAATGCAAACAAACAAATAGGTTACTGGCAGGTCAGCAGTGAGGGTAACTGAAATAGTCTAGATTTACACTAACCTATTTAAGTCTGTTTTACCTGCACATTGACTCAAAATAATACTGACAACATATTTAACCTGGCACTATTGTTACGTCTCCAACTAAGGTATAATCAAACCCAGATTTAACATTTCTACAAAATGAATAAAAAGTAGATAAATATTCAAACCAGGGATTTTGTTAAACACCCTCTACACTAGCACAACAAATAAGACAAGGGAATTAGCAGATGTGATAAATACCAAAATACTTTTTCTAATGCTCATCTGGGACATGACATAATAATAGATTTTGATCCAAAGTCCGGGGTCTTTGTTGCCTGCATGGGAGGAAAATTGCAGCATTATTCTCTGCATGGAAATTAATCCTTCAGGAAAAAGTAAAATCAAATAATGACATGTTCTACAGGAAATATCTTATAAAGACTAAATGTAAAGTACATTGGCGTCAGATGCTACACTGCAACTTACAATGCAATGTCACAGGGATGGCACTTTTTCTGGATTTCTCCTTTAATCCATTGGCAAAGAGAAGCTCTTCCAAAAGCTGACCTAAAGTATTCATGTTGGGCTTCTCCTCTTAACCAACCTCTCGAGTGAGGTCACTCTTGTGAGAATATGAAACTCGTGTAAACTTTCTCAGCTTCCTATTTACAAACAGCATTTCCCATTGAATCTAGTTTTTGACCTGACCACTACTCACTGTCTGCTTCATGAACTGCCTCATCTCTGCCCAAAAATCTATATTGAGTACATTTTAATGACCTACTCTGAAAGAACTGAAAATGGTAATTTTCATGAATATGACAACAAATGTTAATACTCCAAAAATTATGAAAAAAAAAAAATCTCTCATGCCATTTATACTGTCACCTTCCACAAAGGAGGACTGATCCTGTGAACTGTCAGCCATCTGTGTGCAAAGCAATTAGTGGAAGCACAGAAGCCAGATACCACCAGTGACTTTGTTATGGTGTGCTAACTTTATAAGTATTTTTAAATCTAACTCTGTAAGTATTTTTAAATAACTAGCATATCCACAGTGTCCTGCCCAGTGTCTGCAATCTGTGTCACTTTACTCAGCAGATCTTGTGCTTTCCAATTCAGGGGAGAATCCAAACAGTCCTTGATCCCGTGACATTCTCAAAGGTCATAATAATCCACAACAAGTACAGGACGAGTGGAGGGTCCTGTGGTGTAAGAAACTACCATGTTAGCAGTAAAGGTAAGTGTACATTACGAAGATAAAGCTAATAAAAGGGGGATAAAATTAGTATCTCAATAACCTTCTGTGTTAAATTTTAGTCTCTCAAGCATTTCTTCTCTTGAATCATCTCATAGTTACTCTCCACTAAAACATCTGAAAGCTAAAGAAGTTTCCAAAAATGAAAATTTATTCAGAAATAGATACATAAAAGTCTAAAAGGTATACACTTCTCTGAAAGATAAATGAACTAACATTTGCTCTATGTGATTAAATCATTCTTTATTGCTCAGCAAAAGCAAGGTTATGCTTTGCAATAAGGATGCATCAATATACCACACCAGGACTATATGGACTATATGCATACAGCAGACTGTGCTTCTGCCATTAGCTATGTATACCTTATCACAGGACCACAGAATGGTTGAGGTTGGATGGGACCTCTGGTGGTCATTCTGTCCAACCTCCCTGCCCAAGCAGGCCCACCCACAGCAGGTGGCACAGGGCTATGTCCCTACAGCTTTTGAATAGCTCCAAGGATGGAGTTTCCACAACCTCCCTGTGCAACATGTGCCAGTGGTCAGTCACCCGCACAGTGAAGAAGTGTTTCCTGATGGCCAGAGGGGTTTCAGTGTGTGTCCATTGACCCAGGTCTTGTCAAATGAATGCTTTGCTGTACTAGGGATGCATTGGTTTTGTTGCCAAAATTTAGCACTCATTTTATGTCCTACTTAATTTATATGATAAAAATAGGTGTTGTAATACACTTGAATGTACCATAAACCTTGGCGGCATCATCAGACTGTCATCATCACATGGAGCAAACTATTACTTTACTGTATGACATCCAAAGCCTAACTGAGTTGAACATCAAAGTTTTCTTTGGTCTACAAGACTGTACAAGCTTACATCAGAATGCCACTTAACTACTATTAATTAATGAATTGTACTTTCCAGGAAACTATCTTTACTCAAGCAGTTAGAAGATCATGTTTCCTTCTTCTCTAAGGCAAAATGCTTTATAAGTTCATACTATAAGTTATGTCTTCTTCCACAGAAAACTGAATATAAATTGGTATTTACTGTGAATTAGGTAATGCAGTAGGCCCTTGTGTTTATTTTCTTTGTTATTTTCAGCAAACCTCTATAGCATTTATGGCAGTCAGCACTTGTAAGTCAACTTCTTATTTGAAGTACGTTGGCTGGTATCCAGGCTGCATACTACCATGAAAAAGGCAAAGAAAAAAAAATACAACCAGGAAAGGTAAAACTCAGAGGGTTCTAGCCTCTTCTAGCTGAACAGATCCATTCCCATTAATCTCTGCAGGCACTTGGTGCCAGCAGGACCACACTGAAGGAAGATGAGGTCCCCAAGATTAGATGGTGGTTTCATGCCATTTGAGAAGGGAGAGGTCTGAGTGTGCAAGCGACCTGGCACTGTAGTGCTGAGACAAACACTGCTGATTTGCCAAATGCTAAGATTTTCCAGTTGCTAAATGATTTAAACAAGTTTGTTTTGTGTTACTGCTTATTCACACTGCTACATAAGGGGAACTTGGACTTTTATAATGTCATGCTTGGCTAGAGGCATTTTCTCATAGCCTGATTGCCATTAACCCCAGCATTACTACAGCAGTTTTAGTCATGCAATCCCCATTGCAATTAATGACAGATGGGCTAAGTCCCTCAAAATATGTTGAAAAAGAGAGGAAGACATATCTCTGTTTAAATATTCAAGAACATGTACCTCAAGGAAGGGTGGGAGTAGAAGGAAAAATAGCTTACTGCTATGAAAACATTAAAAAATTAAGACCTGGTATCAAACAGTGAAGACAACTACATCATGAACTGTGGACAGTGATTGTTATTGTTGCAACAGGTGAGGGTACCAAAAGAAACGAAAAAAAACCTGTAGATACCTCCCTTTTCATGACTTGTTTAAGAAAAGAAGTAATGCAATACCAAGGAAACAGTGTAGTGCAATCATCAAGCAGACAAAGGAATAACGAGAAGATATGATTTAAAAAGTGGCTGAATGGGGATGAATTAATTGGAGAGTAAGTCTCCTCCCTTTGGATGAGAAAAGTAGGTTAAATAAAACACCAGCAAATGTACTCCAAGAGTCTTATAAGCTGGTGGAAGAATTGACATGAAAATGTTGAGAATATTCCCAGTAAATCAGCCTAATGATTAATTGGAAATTACATTCTTGAAAGTCTTACTTACAACTACTCAAAATTAAAGAAACATAAAGGCCTCAGGACAGGTTTCTTTATACACTGTGAATACAATCAAAGGAAGATAGGAGCTCACTACGTATTCACAATCATCAAAACAATCTATTTAGCTTACAAAAGAGAACAGTTTAGGGAACTTGAAAGTCCAGGCTTAAACTTGCAGTATACTTATAATTTTCTTTAATTTCTTAAATTTTCTTACTCTTAATATTTCTCAAAACTTGGATAATGAAAACGGTCGCCTCACTATGCACTTAACTTTATTTTCTGGTTGTCCGTGCTGCCTGGCAGAGCTGTCAGTACTGCCATGTTTGCTTAGCAAAACTCTTCTTATTTGAATTCTTATATTGAGGAATCTCACTATTTCTGTCAGTCTTAGGTTTTTACTGTAGATTTTTTTGTTGGATTTTGTGGTAATTTTAAGAACAAAATCTAAATTGAAACATCATGTGGAATCAACAAAAATCTTTCAAATCTATCTCAATCTCTATGAAATGTACCTGCCCAGATGCACAAAATCAATTTTTAAAAATCAGATTCCTCATACATTTTGTGTTACAGTGCAACAAAGATAAAATACGAGTAACTGAAAAATTTCTAAATTGCACATTGGCATTGGAAAATAAGAGAAGAGCTCATAAAAATGAACAAAACGTAGAATATACATAATTAAAATGTCTAGTACTACTAACTGAATGTTAAAGACAACAATATTGAAATAAATCAGTAATGCTGACATATTTTGACATATAATTGCAAACATACAGGACTACAGCATGTAATATATTTTAAAAAGAGAGATGAATTTTAAAGCATAAAAAGATTTTGCAAGGTTATAGGAGTCCTTATTTTGAGAGTACATTTTGTGGAGTGAATTCTTTTAAGAAAGACAGAAAACGTATTCTGGACTATAAAGAATAGGAACCCATCATTCCAAAGCAGTCTTGGGATATATTTCAATATCCCATTTTGGGATAGTCCTTACTATTTTGCAACAAGAAAAGTTGTATATTGAACTGGTATATTGAACAAGAAGTCAGAGGGTGAGGCATTTTTGAAATGAAGAATTACAGTTTCCAGCAAGATACGTTTTTAAGAATTCTCTTTATTATCAAGTATGAAGAATAGGGCAATAGGGTGATCAGGTAAAAGTCTCCTTTGTTTTTATCAAAATTAAGAGAAAACAGTGGGAAAGCTGTAAAGAAAACTAACATTTAAAAAGCAAACAAACAAACAATAAAAACCTATCATCCACCTTTCCTGTGGCACATAAACTACTAGCACATAGACATTCTGCCTTGATTAATGATATCTTCACTATGGGTACCCATTATTAAACACTGGTTGCACACCACTGTCTGAAAGATCTCTTAACCTGTTGCTCTGTGATGTGGACTTTACAAGAGTTACCCAGTCTTTTTGTTATACCCAACCCAGCTGATTCACAGCGATATCACACACAAAATCAGGCATGCAAAGATGCATAGCTTTACCAGAAGATCTAGAGTCTGACCACTGAGAAAAAAAAGCCCAAAACTTCCACAGTCCTAAAAACAACAGTAAAGAATTTCACTAGATTTTGGATCATATCTTTCCTTAAGCAAGATTGCAGTGAAACAACATTTTACTAGCACATTGGAAAGTGACGTCTACTTAAAAAAAACCAACCAAACAAAAAATCATCAACAAAGCACTACCTGATGTCTCAAGAGCACCAAAGCTGTGATAAATATGTTCACCCCTTGTTCTTTGCAACCATATAAAATTTTCTTGACCTCATGTTGTTTTACATATTTCCATGTAAGTATGTATAGAGAGATAGAGATAAAAAATATCTAGATGACTTGTAATAATCCCTTTTCAGATATGAATAGTGTTTATTCTAATTTACTTTTTCTAAATTCAGGATAAAGTAACCTATTTCAGTGTTGTTCTGCTTTTTAACCTATAAAATAAACTATTCTTCTGAGAATGTTCTTTGTTCCAGTGCTAATTTATGACTTTATTTTATCAGGAATTATTAGACAACAGTCTCTAATTCATTTTGGCTTGTCCTAGCTGTGGTCTCAAAACCTAAAGCAGCTAAGAAAATGCCTGAATTTTCATGTGTCTCTAATAAAAAGTGATATGTTTTGAAGAATGATATATACTTATCATGAGGCATCAATTATTTAACATAGACACATTTGCGTTCTGAGTGATAACTTTCATTTTCTACAATTTTCAACTCAGGATTTTTCTATAATAATATCACACCTATTACTTTAATGCACACATTTTGGTGTTTGAGATTTCAGGAATATTTTCTAATTAAAGCCCCATCTCTAAGTCCCAACAGTAGAAAACACAGGCACGGCCATAAAACAAGGTGTGTATTGTGGATTGTACTGGTACATTACCTATGACTATGGCTCATCTGGCTGCTAGGTTAACAGGTCACTGGCATGGAGCCACCAACTTTCAGAGAACAGCCTCTCTCATAGTATTTTGATATTTCCCCTTCTGGATTTGTCCCAACAGGGAACTGCCAGAGCATATGAAAACTGGGAATGGAGCTGGGAAGCTAACCAAACAATTTCAAACCTCAGATGTTTAGGTTAGATGCTTATGTGGTCTTGAACAGCTCGCCCATCCCTAACTATTACAGCATCAGAAACGATGATTTAAAATTACAGGAATGATAGAACAGTGCCAGCCACTGTTCAGTGCATTCTACATTTCTTGCAAACACTTCTGCAACAATGAGTACATGATGCATATATTTTGGGCATCGTTTTAGTAATATAATTTCACCTTTTCCTAGTTCTTTTTAAGCTTATCATTGTAGACTACCTGGACAAGCTGTCCATTTACTGTCTTTGTTCCTGTGCTGCTGGAGGAACAAGCTAAATAGGATCTGTTAAACAGACAGATATCAGTGTTGGCAAAGAAACCTAACCCTGTACTCCAGCAAAGAACATGGCACTATCCCGTGTACCAGTACAGTTCAGGTCTTACTCCAGACAAAAGTAAACTAACAGTTTATGCAAGATCCTGGTTTTGGATATACAAGATCCATCAGTATAAAAAGACAGTATTCATTTCTGTACAGGAAGGGAAAATCTTGCACTGTTTTAAAGGGCCTTTAGCATTGTAAAGTGCTTTTACAGCTAAAACGACCTATTTTAGTTTAGGGGAGAAAGGGAAGGGAGTTAATCATGATGCTGAACAAAACGATGGTACAAAAAAAACCCCAAAGGTTAGCTCAACTGGAGCAAACCGATTTTTTCTTTCTCATTGAAGCTGTTGAGACCGTTGGTTCATCACTACCAGTGGCACCCAACTGCCACCCCTATCAGAGTGAACCTGCCATCAGCGTGACCACAAAAGGTCAGTGGGACCAGTCTTTCCTGCCTCCTCAGGTTGCCAGGACAGCTCAACAACACAGTTTTTCTGTGCTATTAACTTACAGGTCTCAGCAATGGCATCTTTGCTCACCAGTTTACTGTCCTTTTCTGTACGGAGCCCAAGTACCTGGGTGCTGGCAGCGGGGATCCGTGTGGGCAGACTCTGTGAGGAGAGGCCAGGAGCACCCTCGGCCGGTTCCAGTCTGTTCCAATGGCCCCACAGCAGGACAGAGCTCAGCCCCTCAGCAAAGATGGTGGCTTCTGGGAAACATATTTAAAGGGCAAAACACTGTCTGGGAGCCATCAATAAGGAAAAAAAAAAGTGTGAGAAATGACCCTGCAGACACCAAGGGCAGAGGAGGAGGAGGGAGACAAAGTGACCCCTCAGCTGGGGCAGGGGCCAGAGCTCACTCCTCCCTTTGCTGCTCCCACCCTACACTTCTTCGAAACAGAGGGTATTTTACACACCACACTCTCTGTGTACACACCTATCCTCACAATTAGAAAATAAGAAAGCAGGAAAAGAGCTGGAAAAACCTTGAGTGTTAGCTGTGGGTGAAAGCTCCGGGCTAGGAGCTAGTGCGAGCCGGTAGAAGGGCACGAGCTGCAGAGCGCAGCTACGTGGCTGCCATTGCCAGGGGGCCTGTAGGGCCCAGCCGCATGTGCTGGGCCCAAAAGAGTTTAAAAAATATACATCTTTTCATTGTATTTTACCATGGATGTTTTACACTGCATTAAGAGGCATATACAAATGTTTTGAATCATTACACTCTGAGACATTCGATTTGCCAGGCCACTGAGGGGAAACGTGAAAGCATTCAATAATGTCTCAATATATAAGTGCACAATGGTAACGTAGAAGAAACAAAGGTTTATCAATACAACATTGTGTGACCATGAATCATGCAAATTAAATCATAAATCACAAAGCTCAAGCTTGTCTAATCAGCAGTATACTATGAAAGATTCGTTAATGTATTTGGTATAATCTCTGTTAAACTGCAAAAATAATGTAAAACCTCCACTGTTCAGCGTTGAAAAGCCTGACATGGGGAGTGATAACCAAGTGCATTTTTTCACAGCAGAACTGCCACTTGCTGCAGACATGAACACCCTGCACAAGCCTGTAGTTGTTTGGAGGGTTGTAACTCACCATGCAATTTGGAGACAGGGATTAAGCTTATTTTACCTTCTTCAGTCTCAGCAGGTGGAACATTCACTACTCGTATTAATTATTTTACAGTTAGGCCCGTAGGGTAAGTTTGGAAGACAATGGTTTTAGAAAAGGTAAGTCCGGAGAAATTAGAGAATGAAGATACAAGTCTCAGCTCTGGATAATGAAAACACTATACAACAAGCTTTCAGCCTAGGAGCACATATCAGTTAAATTTTTAGCCAACATTGGGAAAAACAGAAAATGAGAGTCTATTCAGTTAAGATGACAGTTTCTGTCAGAGGCAATGACAGATATCAATTAAATACTTAGTGGTAATGAGACTGACATCCGCTAAAGACACACATGGCTCTCGTACAGTGGAAGGGCTACTCACTTGTAAATTTTTGAGTTTTTAAAAAAGTCTTTCTCCTACAAGCCAATCTGTTTCCACTAGAATTAAAGAAAACTTCACCAAACAGCCTCTCACAGCACTGCAGTTACTCCTGGAAGTGAAAGGGCAGCTCTGGAAAGTTAAAGGACAAGAGCCATTGATGTAAAAGAGGTGTAAAGATAAATGAAGGGTGAAGGATTTTTGTCTCTTGATTCTTCATTCACTTAAAAGTGCAAGTTTTCTGGAGTGGGTTTGTTTACAAGTGCAGATGAATGCAGCAACTATTTAACCAAGAAAATTGTGGTGATGAGGTATTTGTGGAAAGATTTAAATGCTTCCAAGTTCTTTTACTGAGTTGTTTTGGTTTTGGTTTTGTTTTTTAACTATTATATTTCCACTGTTTAGCAACTGCCAGAATTTTTGTTGAACAAATTGAACATTCCCAAACAAAGTATTCATGTCAGGTGAAATAATCTTAAAACTGAAGGGGGAAAAGCATTTATTTATTTATTTTCCCTGAGAATATGTGAAATAAAGTCTTATTCAGATATCCAGAACAGAAAATATTAACAAAAATTAATTTCACCTTCTAACCAAAAACTTCCCCTACCACCCCACCCCCCCAAATAAACCTATTATCTGCACAGTTGTAGACACAGGGCTTAATAACTGTAAGATTGGTAATGAATGGGACTAGAGAGGAACAAAGAGATCTAACCTGCCAGCCATGGTGTAAAAGTTTTCAAGGCAACAGTTTTGATACTGCTCTATGGGTGATTTGCCTTCATAGAAGTTGTTGAGAGTATATATGAATGCAGAATTTAAACATTAGTAAATTGTAACAAAAACATTCAGATTTTTATTACAGCTGCTTAATCTATAAACCACAAAATCCTGCTGCTGTTTCACTTTAATTTCATATTCTACTTCTTGAAAACTATTTCACAAGCCCTCTCCACAAAAATTAATGGTACTAGAAATTCTATGATAATATGACAGTGGGAGTTCAAATATTTTGGAAAGGAAACATATAGACAGGATAATTTGCTATGAAAATACACTTTTAAAATTATCTCTCTACAGTAACCCTATGACTCCAAATAATCCAGTAATCTCTTCTCTATTTATTTCAATGGAATTTGTTGTGCCCTCCACAATCAAGAGTGAGTAAACATGCTCCATTCTTCCTGCATGGTTCATTCTGCAATGAATGAATCTTCTAAATACGTTATCCATGCATCATGTCTTATCTGAAAGGGTATCCTGCTGTACAGCATTACCTTCCTTATTGTAGAAAATTTGAAAGGAATATATTTTGTTGTATTTCATCGAGCACATACAAAATTTCTTAATTCCCGTTTTTACATACATTTTCCACCTAAAATATATACAAGTGAAACTGAGGGAGTAATGAGGAAATAGAAGGTGTTTCTTCTGAACTCAGATTCTAAAAAAAGATTTTGCTTACCGCAGATACCTATAATGCAACCATCCACTTTTATGCGTGTCATTTGATCCAACAGGAAATAATGAGTCAGTATACAAAACAGAATTCTATGTCAGCAGTACTACATAGTTTTTAAATGGCAGCCAAGAGTTATGCCTACACATACTGTACTTGGAATAATGAGGGAGGTCAGTTAATCCCAGCAGAAATTGTAGCAGAAGCAACCATTATCATCGTTGTCTACAATACTATCAGGTTCCAAGGAAATTTTTACATTTATAAGGTTTGGTCTTATTCCGAAAACAAAGGGACTTTAAAAGCTGAATGCAAAGGACTTTAACAAAGACTACATAAATCCATTTGCATATGTGCATCACTAAATTTTCCCAGTACAGGAATATGCATAGTCTCTTCCGTCCTGATGAAATACCAATCCAACACCAGAGAAACCAGGAAGGCAAAGAACTGAGAAGAAATAAGTGATACACTTTGAATTTTTCCCCATGTACTAGGAGGAAAATATTAACCACTGAATATTTTATTAACAAAACCTTTTAAACTGTCCTAACACTTTTATGTAAATATTGGTGTGTCTTCACTATAGGGATTATACTTATTCTACTGCTTCACGTAAAACAGCATTTTAGTACAGAATCTTTGTGGATCTGAAGTATCCATTATTAAGGCTAAAAAGTACTCATGATGGATGTTGTATTTCTCCTAGGAAACAATGGGATGAAAGAGATGACAGTAGATATTACTATGTTCAGAGGGATGATTCCTTCAGAAAGCAGAAGTGTTAGCAGTGGCATAGAGTTAATTCTCTAAGTCTTTAAAAGTTTGGCTAAGAAAAAAACCCAAAAAACTTCACAGATGCCTGACTATGCTTCTGCTAAACCACAAGAACTTGCCAGCAGAATGTATACACCTCAGAAAAAAAACATTTAAAGCTTTATGGAAGGTAAGCTACCGTGAGAGTTTCATAATTCTTTTGGGACTCTACTTTGAAAAATACCCCATAATGTCAATACTGAAAAGCTCTGTTGCTTTTAAAACTTATTTGAAAATACTATAAGTGAAAGAGCTCTTTATTTTGTTTTCATGTGTAGCAGTGGGATTTTTCAAGTATCTGTTTATGACTTACATTCAACATTGTCTGAGCATGGCTGAAAACAGAGGTAAACAGAAAGTAATCAACGCACAACATTCTGTGCTTTATTGCCTTCTTTTATTTCTACATTTCTATGTCTTTGGGAAAACTGGTCATATTTCATATTCTAGAAGATAAGATAAATAAAGATTTGTCCTACATAGAAAGCTAAGCATCCTCTAAGAGTACAATTTATTCCTGGCTAGTGCAGCAACAATTTTATGCTGTCATATCATTAACAAAGCTATCTATACTAGAAAAGCACAAGCCACTTCAGTATCTACAAAGTGAATTGTTACAGCCAAGTTCTCTTATCATGATCATATTCTCAGTCACTAGTATTATGTGAGAGCTATAACAGACTGCACTTCTACTAGTCATAGGTTATTCTATTTCAGAGATCCTGTCTACTAAAGGCTTTTGGAAGTAAAGCTTACCCTTGTTACAGCATGATTAACTGAAGCAGAAAAACCATCAGGGAACAGAATTCAGTTTTTGAACATCATTTTACATTTTGTCATGTTTGCATGTCACACTACAGAACTTAAACATACTTTTAATATAACTCTGGTATGAAATGCCAAAGGTGTTTTTTCCTACTTGGCTTTTGCAAGCAAAGCTCCATACACTAAGTCTGTCTAGCTGGACATAATAAGTGCAGTATTATCTCACAATTTCAATTCCATCCCATATAGAGATTTTTACTTAAGGCTGCCATTTTTCTACGGTGCCAGTAGCCAGTATTTTTCTGAACCTGTTAAAACATGGAAGAAGGAGGTACACAACTGCAAGAGTTGTCTGTGCCCTCACAAAAATGAAATGGTCAGTGTGCTGTGAGATTTTGATATAGTGATGATTTATCTTCCATAAGACTTTGTTTCCCTTAAGCGGACAAAGGATATCAACTCCCTCTGCTTGCAGACACTCATCTTTTGTAATGTTTATTTATCAGAACATACAGTTTGCCTTCCCAGCAGCAGAAGAGGCAGTCCTTTTTCTGAAAACTTCTGCCAAAGGTTTAACGTATGTTGTATTGCTGCCAGCTCTTGAGATCTCTTCTGGAATATGATCCTAGTCTGGTTAGATCTGGAGCCAGCTTTACAACAGCATCTTACAAAAACCACCCCACCCATACACCCACACCCTCAACTACTTGCCATGCTCACTCACATCTGAGAGAGATGGACCAAAAAGCCAGGGCCACTGGAAGGAGTCATCAGAGCTCCCCCACCTTCGCATCTGAGCATCCCCACACTTCAGAAAATGTGACACAGAAAGACACAAGCAGATATGGGCATCTTCTCCCCCACCTTTGCTTCTCCTCTTCTTTTAGGAATTAGATGAGTGTTGAGTTCTTCCTTTAGCATCCAGCTTGTCTCCAAACTAGGAGCTTCTGGACAGGTTTATCCTAGCCTAGAATAAGAGGCAAGATCCCACATAGTTGCTTCATTCCTCTAGAGCCATTTAGAGCATGTTCCAAAAATGTAAGAAATTGCACTGAGGTGTAGTCTGAGAGCTCACATAGCAGGTCAGGTCTGGCTAACTGGAAGGTTGATGGGAAAAATGTAAATTTAGAACTGCATTTACTAAGGCAACTAGGAGACAATAGTAGCACACACATAGGACACAGTTTACCAGAGACATAAAAAAAAACCAAGACAGGAACAATGAGGAGGGGGACATTGACTGCAAGACTCCCTCTTGTTTTGCTCTAGTGTATGTTCTTGGCTTTATCAGCCCAGAACGTGGTCCTGCCTTGGACAACTCCCTTCCAGCAGTGACCAAGCATGATATCCCAGACTGACAGAGGGCATACCTGGAAAAATGAGGGTTTTCATTTTCAGGATGTCGGAACAAATACGGCAAGCCCAATGGACAATGGGACAATCCGAGCAGTCAAATACAGCTGTGTGTTCACAGACACATAATGTTTCAGAGACAGAAGTCACTTAAAAGACAACGGAGTACGGTATAGTCTTTCTTTTAAAGAGTGTGGGCCAACCTCAGAGATTCTATGATCTGATTTACAGTTTTGAGCCTTTGGATTGCTGAAGCATACACTGCTGAGTGATGCGTTGTTGAACTATTCATTGCACGCCAAGGGAAGCTATTGTATAAATCCTTGCAGAACTCTTTTAGAAGATAACTGAAATCCCAAAATATATACTGTAGGAGGCAGATACAAAACCATGAAATGTTCCAAAACAGCTATGAAAGTGGGGTTAGGACACTTCAAATGTATATGGCTCTAAATATATGAAATATTTTCAAGCAAATTATCTTCTACTTTTTTTCTTCATAGGAGTGTTTAACTTAGCATTAAAATGGGGGACTTAAACAACACAATGATCAGTTTGGAATCCTCTTAGTAAGTATCTTGCTTATTTGCAGCATGCATTGTTAATGTCGATGGACTAAATGGGACTTAAAAAATGGGTGTGAAATATAAAATTAAGTTACTGAATAAACACTGAAAGAGGCCTTGAACATTAAATAGAGGAAGCATTGGTTTTGTTTCTGCATCTCATTTGAGAGGGAAGGAGTTGGTTTTGTTCTGTTCTCAATTTCCACAGACTTTTCTTTTGACACAGTGTCCAGGTACACCAGAGTAGGTACCCCAGTAACAGTCTCAAGTTATCTTTTTCAAATTGCTTTGCACTCCACCTTGCTCTTTTCCTGTCACTTTTCTATTGGTTACACACAATCTTCCTACAGAAAGAGCTTATGGTTTTTTCTTGTTTCTGTTTTACCCAAGGACAATCTGCAGTTTCTTTCAGATTGTTGAAGGGACATAAGCTAGCATACATACCAGTGTCAGCCCTGAAATAGTCTGAACACAGATTTAAAACTGCCAATCTGACAGGAGACACAATAGCACTTGATGATTTCTCTGGCGACAAAACTTGCTGAAGCTCTGTCCAGTTTGCTGCACTTCCAGTTTTGATGATACAGCTGTCTGCAAAGTAGCCTCTAACCAGATCAGTCAGCCCGTAAAATCAAGACTAGGAACAGTCTGTACTTCTGTAGTTAAGGTACATGAAGCATTCAGGAAAAGACTCGGATGAAAAGTGAAAACTTCAGCTTGAAAATTCAGTTCATAACACGTTATATAATGACCTCTAGTCTTCAAATTCATTGATCAGTCAAGCACAACTTATCAAACGGGTCAGATACATCATGCAGGCAAAAGAGACAACAGAAACTTATTAAAGCAATATCCACATAGAATGATATAGTACAAGATATACAAGACCATCTGACAAATGAATAAACAAGATAAACAAATAAACAATATTTTACCTTATTTGAATTAGGGTGAGCTACACTATTAGAAACAGAAAACAGAGCTGTTTGATATTAGTAGAGGGGAAATCGATAGAAAACGCAAATCTGCGAGTGGAGAGGTAGAAGATGAGTGGAATAACTTAGCCAGGGGCTCTACATCTGGGAGCTTCACAAGAAATTAACTCCATTTGTCTTCATGACACCTTTATAAAGCAACATTCTTATTTTACAGATGATTGACCAAATCACAGAGGAACCACGTAGCCGAGCCAACTACCAAACTCAGTCCTCACAGACCTTCCAATCTAAATTGGAAAAGAAGTTTTGAATGCATTTCAAAAATATATAATAACAAAGTGGAGAGGAAAGGAGGAAAGGGATACAATACAGTGTTACTGACCAGAGACATGGTTTGGGCTGGCATTCCACTATATTTCAGACTTAACTCGTTGACATTTTGATTAGTAGTTATAGTACTCTTTTATACTCTAAAGAGGGGATTTAGTGCATATCTATTCTAAGTATCTAGAAGTCCCTTTCATTGTGAAAACAGTCAATGCAGATTCATTCATTTGTGTTAAAGTCAGACAGAACTTCCCTCTCTTCTCTTCACAACTGCTCTAAAACCCAGACAGGGACTTGTACAATAGACCAGCTCCTTTAAACTTTTGAGCAGTAGGAGTATGTTTATATGAGCAAGTAGTGCAGCTTAACAAACACAATCTGTGAAATAATAGGGAAATAGCTGGTGATGAGTACCCAACATCTACTCTTTACATATTTCAGGGATTTTACATCTGACTAGCTTTTAACAACTAAACAATTCTTAATAGCTGGAGAACATTATAGTCACTCCCAAAACACACCTTCTAGATTAGCTTTATTCAAAAGCAATCCAGCTAGTTGATTTGCAGCCCACAGTGCAAACCATAATATAATAAAGGGGCCAGCCTTGCTGCTTGCTTCAAAAGCACACTTATCTTTCAAAAGCCCTAATGTTAACCCCCTTTCTGTCTCACAAATTCATCGCTGTGTCACACACAAAACCTTGAATTCCTGATCTTGTACAATTAATGACTGGCTGGAAAACAAATGCGTGCAGCTGAGAGCTGAGAACTTGGGAGCTATCTCTGAGCTATCATTGATCCTCACCAACAGTGGGACAGATTCAAATCAGGAGGACACATTTGCCTACACCATAGAAGATTATGCAGATAGGCTTGAATACACCATCAGACTTGGGTTTGCTTGGCATGCAAATTATCCTTCCGGGAAAGAAGAGACTTGCCTACAAGAGAAACAAAACCCCACTTGCCTGGAATCAGGATACTGCGGGAGCAAAACAGCTCAGTCTCAGAACAGACACCTCCATGGCCTTTCTCAGCTATGAAACATACTCAGCCTGTTTCAACTACAACACAAATCGTTATTATCTGGGTTGAGGGGCTGCTGCAAAGACTGCTTTTGGTCCACAGTTTGAAGGTAAAATCGGCTAAGTATTCATTAAAGCTTCCAGGAATGCAGTGAGTTACCTTCCTTCTCACTCTGACGCAGACAATATCCCATGCAATGCCTCTAAGGAGAAATCACAGCTGTCACTTCAAAGTTAACATCTTAGACTATTAAATCTGTAATTTGGTTTATTATTTTAAAGACTTACCTTCTAGTCATTTAGACAGTCCTTGCAGAGCACTGGGAGCCATTCCAAATTAGAAATGAAATTAGAATCTAAGTCTGTAAGAGAAATCTTAGTGCATTTCCCGATCAGCAGACATACTCTGTTCCAGTTCTGCTCCCATAGTCCAAAAGATCCAGGAAGGGAAAGGGTCTGAGTATACTCTGTGATACTTACTGTATCTCCGTATTCCAAAAACGGCTGACTTCCAATAAGTTGTGGATTCAACAATAAATGCTCTTAACCAAAAATAGTTCGGTCATCAATTACCACAGGCATTTTCATATACTGAGGATTCAGTTTTGCTGAATGCCCTGAACAAGGAGGTGAGTAGAAAAGCAACACAGTTTCCTGGTGACACAAACTTATTCAGGATAGTCAAAAACTGACTCCAAAGACTTGCAGAGAATCTCACTGTACTAAGTGGCCAGGAGATAAAAAAGCAGGTGGAATTCAGTGCTGATAAGTGCAAAGTATTGCACATGAGGAAAGTCCTTCTAAATAGATAAAGATGATGGTTTCTAAATTAGTACTATGACTCAGGAATAGAAATTTTGGAGTAAACTGAAAACTGCATCTCCCTACTCAGCAATAGTCAAGAACATTTAAGAAACTTTTAGAAAAGGAATCAGAAAACCTTTCCATGCCAATAAGAAAACAACTGTACTTACTTCTTGAATACCAGTCACAACACCCTAAGGAAGTACCTAATGGATAGTAGAAATAGAAAGTTTGGTGAAGAATTATGTGAATAGGACAGCTTTCATACAAAGCGAGAGGGGGAGTCTTCAGCTTTGAAAAAAAGGTCATTAAAGATTATACAAAATATTTCTGTAACATTTCTACTGCCCCAGAAAATGCTTCCAGGCCCTGATAGGTGGACATTGCTGAATTCTTAAAATTCTTCAAAGCTCATTAAGCATGACCGGATAGGATGGTTATGAGGCACGATTATTACAGGAAAGCCATTTCACTAAACTGAGATGAAATGTTCCAACATAATACAAGCTGATATAAAATATGACAGAGTACACAGACTTGCAAGTTCTTCTTGCCAGTGCATATTTACAGAAGCGTATAAACTGTCTCAAAGTCAGTTAAAGAGATCCTTCCAAACTCTCTGAGAGCTTAGGTGCCTTGATTGGCAGCTCCTGTGATACCATCAGCTTCACAGAGAGCGAGGGTATTTTTCATTCTAACGCCCACCATTGTCCTTATTGTTGCCGGGCTCTTGAAATTCTACCTATTGGGCTGCCATATTTTAGCAAAGTAACAAGAACATTCACAAAAGTTAGTTTGGATCCAAATATTAAATAATGGACAGTTTTAAAGGATGTTATAGAAATTTTTTCAAAGGAAAAATGGACATTAAATTTGTTAGTAGTGAGAGGACTGAAATCTCAATGTTAAAATAAAAGTAACAAATTTTTGTATGAATTCGGGAGATATTTACATGATTGGTGAATATATCATAATGCAAACATTCGCTGTTATTATCTTTACATTTTCTTTGCACTATTATGACTATCGTGGCCTTTATTTCTTCCTAACAAAGAGTATTTATATTTAAGTTTTCAAACTATTCAGAATACAGAAACAGGTTTTTGTTACAAGGTACAGAGTTACAGGCACAAGAGGAAGCTGGCTGTTACTCAATGGTACCAGAGTAACCTATCTTATTTTGGGGGTTCTACATGAACAGAAAAAAATTAATTTCAGTCATGCTGCCGAAAGGACTGGGGCAACACGTTGAGTGACTGAGCTTTTCCCACAGACAGCAGCAATTTCAGAGGCAGACCTCATAAAGAATATGTTAATAAAACGCTAGTTTTTATTTTGTCTTAAATGGAAGAACATTAAATTTGAAGACCAAAAGCATAAGCTTCAGAGTTTATAGTGGAACATAAACTAGTTGGAGTAGCTCTTGGCCAAACACTAATTGACCATTCCTAGCTATAACGCAGAAGGTGGCAAGACATTTCCTTGCCTAGCAACATTCAGATATAATTGAAAATCTCACTGAAGAACATTCAAAATGATAACATTTGTTTCAGGATGGGATTGATGATATGGAAAGTGTGCAAAGAGAAAGCACTGCAGTGAAAGTTTGTTTCCAGATGGTTGCATCTGAGAGTGTTAGATGGAACATGGCTAGTCATGGCACTCCTCTGGGAGGATCAGGGTGTGGTAAGAGGAGGCATAAGTGCCGCTCAGCCACCGGTTTCTCACGGAGGAGAAGGTTGTCAGTCTGTGTGTAGCTTTCTATCCAAAATCACACTGAAAATTGGAAAATAAGAATTTGCAGCACAAGCCCAACTTCCCTTCTGATTTTGAGGCTGTAATTATTTTACCGTTACATATCGTATCAAGGCATGAATGAAAAACTCAGATACGTGGAGCACCCTAACGTCATACTAAATTTGCAAATACGAAGCAATATTTATGTTCCCAGAATGCCTCAATCATTGGACAACAACTTATTACTTTATATATATTATCATCCATTCTGTTCCATACCCAAGCAATTTGTTGCAAGGATTATGTTCTTAACACCAGAAACAAGGTTGTTACATACTATCTGAAAAACTCTCTTGATAAAATAATCTACAAAAAGCTTGTGACTAGAATTGAGTTAAAGGGTAAGTACTCTGATGACAAGCATGGAGCAGAGTGTAAGTTAATGTATGTTCCAGAATAAGAACCTGATGACAAAATACAATTTAAACAAGGTTTTTCTTTGATTTTCTACCTGAAAGGAGGCTGTAGAGAGGCGGGGGTTGGTCTCTTCTCCCAAGTTACAGATGATAGGACAAGGGGTAATGGCTTCAAGTTGCGCCAGGGGAAGCTCAGGTTAGATATTAGAAAATATTTCTTTACTGAAAGGGTTGTCAGGTATTGGAATGGGCTGCCCAGGGAGGTGGTTGAGGCACCATCCCTGGAGGTATTCAAGAGAGTTGACATGGTGCTCAGGGATATGGATTAGTGTTGGGTGTTGTGTTGGGTGTGCTGTGTAGGGTTTTTTTGTCTGGTTGTTTGTTTGTTTTTTCTTTGGGGGGGTGTGTGTTCTTTTTTGTTTGTGGGCTTTTTTGGTGTTTGTTGTTGTTGTGTGGTGTGGTGGTTGGGGTTGTGTGGGGTTTTTTGTTGTTGGGGTTTTTTTTGGTTGGTTTTTTTTTTTTTTGGTGGTGGTGTTTGTTTTTTTTTCTATTGGTTGGACTAGATGATCTTAAGAGGTCCCTTCCAACCTAGGTGATTCTGTGATTCTGATTTTAAGATATAGCAAAAGTATCAAAGTTCACCACAGCTGAGCCAAAATTTGGCAGTGAAATGGTCATTAGAAAATTTATTATTTCTAGTATTCACAGGACATTGTAATTTAAACATAAAAAACATCGGTGCCTATGTGGTTTTTGGGTTTTTTATAAAGGGCCAGATTAGTACATGTGGAACATGCAGGCACCATGTAATATTTCTGTTTCTTTATAACATATAAACCACTTGATGACTTTTTCAATAAAAGTAGTTCACTTTTTAATGACTCTTAAATTAAAAAAAAAAATAATAACCACAGTAGTGTGATGATGATTGCCTGTATAGTTTTAAATAAAACAGCATCAGAAACCCAGGTTCAGTCATCCAAAAAAATGACAGAACTATGATTCAATGTGATGTTAAATTCATAAAGAAATAAAATCTAAAGCCGAGAATTTAACCATAAAATGTTAACAAATTTGGAGTTAAAGTTGTCATGACAGATCCAGTAACTCCAGATTAAAAAAAAAAAAAAAAATTTAATTGGCTGTAGGTTGAAAGTAATCCAGCAGAACAGAATCCTAATAGGTTCACATGATTTTGATAGTAATTCATATAACATTGCCTTCCCTGGTTTATTTGAGATATGCTTTTCATTCAGCTAATTTTCTTAGGCGATTGGACAAGCTGAGTAATAGACTGAGTAGACATGAAGCAAGTACAGAGCAGGGCGTGGCCGACATGCTGAAGTCGGCTGACTTTTTTGCCTGGCAAACCAAAGCGTTTTGCTGCACCTACTTCTGGCCTATGGGAAAGCAAGACCACTAAAAACACAACGAGCGTGCATAATCCATCCTGGAAATCTGTGCTGACATTCCAGTTACAGTGATGGTTCCAGAGCCTGTGAATGCGTCTTGAATACAGTTGGACAAATTTAAATTTGCAAATGAGAGTTAGGAAGGCAGTAGGGAAACTATTAAAACTCATTTCTGAAAAGAAGACATACAGCCTGCCCATACCTAGAAGGTTTTATTCAATTCAGTCACTGACATTTCAGAATATATGTCTGTTGCTCCTAAAAAGTTTCATCTTTCGCATGAAGACAAGAATGCTACAAGGGGTAGTGGTGTCTCCTGGAAGGCTACTTTTTGCACTCAGGACATTTAAGATCACAGAGGTAGCACAGCTGCTTTTAGGCAATAGTTCAGTCACCCAGCATGCTGGGAGAGAGAATAGCAACAGCAAAAGCAAAGAAATTTATGGAATGAGATGAGAACAGTTTAGTAAGTGAAGAAAAAGAAATAGGGAAGAAAATGATGCAAAGGCACTCACCACCTCGCACAATTAGACCAATTCTCAGCCAGTCTCAAAGCAATGGCTAACTCTCCCAAAACCTCCTCCCCTGAGTTTTCATTGCTGAGCATGATGTTATATGGCATGGAACAGCCCTTTGGTCAGCTCAGGTCAGCTGTCCCAGCTGTGTTTCTTCCTGACTTCTTTCCCACCCCTAGCCTATTCCCTAGAGCAGCAGAGTGGGGAAAGAAGGAGGCCCTCTTTCTGTACATTACACAGCAATAATCAAAACACTGGTGTGTTATCACACTGTTTTAGTCACAAATTCAAAACACAGCACCATATGTGCTTCTACAAAGAAAATTAACTCCATCCCTGTTCCATTCAGATCCAGAACAAATACCTTTCCGGTTGTTAATCTCACCCACTTTGGGAAATCCATTCTCTTCCTTCTACCTGAGAAAGTTAACTATTGCTACTTAACTAACCATTTTTGCCACGAGCACTGAGGTATATCACAAATGTGGACACTTCAGGTTTTGATACTGATGAGAGCACTTGCTCTCCACATTTTTTCTGATGAGTTTAAAGTTTGTTAAAGTGATAAAAGTTTTCAAATGCTGTATTTCAAAGCATACTTATGGGTATAATGGGAAAATCACTAATATCTCATGCTTCAATTGTCCTGACCCTCTCCCCCAGTGCGCATAATGGGTTTTCGAAAGGAAGGCGGAATGTATTGTACATATCATTACAAGATCAGAATATATTAAGGTTGTGCCAATAGCAGCATGCTATTGGAAGTTACTATTGCTCCTTCACAGCAGAGATTTGTAAGTCAACATTTCTGGTAAAAGTTCTGTCTGAATATCACTGAAATGCCTGCTGGAAAAATCTTGATTTATTGCTGTTTTCTTAATTTGGATTGACTGTCTCCCCTTTGGGTTCATACATAACTTTTATAGGCCTCTATTTAAACACTGCAAAAGCAATTGCAGCACCGCTCGACCATTCCAATAGTTACCACACTCTTTTGCAACATGAATAATGTAATATTTCATGGGGCTCATCTGAAAAGGGTATTACTCAGGAATACCTATCTTTCAAAGTTCACAGTCTATCTGTCTCCAAGTTACCTTGCAGTCATAAGATGAGCCCTTGGTTCTGACACTGGGAGGTACACTTATTAATAATATTGCTGCTCTCCTGGAGGTGATTTTAAGCAGATTATGCCTTGGTAGCCACATACAGGTAAACTGTCAGTGTTCCAGTCTTGCAGATAGTTCTGACTGTAAATGTCATAATCAATGTATTTTTCTGTTACTAAAACCCCAGAAGGGGGCCAAGTTTGTCCTGCAGGTAAGGTCACTGCTATAGTCAAATTTTCTTCCTTGCTGTCAAGCAAAGTCTGTTTAGCTTTAGTTCACTGAGCTATTCTACAATATCCAGGCCAAGAGATCATAGCAGTGAGGGAAAAGATAGGTTTCCCATGCAACTAATTGCAGGGTCTCACCAAATGCCCTTCATTTTAGGAGTGGCTTTCCCTCACACCTGTCTCTAATTTTTTCTTCTGTCCTCTATATGATTCTGTATATCTCTTAACGAGCATGCCTGACCTCTAACTTTAATTGGAGGATAGCTACCTCATCTTCAAATTAATGAGTATTAAAAAGGTTAGAAACCATGACAGAATGGTAATAATATAGACATAATGTTGTCATGTAAGGTGTGAATTCAGAGTTGCACTGTCAACACTGTAAAAGTTAATGCTTCTGCATAATAAATTATTCTTCATTATACAGACAAATATGATCCAAAACATTCAAAAACCAAATAACTAGCATACCATGGAAACAGAGTGAACAAGACTAACTAGTAAACCTGAATAATAACACACACACCACCATAAAAAGTAGGTTTGATCTTTTTACTTCCTATTAGTGCATTTTGTATTAATATGGAATGCTGCTAGAATGTAACTTTAGAAACAAGAAGGTTTGGATATTTAAAAAAAAATTACCCTAAGTCTAACAACATAAGCCAAATTAAATAATTTTCATTTTCTAATGTAACTTCAGTGGTCAGATGTGTAATTTAAGCAAGATGATCACTCTTTTTCATCTAGAAAGCACTAAAGTCCTGATCTTGCATAGATTTACATCCACAAATTCAAGCATAGATTTAACTGTACTTGTCTCTCAGACTCCTCCTTCAGCTCTGTCTTTCCTGAACAAATGAAAAACCTCATGTGATGGCTATTCAGAGAAGAGCTGCAATGAACACTTTCTTAGCTTTAACTATTTCGCCTCTGTCTTTGCTTCTTTCCACTGACACACTCCTTTTCTGCTGCTTCAGACACTGGCAATTTCACCCTAAGTAGATTTACAGCCTGTTCCTTCTTTGTCTCTCATTCAGTACCAAAAATAGATATCTGTCCATGGAGCTGATTTCTAGAGCTTTCTTCATCATGGTAGGAGAATGCAGTAAAAACATTCACTAATTGCCTTTCAGGTCTTTTCCCTAAAGATGTTCCCCCAAAATCTGTCTCTCCCCACAACTCTGTCAAAACTTTGTAAAGGGGCAGACAACACATGCATTGTTACCAGTGCTGTTTAGATTGATTAGTGGTATCGCATGGCTTGCTTACTGTGTGCTCCCTCTTTCCACCTTTCCATTTCTCTAAATGTCAGGTGATTCATCTTAGTCTAAGCTCATAAATGTTTCCAGTCAGGCTTCTATTTATTTTTTTTCTCTATTGCCCAGAACATACATGAAGAACAGCTTCCTGCCCTATCTGTGTCTAGGCTTGTCTTATTGTCCCTTATTTGTGAATAATTCTAGGCTTGCCCGGCATATTCTGGAGCTGTAGCAAACCTGTTGTGCTGATTTCCTTGTGTAGCAAGGGTAGAAGGCACATGGGTGTTTTGAGTCATGGATGAAATCAGCACCAAAGGAGCTGACAGAAGAGCATGGACTTATGTTTCTTCTTGAAGAGATGTGTGTCAAAGGAGAAATCAAGATGGTATACATAACTGGGTAGTGGGGATACATGATACTCCTAGATTTCTCCCAGAAGATCCCAGAATAAGAAGAAGGAAATAAGATTCTGGGAAACAAAGACTAATTCAAAGACACTGGCATAATATAGGCACTAAAAGTTTTGACAAAGAAACTTGGTGCATCCAGCAGTGTTTCTGCCATTCAGAAATTAAGATCATGTTCCACCTGAGAGAGAATTAAGCTGTTACTGAAGAGAAACTGAGTTTAAAAATGGGTAGCACAACAGGTGTTAACCTATTTTGCTTACAGTCATAGGTCTATAAGCCTGACATTCCATATGGCTGATCAGCTCATACTTCAACAGTGTGCCTCATGCCTGTCCTAGCTTGAGGAAACACATTATACAAATTTCCCTTGCTCAGGAGTACCCTGAGCACCATTCAGCTTCACAGCATGATTACACCAACTAGATATACCACTGCAACTACCTTATCAGCAACACCTAGCTAAACTGCAGCCAATTCATCACAGACAGTTCTTCTGTGGAGTCCAAAGAAACTCACAGAAAGTTGATTGCATCCCTTAATGCTTATTTAACCCTGAAAGCTATTGGCATTTAAAGAAAGGCTTGAGACTGAAGTACATTTATTCCAGTCAGTGTTGTCAAACCCTAAAAAGCTTCAGGCTCAAGAATTTAGCATACAGAATAGGAGGAACAGAAAATAAGAAAGAACACCTAAGCTGGCTTGACCCACAAAACTGTCTCAGCTTTTTGCATATGCAGACTTAAAAATCACTGTTCAAGTCTCAGCATTTAAGCAAGGTACAAGATACACACCCAGTGGACAGCAAAAACACCTAAAACGTTTTCCATTTCAGAGCAAACAAAATACGCTCAGGTACTGTTTTTTTTTTTTTTCTTGTGCTACTGAAAATGCAAGAGAAAAATATTTTATATAAGTTTAAGAAAACTGCTTGAAGAAGGTCTGTTCCTTTTGTAATGTGAATCACATGTAGTATAACCAGCTATTCATATAGTGCCTACTATAGAAACCCCTTTCTGGAGAAAAGTGTGCCCTTTTAAAGTTTACTGGCATTAGAAGGTTTGCTCTGTGTGTTGCACTGTTTTTTCTCCTGGTTTTGTTTTTTTTTTAAAAACTTCTGGTAATTGCTTTAGAAGAACAAAGCTCTTTGTTTAAGGGTAGCTCAGGGAGATCATAATTGCTATAAGGTACAAGGCTGTTTCCAAGTATTTCTGAATTGCTTCTCTTCTGTATTAAATATTTAATGTCTAATGTTTGGCCAAACTGTAGAAATTCCCTCTGGAACATGGGTGATGACTTCAGGAACAGAATGAAGACCTGTCAATTCAATTTTCAATATGACTCCCTTTAGAAAACTGGAGCTATTAAAGAGTGGAGTTTTTTAAAGAAAAATAATAAAAATAATTCCAGGACTACATGAACATGTCCTCAGTGAAAAATATCAAGCAATTCGTATAATATTCACTTTGAATATTATAGATTCACAGACCGTGAATCTAAGGAAGTGACAATCATGCCTTCCTCCATAAAGATTTTTTTTCAAGGATTATTGTTAATGTAACTTGGTTAGTCATATCTTCTCCTCCCCGTCATGCACCCAGTTCCTCCTGGATTTTATCAGAGAGACTCCTTACTCTTACATCCAGCTAGAGCCATGAGTGACATTATCTGGTGGTATCCAGTAGCAAGTCTGTAACCCAGCTACCCAGGAGGGAAGTGTGTCAAGGCTTCTATTGACTAGTAAAATCTTGCTGCATCAGCTAAATAGCACCTGCCCCTTGCTCAGACAGACATTGTTCCTCCAGATGTCCTGTTTTCACCTTAGAAATCAGTGTGTCCCAGGAGATCTGACTACTACTTTTTCATTGTATTAAAGCCTGACAGTATGCTGGGAATAAACCATTTCAAAGCCTAAAGAAAACAAGTATGTGCTTCCTCCTGTCCAAGGATGCACTCTGATGTGGATGCAGCTGATCATAGAACACGTGCTAAACATTACAGAAGCTGCCCATTTTGAAACTCTGAAAACTGCTAGTTATTTGTGAGGCTATTTTGGCTTCTGCCACGATGTAGGGACACCATTGTGCTATTCACCCATGATCACTAACTTATCTTCACTAGACAGCTAAATATACCCAGGATTGCTGACAGCATTCAACAAGCTATCACACTACCGTATTGCAACTGCTCAGGAAAGCCTCAGGCAGGTCATGTCACCCAGTATATTGAACGGACTTCTAAAAGGCTAGGAGACAAAGAGATTAAAAGAAAAGTCAAGGAAGAAGAACAAAACTTAAGACAGCTAGGATCGTATTAAAGGTTTAATATTTAAAAGTAATATTAATTCAGATATGTTACATGTTGCCTGGCTATAAATACATTTATAACATCATCTATATTATTTATAGCATTAAGTATATGCAAAGAAATAGGCAGGAGGTTTAGTACTGCTGGTTTGGTGTTACTCAGAAAACGTTTAACTACTAAATATCTTGCCTTTCTGTGATTATTATTGTGTGTCCTCTAATTGCTTATTAATATAGCCTTCAAGTTTAGTTTTCCACATTACTTTTCCTAATACAGCAACTGCTCACAGTGAAGAAGGTTGCTTGGTTGATGTACGAAGATTGACTAGCTAAAAGGTAGTTTTCCACCTTTCTCCTCCCTCCCCCTTCTTTTGCATATTCAATCCTAGCTACCCAAGAGCAAGCTACATATTTAATGTACCATTAAGTACAATGACCACAGGTAAAGATTAGGACACTTTGGAAATGCATTGTTTACTTTGAGGAAGAAAGGTTCTCCCTAGAGAACCCATGTCCTGGGGCTGTCCCCAGATCCCAGGCTTCCATAGGTTCAGTGCAGTCTAAGAGAAGAGCTTGCTGGGGATCCTACATTAGAGCCCACGTTCAGTTCTCAAAGTGAATTCTGGGGATCCAGTAAATTTTAGTCCTTCTGAAATCTGATTTCCTCACACTGAAGCATGCCACGTACAACTGCCAAGCCACAGGCTAGACCCAAAACAAATATTTTAAAAATGGTGAATGAAATAAGTAACTTCTAAATTTAGATTTAAAAGTCCCCAATGTTGGCACATTCCTTACTTCTACTGGCAAAGAATTTTAAAAGCAAGTGACTGTTCCATAATCTAAGTAACAGTTAATAGTCCAGTGTCTACTGATCTCTAATAGATATACATGCAATTGTGATTATGTGCACACATGAAAGAAAAAATATAAGGATGAGGAACAAATCAATGAGTCTCCCGCATTTGCTGGGATGATCTATTGATGTATGACCAAAGCCTTGGGAGCTGCATAAGTAGTCAAATATTACCATGATTCTGGAATCAAATTCAACACAGTTGGGAGCAGGATTTGGGGTAAGTTAGTGCTTAGCAAAACATCAAGAGAACCTCTCTGACATCCAGAGTGAGCTGACATGCTTGCATCTAACACACTTCCTTAATACTTGGTTTCAATAGCAGCTAAGGGTCCTAAATGCTTCTGAGAACTAAGTATCTCAGATAGGTCACCCAAAAATTGTGTCACATGAAGCTATTGAACACTTCTGGAAACTTGGCCCGGCTGCTGGAAACTGGCGTTCTTCAGTACGCAAGCTAAAACAAATACTGAGAAACTGAAATATAAAATTATTATAAAACAAGCCCACCTAAAATGCGAGCACAAAGTAAAAACATCTTTAAACAACCTAATTAAAATATAGTAAAAGCTACTTTAAAATAAAATCTTAAAATCAGAAGACTGAGCCTGCAATAGAAAAAAAGTAGAAGCCAAACCACAATCTTGCTAGAAGACACCCTAGTATATAATGCCACACACTTTTTCCATCCTTGAACATAAGAAATTTGGACTGCACTTCTCCAATTTTGCTACCTAGGTATTGAACATGATTGTTTTACCACATTGCTTAAGCTCTCTGCCAGCAAGCCACATAGCATGAGAATGGCTGAATGAAATTCAAAACAATTAGGTACAAAGCATATTATATATGACACAAATGTCATGTTAACTTCTCACAGCAAAAAATAATCTTCATTATTTACATATGCCTTTCATTAACAGCCAAGGAACTAACTCTGGAAGCCAAACCCGATTTCTTTATGTAGTGTTATCACCTAAGTAAAAGTTTTCCAGCAGGAACGGAACAATAGATTCCCTTTTGAACTGACACATCATAGAACTAGAAGATCTACATAAATCACTTTTTTGTTTAATCTTGAATGGTGGAGCACTTAGTTATGCCTTTATGATCATAACAGTGAGACTGCTACGAATCAGGATTACTCATCTGTCTGATCCAAATCTTATCCAGACAGGAACCTAAGGGAGGTAAAGAAGTCTTTGTTTCTAATAAAATAATAGAACCTATTACTAACAAAAACATATATAATAACTTTGAAGTCTCTCTTGGCATTTTTTTTTTAAATATGAAGTGAGATGATGACTGTTAGCACATAGGCCATTATTGGAAAGCAAATCCTTTGTCCAATTTACAACGTTTTTTAGCTGTGAACTGAACCTATTAATAAACTTATCCTTCCTGCTCTTCAGACTTCTACCACAACTGCTATTCAGATTTATTCATGACTTCCTTTTATTAGAAACATGCCAAATCTGCTATATTGTCCACCTGGAAAAATGCCCACTGTTCACAGCCACTGAAGAAGTGGTCAGATATTAATCTTAATTACTTGCATTGCAGCCATCCAAACTGTTTCCATTCTTTTCAAAGTTTTAGAACAATGTATTATTTTTAACAATTTATTTTAAAACACTTTCTTATGAAACTGATTTCTCAAACTTGAAGGCTTTGTCACATTTGTACCAATGACTTATTTTCAAATCTTGTTTTGCATAAAAACTTGTGATTCCAAAACTGTCTGGTGTCTCAGAACATAGAACCCTTTTAGGGGAATCGAAGATACTTTTCCTACGTAGGCATTGTTTTTAATTAGATACTGCTGGGTGGTGGCACAAATACAACACAAAAAAAAAAAAAAAAACAAAAAAACAACAAAAAAAAAAAAACCAACCAAACAACAACCAAGCAAAAACGAGCAATGGTCTTTCACAGCATTAAAAATTGATCAACAATACAAGTGAATGGTATGCCTAGAAAAAATGGGTCAAATAATTTTCAATTTGGGGTCCAAATATTCATATATAGAGATCTAAAGTAGTCTGACAGAACAATAAAGGAACCCTTCTGAAATCCAGACTGAGCTGACAGACTTGCAGCAGGCACTGGGAAAGTGCCAGAGGGACTTCTAAAAACAACTGATCTCTCCAGTTCCACACAATAAATAATTGAAACTTGAAAACTTCCACAATGCTCAAAATCTTAGCTTCATAGACTTTAAATTAATGCTGAGAACAGTTTCCTGGTGCCTGAACCATGGGCTGAGTGACTTCCAGGAACCCCACCAGTATGTTGCTGTTGCTACGATTCTGCTTTCCTTCCCGCTGTTGCTCATCCTCTATGTGTCTTAGAAGAGTTGCTCTGATAAGTCTTGATTGTTTTTTTTAGAAAAAGCAAGGGTCCATAAAATTGAATGTAAACTTTGGAATTAAAGGAAGGGTTTTTTGTTCTCCACATACACAGATTTTTTTCTTTCAAAGCAGCAAAGGAGAATCTTATAATTCATTACAATTCAAAAGCTTTAAGAAAACTTTAATTATGAAAGTTTTAGTAGCAGGATGAGGAAGGACCTTCCCTGGAAGGGAAAAGTGTATTTACTTCTACTTCAGCATGAGGGATGGAAACATTCACAAAAGATCTGTCCATGACAGCACTAGCTATATTGTGACTTTTTCCTCCTACAACTACGTTACAGTACAGCAACTACAATACATAAATATTAAGCAGGAATTTCACAACTGACTATACTTGTCCATTTTGAAGTTCATTTGCATTGGGAATTTCTCCCATTCGGGATCTGATTCACACATCACATAAAAGGGCATATACTATTCAAGCATATGAGAAATGGTCTTTGTGTACTGTCACAGAAAGCAAATAGTTTGCTTTGAGTTCTAGAGTGGGTAATGTGGGGAGAGGAGCTATTAGATTATTGCGGGAACCATTTTTAGGTCATAGTGAAATAAAATGAGCTTCAGTAGCAGCCAGCAACAGTAACCAGGAATCCACAGTATGCTGTATGGGGATTTGCTTATATTTTGACATTTTTCCAGAATATAGAAATTCTCCCTGCCGGGTTCTCAAGTCTGGGCCAATAATCCCTTATACACCCACAAGAAAAACAAAACCTTCTCCCTGTGTGTAGCCAAAATACTTTGGCACTTCACTGCATCAGATAAGGGTTTTTTTTGATAGTGGCATCAACATACTTCAGACTGACAAGGTCATCTTTAAGTTCTGTCACCTGTAGAAGGGGATCAGGGGAGACTTTCAGCAACTACTTTGAAAATTGATTATTAAATATTTTTCCAGATGGAAGGCTAGACAGAGAGAGGAAAGCAGTAAGAGATCAAGCTGCTCTTATGTCTGTGTTGCATTACTATCAAAGATTTGAATCGTAGAACAGAATCATAGAATCATCTAGATTGGAAAAGACCCTTAGGATCATTGAGTCCAACCATTTACCCTACTTTACAAATTTCTCCCCTACACCATATCCCCCAACACCACATCTAAATGACTCTTAAACATGCCCAGTGACTCAACCACCTCCCTGGGCAGCCTATTCCAATGCCTGACCACTCTTTCTGTGAAAAAATCTTTCCTAGTGTTTAGTCTAAACCTACCCTGTTGGAGCTTGAAGCCATTCCCTCTTGTTCTATCACTAATTACCTGCATGAAGAGACCAGCACCAACCTCTTTCTATGGTGTCCTTTCAAGTAGCTGTAGAGAGTGACGAGGTCTCCCCTCAGCCTCCTCTTCCTCACACTAAACAATTCCAGCTCCTTCCACCCCTCTTCATATGATTTGTTCTCCAGGCCCTTCACCAGCTTCATTGCCATACTCTGCACTCGCTCCAGCACCTTGATATCTCTCTTGTATTGAGATGTCTAGAACTGGACACAATACTCAAGTTGTGGCCTCACCAGTGTTGAGTACAGGGGGACAATCACCTGCCTATTTCTGCTGTTCATACTATTTTTAATACAAGCCAGGATGCCATTGGCTTTCTTGGCCACCTGGGCACACTGCCAGCTCATATTCAGCTGCTAATCAATTAGAACCCCCAGGTCTCTTTCTGCCAGGCAGCTTTCCGACCACAGTTCCCCAAGCTTGTAGTGCTCCATGGGGTTATTGTGGCCCAAGTGCAGGACCTGGCACTTGCCCTTGTTGAAACTCATACCATTAATGTTGGCCCAATGATTCAATATATCTAAGTCTTTCTGTAGAGCTTCCCTATCCTCAGGTGAATCAACTCTCCTGCTTAACTTGGTGTCATCTGCGAACTTGCTGATGATACATCCTATGTCCTTATCAAGATCATCAATAAAGATGTTAAACAGAAATGGTCCTAACACTGAGCTCTGAGGCACACCACTTGTGGCCGGCCGCCAGCTGGACTTAAATCCATTGAACACCACTCTTTGGGAACTTCCAGTCAGCCAGTGCTTGATCCAGCACGCTCATCATGATCATCTGCTCATCCGGGCCACGTGAAGCCAGTTTTTCCACAAGAATTCTACGGAGTACAGCATTGAATTCTTTTCAAAAGTATACAATATCCACAGCCTTTCCCTCATCTAATAATCAGATCATCTTGTATAGAAGGAGATCAGGCATGACCTGCCTTTCATAAACCCATGCTGACTAGGCCTGATCCCCTGGTTGTCAATTATGTGGTTTGTGTTGTCTCTCAAGATGACCTGCTCCTTGACCTTCCCTGGTATCGAGGTCAGACTGACAGGTCTATAGTTTCCTGGATCCTCCTTTTTGCTTTTCCTGTAGATGGGTGTTACATTTGCCACCCTCCAGTCCATTGGGACCTCCCCAGTTAGCCATGACTTCCTGTAAGTGGCGGAAAGCCGTTTGGCAAGCACATCTGCAACTTTTTCAGCCCTCTTGGGTATAGCCCATCCAGTCCCATAGACTTCTGTGCAGTCAAGCGGCATAGCAGGTCACTATCTCTTCCTCTTTAATCATGATGCCCTCATTCAGCTTCCCCTCCCTGTCTCCTAGCTCCTGGACTGGGTGTCCAGGGAACGGCTAACTCCACCTCTAAAGACCAATGCAAAGTAGGCATTGAGCACCTTCGCCTTTTCCTCATCCTTTGTGACTATGTTTCCCTCTGCATCCAATAAATGAGGGAGATTTTCCCTAATCCTCCTTCTGTTGTGAATGGATTTNCCTAATCCTCCTTTTGTTAATGAAGGTATAGAAACATTTTTTATTATCCTTAATGGCTGTAGTTAGGACGAGCTCTAGCTGCACTTTGGCTCTCCTAATTTTCTCCCTGCATAGCTTCGCTACACCTTTATAATCTTCATGAGAGGCTTGCCCCCTCTTCCAAAGGTTATAGACTCTCTTTTTGTTTTTTAGATCCAGCAAAAGATTGCTATTTAGCCAGGCTGGCCTCCTTCCCCGCCTACTTGTTTTTCAGCGCAGGGGGACAGCCTGCTACTATGCCTTTAAGACTTCTTTCTTGAAGTATGTCCATCCTTCCTGGACTCCTGTATCCTTAAGGGCATCCTCCAAAGGGATTTTATCTAGCAGTCTTCTGAGCAGATTAAAGTTTGCCCTCTGGAAGTCTAAGGTGGCAGTTCTGGTAACCCCTCTCCTTGTTTCTCCAAGGATT
>VZRU01008900.1:231269-291523 GCA_013398155.1 Pedionomus torquatus | reverse complement strand
CTTAACTTGGTGTCATCTGCGAACTTGCTGATGATACATCCTATGTCCTTATCAAGATCATCAATAAAGATGTTAAACAGAAATGGTCCTAACACTGAGCTCTGAGGCACACCACTTGTGGCCGGCCGCCAGCTGGACTTAAATCCATTGAACACCACTCTTTGGGAACTTCCAGTCAGCCAGTGCTTGATCCAGCACGCTCATCATGATCATCTGCTCATCCGGGCCACGTGAAGCCAGTTTTTCCACAAGAATTCTACGGAGTACAGCATTGAATTCTTTTCAAAAGTATACAATATCCACAGCCTTTCCCTCATCTAATAATCAGATCATCTTGTATAGAAGGAGATCAGGCATGACCTGCCTTTCATAAACCCATGCTGACTAGGCCTGATCCCCTGGTTGTCCATTATGTGGTTTGTGATGGCTCTCAAGATGACCTGCTCCATGACCTTCCCTGGTATCGAGGTCAGACTGACAGGTCTATAGTTTCCTGGATCCTCCTTTTTGCTTTTCCTGTAGATGGGTGTTACATTTGCCACCCTCCAGTCCATTGGGACCTCCCCAGTTAGCCATGACTTCCTGTAAGTGGCGGAAAGCCGTTTGGCAAGCACATCTGCAACTCTTTCAGCACTCTTGGGTATAGCCCATCCAGTCCCATAGACTTCTGTGCAGTCAAGCGGCATAGCAGGTCACTATCTCTTCCTCTTTAATCATGATGCCCTCATTCAGCTTCCCCTCCCTGTCTCCTAGCTCCTGGACTGGGTGTCCAGGGAACGGCTAACTCCACCTCTAAAGACCAATGCAAAGTAGGCATTGAGCACCTTCGCCTTTTCCTCATCCTTTGTGACTATGTTTCCCTCTGCATCCAATAAATGAGGGAGATTTTCCCTAATCCTCCTTCTGTTGTGAATGGATTTATAGAAACATTTTTTATTATCCTTAATGGCTGTAGTTAGGTCGAGCTCTAGCTGCACTTTGGCTCTCCTAATTTTCTCCCTGCATAGCTTCGCTACACCTTTATAATCTTCATGAGAGGCTTGCCCCCTCTTCCAAAGGTTATAGACTCTCTTTTTGTTTTTTAGATCCAGCAAAAGATTGCTATTTAGCCAGGCTGGCCTCCTTCCCTGCCTACTTGTTTTTCAGCGCAGGGGGACAGCCTGCTACTATGCCTNAATGGGGGAGATTTTCCCTAATCCCCCTTCTGTTGTGAATAGATTTATAGAAACATTTTTTATTATCCTTAATGGCTGTAGTTAGGTCGAGCTCTAGCTGCACTTTGGCTCTCCTAATTTTCTCCCTGCATAGCTTCGCTACACCTTTATAATCTTCATGAGAGGCTTGCCCCCTCTTCCAAAGGTTATAGACTCTCTTTTTGTTTTTTAGATCCAGCAAAAGATTGCTATTTAGCCAGGCTGGCCTCCTTCCCCGCCTACTTGTTTTTCAGCGCAGGGGGACAGCCTGCTACTATGCCTTTAAGACTTCTTTCTTGAAGTATGTCCATCCTTCCTGGACTCCTGTATCCTTAAGGGCATCCTCCAAAGGGATTTTATCTAGCAGTCTTCTGAGCAGATTAAAGTTTGCCCTCTGGAAGTCTAAGGTGGCAGTTCTGGTAACCCCTCTCCTTGTTTCTCCAAGGATTAATAACTTAATCATCTCATGATCACTGTGCCCTAGACAGTCTCCAAACTTTACTTCCCCCACAAGTTCTTCCCTATTTGCAAGGAGTAGGTCCAGGAGGGCACCTTCCCTGGTCAGCTCAATTAGCTGCATGAGGAAGTTATCCTCTTCACACTCCAGGAACCTCCTGGATTGTTCCCTGTCTGCCATGTTGTATTCCCAGCAGATATCGGGGAGGTTAAAGTCCCCCACAAGAACAATGGCAAGCGACTGTGATATTTCTCCCAGTTGCTTATAGAAGGTTTCATCCCCCTCGCTGCTTTGGTTGGGAGGTCTACAGCAGACTCCCACAGCGATATCACCACTATCGGCCCTTATCCTAATCCAAACATTCTCAACCCTGTTATCACTATACTTAATTTCTGAGCTCTCATAGCATTCTCTAACATACAGGGCCACTCTGCCACCTCTCCTTTCCTGTCTATCCCTTCTGAAGAGCTTGTAGCCTTCAATTGTGGCACTTCAGTCATGTGAGGCATCCCACCACGTTTCTGTGATTGCCACTATGTCATAGTTTTCCTGGTGCATCATGGCTTCAGGCTTCCCCTGTTTGTTGTTCATACTCCATGCACTGGTATAGATGCACTTCAGATGAGCTAATGATTCCAACATCTTTTTATGAGTGTGGGCCCCATTTCCTATCAGACCCTTCTCAGGTGTTTCCATAATTTCTAGGTGTCTATTACTTCTCTTAAATGAATTGGTAGAGCAAGGGTCCTTGCTAGTCCACCATCCCTCATGGTCTGGTGTGTTTCCCTTGGGTTTAGTCTTAACAGGCCCAGTTATCTCCCCCTCCCTCCTCACATCTAGTTTAAAGCCCTATCAATGAGCCCTCCCAATTCCTGCCCCAAAATTCTTTTCCCCCTCTGGGACAGTTGTATCCCACCTGTCACCAGCAGGCCAGGTGTCTCATACAGCAACCTATGATTAAAAAATCCAAATCCCTGTCGACAACACCAGTCCCGAACCCACAAATTGACCTAAACTAAGGAGCAGAGATTGATTTCTGACTCTGAGAGGATAAGATACAGAAGAACATAGATATTGCTGTTTGACATTTATATCCATTACTTTTAAAAAGGCCCCAGTAAACAAAAGCTAATCCCAGAAGGGACTTGGAATTAGAACCTATTCACCAAATTGCCATAAAAAATCCCACAGCATATTCCCACTGCCCCTCAAAATGGCATCAAAGAGCAAGAAATAATCACAGTACAGTATCAGCTCTTAGAACAAATGCTTCATAAATGAAAAATTTTAGTTTGTGGCCTACTCCAGATAAAAATGTCATCCATATAGTCTAAACAAAAGTGCTTCATAATTTGGGAGAGAATAGGTGGCACTTAGTATGTTGCTGATGCTGAGGTGTCACAGACAACAGTACATTGACAGTGCATTGACAGACAGCTGGTAACTGACTGAAGAAAATAACGTTCAAGCCAGTTCAATTTCACCCTCCCTCCACCAGCATATTTGCACTTTTCAAATACATGTTGATGGGACTAGAACTTTCACCTGCATCATCCTGTCACCACTGGCTACTCATTCATCACTGAATTACATCACAACTTGCAATGCGTCCCAGTGCTGGCAACATAGACAAGAAAAGAAAAAGGGAAGAAAAAAAAAGAAGAAGGAAAAAAAAAAAAAAAAAAAGAAGCAGCAATGTTTTCACCACAGAATATCATATGAGTAAAACCATTGGTAGTGTGAGAGCAAAGCAAAAAGAAGTTCTGACACATCACACACAGTCTTGGGTCCTCTACTCACTCCTAGGGAGATGATTTTGCAGCTCTTATGCTGTCCTAATTCTAGTTAGTGAAAACATGGCAAGTGTTGCAGCAGTTACCAGGATACCAGATAACAGGATACCTCTTTCCTTGCAGGAGCACACTGTAGAGCATTTTCTTTTCTGTCCTATAACACCACTTTGACTTCTTTCAGTATTTGTGTTTCACAAACATGGCCCCTAAGGGCCTATGAAAAAGTTCAAAGTGGGTCACAGACTGCTGTGGGGTGAGAACAGACTGTATTAATTGTCTGCGATGGTGAAACTGAGTTGCTACCAGCAATTAAAGCAGGCTAATAGTTCTTTGGCTGATGTAAACACTTGTAGCCAGTAATTACAGCTCTTGCATATTCCCCAGACCTGAAGAAATTGAACTGCTGCCATTTTGTCTGAGAAGTGGTAACTGACGGCTTAATTGACTTTTTTAGATGGAGAATGGGAATTCAAGCTGCATGCGAACAGTAAAGTTGCTAATTGTAAATCAACATTTTTTTTAATTGCGGAGAAGTTTTAAAGAAGAAACATATGCAGTATGGATTTAAGTATAAGGGTCTTATAATCAAGAGACTGGCAGCAAAATTCAGGGAGAAGAACTTATTTTCAAACATTTGAGAAACACTGCTCTGCTCTATAACCTATCACACAAAAAAAATGGAGAATGATCAGGGCACGGAAGAAGTGAGCAAAGGGTAAAAATCTTGGCAAGTACCAAGTAGATTTAGGTGAGATACATTAAAGGAATGGAGAAAGAAGGAAAGCAGTATGACCCTTTGCTTCTATTTCCTTCCCTTCTCATTTCGCTTTGCTAGCTATGCCTAAATATTTGTGAATGTATCTAAAAATCCAACAAAGAAATACCAAGTAGTTATTTTGCCCTTCCCCATTAATTAAGCAATTCAGTAATTCTTCCCTACACAAAATCTGGTCAGCTTCACAAACAGTTTTCCTCTGTGTGGCACTGGTTCCTGTTCTTGTGCAATGAGTTTCAGCTCATTTCTCACTTTCTGTGCTCCTTTTTTTCTTTGCTATTTTTGGCTGAGCTGGTGGGATGAGAGGAGCTATTAGCAGAGGAGCTTGAAGATGCTGGGGACAGGCAGCTCTGGGGGTTTCTTGAATCCCCAAGAAGACAAAGTAAGCTGAAAGAAAAGGCAAAGAAGCTTTAGGAGCAGAGCTCTTCAAGCCCTTTAAGAGCTCTGCTCCTAAAGAAGACAGAAGGAACATGTCAGCTCTCCACAAAGGGAATGCAGAAAGGAAACAACTAAGGAGAATTTTACTGTAAACACAAGGAAGGTGTGAGGTTTTCACTGTTCCTAGCTTCTGCTCTCCAAATATGCCCATCCACATGTTTCGCTGCCCTTTATAAAAGCCCAAAAGCTCTCCTCTGGATTGCAAGCCCCATTCCCACAGGCAGGAACACTCAGTGCTGAGAAGGTGAACGGAACAAGAAGTATAAAAGCCAATAGGGGTTTGCACCGCCATTCACAGAAAAGGACATTCCTGTCTTTGTCTCTCACCTGTTCTTGTGTTCATGCAGGATTTGTCCTTAAGAGTTTCTCTAACCCACTCATTCTGATTATACAGAAAATTAAAGTGGAAGCTGATGGTCACCTGTCTCAGTCATAGAATGGTTTGGATTGGAAGAGACTTTTAAAGATCATTTAGTTCCAACCTCTGGTTCTTATTCAGTTTGTCATCTGCCAATACCTCCAAGTCCTACTCCACAGGGATGCTCTGACTACATTCATCTCGAAGCCTGTATCCATGTTTGGGATTGCTCGGACCGAGATACAGGACCTCGCACTTGTCCTTATTGAACTTCATGAGGTTCACATGGGCCCTCTCCTCAAGCCTGTCTAGGTCCCTCTTGGCGTTCCTTCCCTCAAGCAAATCAACTGCATCACTCAGCTTGGTGTCATCTGCAAACTTGCTGAGGGTGCCCTCAGTCCCACTGTCTGTGGTGTTTATGAAAATACTACATAGTATTGATCCCTGAAACAGTGAAAGGATAGTGGGATCTTGCTTAAAGGGAACAGTCTCCAGCTCCTTCAGGACAATAAAATATGAAATTCTAATGAACATGTCCCTTCAGTGACAAGCCTTTTCCTGCCAGAGCCCAGGGACCCTGCAGCAGGATATTAAGGAACAGAAATTTCCATTTCAGGTGACTCCCTAGAGGTTTTTTCAATAATATATGTAACATCTAATAAAACTAACAAGAAAAGATACGCTATATTAATTCCAACTTCAGTGAACATATTTCTTTCCTATTCCTGCCTACAAAGGCCCTGTAATCGAGAATTTCTTGAAACAGCAGACCAGGTTGGGTCAGACAGCAGAGCACTAATACAGCTGCAATATAAGCCACGGAGCTATTTTTAGTAGACAATTTCCTTCACTTTAGCTTTGAATATCAAACACATGAAATCTAAACTTCATGTTCTGCTGACTGTGCCCCTGGAACAGCTAAGCTCACTTTGAGAGTCTTACCTCTTGTCTGAAGATCTCTGATTTCATAGGAACTGTGCTAATTAACACTGTTAATCACTATGAAACCTTGAGTTCGCTATGATTAGGCATCTGATGAAGCTGGAAGTTGGGACCTATGTATGCAAATGTAAACTCCATGAGTTAAGTTGCTCAAGAGGAACATAAAAGGTAGATAAAATGTGTTAAAGAGGATTTTCCAATTCTTTAATGCATAATATACAGTAGAAGGAGTGGTTCTGACATCCTTAAAGGATATCATGCTACCTACTGAAAATAAGATAACTAGCCTAGGAAGAAACCTGATTTTCAGTCATGATCTGACCAGAAATACTTGGCTACCACAGGAAGTTTTCTTAGTCGAAGGAATATATTTAGTTGGGAAGTCAGATGGCAGCCAGAGACTCAATGGCCTGCCATATGTTGTGCAGAAGTCAGCAACCATGCTGGGAATGAAGGAAACCCCACAAGTGAAAAGTGTAATCAAGAAGGTACCTTGATTTTAACAGCTAATTAAGAAGCAAATTATTAGTGGATATGTGGCATTGGTAACCATCCTTATCTTTTAACCTTACCTTCTTCTGCTGTATTTGAATTTTCCTATATAAACTATTTCCTGGTTCATTTTGATAGCAATGAAATCCCTTTTAAAATGCAAGATCATCAATAGACCACCATTTCCATATCCCAGATTATAAACTATGTGAGCTAAAAATGCCACAGGATCTAATCAGGTTATGCAATATAATAGACCAGAAAAGGTGATGACGGTAACAAAATACTGAAAATAATTCCCATTTTATTGAACACTGTATGGTAGCTCCATCTTGGTCAGCATTATTAAAGATCAAGTGCTCTGATCTGCTCCATTTTGTTGTTGGCAAGAAGGGAGTGTGGCTGGTGAACAGAGTGACTTTCAGGACAAGTTATTTATTATTACTAACATTTATGTTCATTTAAACAAATTTTGGCTTGATGAGTTTCTTCCTTAATAGCAGCTGTGCCTAATGAAATCACTGAGACAGCAAATTTTATGGCTTCAAAATTAAACCATGTTGTTCTGGTTCTGGTACTGGGATGTGCATTATTTCTTAGGTAATCTGATAATATACATAAAAATAGCAAAAGAAATTTTAAAAGGTTAAAAATATAGGATGACAGGAAGGCAAAACTTCAGTCTCATACAAGAAAGTGCAACTCACAGTGACTTCAGCAATACAACACTCGCAACAACTGCCGCAACACAAGTTTCATGTGGTACCTGAAATCTGGGAGTCCAAAAAATCTATTAAATATCAGTTGAAAGTTTCTTGCCACCAACAAAGAGTAACCTCGTACAATGACATTTAAATTTTCCTTTAAATATTATGATGTTCCTGTGTGAGAACAGAACGTTACCTGCAGGGCTTTTGTGAACAATGGTTGAGAAGGGACCTGATGCAGGAAATGCAGTAGAGGCCCCTACCCAGGCTATTGCCAGTGTTCTTCAGTAGTTTCTTAGCCCTGACAGTCCCTTCCCAAGGCTATATCACCCCAATAATCAATGGCTTACGAAGATGTTATACTCTGCATATTCAAACCACATACTTTTTTCCTGATGGATGGTACTGCTATTTGAGTCTGAATTTCATGGCATGAAAGCCAATGTCACTAGAAAATGGTGATGTTTTGCAAAGATCGCAAAGATCATTAAAGTATCTATGTTAAAAGAATTTTCTGTTGCTGAAGATTTTTCCTTTCTACATACAGAAGAATAAAATGTTTAAAAATACTCTTTCCTCTTCATTTCTAATGTCAGTGTCTATTTTGTCTTATTACTGTTACACTTCTTCTTTTACTTCTCCCAGCTTAAATTCCCGGCAATGAAATGAAAATAAGTCTTGCTACATAATGGACTGTGACAAAGTTCTCACCTATCTGTTTCCCACTCCTGTTGTGAAGTCATCCTGTAGTCTCTTGATTTTGCAGGGGATTTGGCAGAATTAGAAACTACCATTAACGTCGCAAATTAGACCAGACAAATTGCCCTATGGCAGCACAAGTTTTCCTACCTCTCTTTCAGTTTTCACCTATTCAGCTCTTTGTGCAGGTGAGAATTTAGTGACAATGGGTCAGGTTTCCAAATATACCTAGGCACCTAAAAACTGCCTAAACAGGATAGTGCCAGGACTCTTTGGACCAAAGCAGCTGAGCTGGAACCACGTATCAAAACCTGAATATCCCCCAAATCTGTTCCAAATGTCCCTACAACTTTTAGGGACATTTTAAAATGTTTTTTCATGGTCTGTCCCTTGAAGGACATTGTACAACTTCTAAAAGCTACCGGCTGGGTAGCCAGTACCTACTAGTCTGAAATGTGTCAGCCACTGAAATACTTGGGTTCAAACCAGTTAGGTTTTTTCTGTTTAGTATCATTACACAGAAAAGATCGCTACCACTTCCCAAGTCCTTCTCTCTAATGTCTGCTAGCCTACCTGGTAAAACACCGAAGGTTCTATATTCTTAGAAGTAACGTGGTATTTCTCATTAGTTGGCATTGGGGAATCCTACATGAGTGAGAACCCAGCAGAAAAAAACAAAAAGGAATAAGTGTGTATGGAAACCAAGAACCAAGACAGTGCCAACAGTGAAATATATCTAAGGCTGCTGCTCCAGCTAGAACTCTCTGGTTAGTACTGGAGAAATGCAAAAGGTTCCAAACCCAATCTGATTTATTTTCACAGCAAATTTGCAGCGCTCTTCTGACCAAAACCAAAAGTGAACAACAGTGGGTCTTTTTAATATTGCCCTAAAGTATATGTTGACTAATGTACTGCTAAGTGGGGGGAAAATAAGTTACATAATGTGTGAAAAAGTATCAGGAATATTGCACAATTAGAAAGAAACTTCTGAGCCATGTCAATTTTATATTAGCATCCAGCAAGAAAATACTTTTGAGTGACCATAAGAGATCTGAGACTGCTGACTGCAATGGGGGGCTTTGGAGGAGCTATAGAATCGGTCATTAGAGACAAAACAGTAATGGAGATCAGAAAACTCTTGCTGAAGAAATAACTGCTTTTATCTGATTATTCACAGTTACGAAATATGACTGCAACTCACCAGACGTTAGAACATAACTAGATCGGTCTGAAGTATTTTGAGGCAAAATAAAATAATTTTTTATGCACCTAGGACAAAAAAGAAAAACAACAAAGATCCACAGCAGAATGTGGGAGCAGATAAAACTGGAAGCTCTAGAGTGCATTCTGTAAACATAACATAGGAGGAGCCAGCAGTGGAGGATTTTACAGTCAGGAAAGTATAAGCAGTGTCCTGACTTGGGATACAGCTATTATACTTTAACAGTACAAATTCTTTCTGCAAAAAAAATCCTGCATAAAAGAACAGATTGTATTTAAAAAAGTGGGGGGGAGTGTGGGGAAGGTTATGCATTCTGTATAATGAAAATTACTACGCAGCATTTTGCACAGAGATGATAAAACACTAAGAAGATTTGATTATTCACAGGCACTACACAGTGTCAGCTACACCCAGTGACTGGTATATGAGCATGAACAAAAATAACCCAGACGTTGGTCATTTATGCATGATCTATGTGACACTTGAAGTCAAGTTACATTGTTATTGTATACAATAACAAGTCTGAAGAAACATCTAGTTGAACATAGCCAAGTAAAACCAGAGCATATAGCAAAGAAATTGTTCCTCCTCACAAGTTGAATGTAAAAAAAAAATAGCCACCAAAATATAAGATACATAATTGTTTCACAAAATGTGTTTTCTGCTGTTTCTGCTCTTTTTCTGTTTCTGAAAAGGTCAGACATTCAGTGAAAGATCAGTCTGCTCAAAAGCGGGCATCTCAAAAGACGAGTACTTCTAGACATACAATCTGCTCTTGAGGTAGATGTTTTAAACAGTTATGTGAATTAAGACAGTTTCTTCCATTTCATCTTTGACACCTAGAAGACCATCTCAGAACTGAACACATACAGTGTAACGTATAGGACTTCAGGTTGGTGGTAAGCTGTTGAATGGACAGTTAAACAGCTAAGAAATCAGAATTAAACAGTGGGAGAGAAAAGTCCAAGGAGAACAGGGCAGAGATTAAAGGTTGAAAGGACTTTAAGATCCAAGTGATAAAGGTGACTGTCTGAGGAATACTGCAATATTGCACTTTCCAAAAAAGAATGTGTAAAGCAACAGCAACTGGCCGTTTGAAAGTGGAAATCTTAGACTTGCTGAACCCAAGCTCAGACTGGTACATGCATTTAAACACAGAGGCCTCTCACCTCTTCTAGAAGCTCTTTTCTCTGATGATTGCTCAGTATGTTAATCTAATAAAGGTCTATAATAACTCTAAACTCAGATCTAGATTTTTCACTCATCACTACCTGAGAACACTCTGTTTATAGCAGAAGGTCAGAAAAAAATAAGTATCTGTCACAGTTGTATTTTGAACCCCCTTTAAGAGCAGAACACAGTTCAATCAACAATTATTCAACCTGCAACACTTTTCAAAACTTTCCAAGAATTACATACATTTCTATAAAAAGCAGATAGAACAGGCTTGCATCAGATTCTATTTTATGCTCCCAGGAAAGACAGTAGTTGCGGAAAAGTGGCAGTAAGAAGCTAAAATGTCCCCTTTTAGTAAGCTCCTTAAGCTAGAACAGCTCCCCTCTCCTCATACGCTGTAAGTTGGTCCAGCCTGATAGCATGCCCAAGTCAACGTAAAGCTCAAGATCTGCCAAGGCTGCAATACCAGAAATGAGTAAGAGTGCTGCACAATTCCATAGCCAAGGCCTGATGGGACGAAACTGTGACAAAGACTTTACAAGTGTATGTCTAGGGTAGGACGGAGAACTGTATTTTAGTCATGCTGATCTCATACTGAGAGCCAAACTACTGATGGAAATGGTGGAGAAACACATCAAGATAAGACAATGATAAGGCAGCAGCACAGAGGTATGCCCAAAGATTTTCCACAAAGAGGTGGCTGTTGAATTTGTGGTCACAGATGGGACTAGATTTTGTGTCAGGAAGAGAACTCAAAGACAGAACTTTGCAAAATGAACGATGGGGGTTCACAAAACCAGCATGGGAATCATTTTGTTCACACATATACTAGTACAAAACTGGAGATTGTTTCTCCTCTACTTGTCTTCATTTACCTTTGATTCATATCTTGCAATAGCAATTTTCTGTTCAACAAGCAGACGCTTTTCTGAGGCATGCTGTTTTCTGACCTCACTCTGTGTGCACCCCGCTTCCTTCCTCTTCATCTGCCTAAATTTACTTACTGAGAACAAAGACATCATTGTACTAGACCAGTGCTTCATCTGCTCTAGAAAGCTGTTTCCAGTTGTAGTTAGTGCCAGGTGTTTCCTAAGGAAGCATCCTCAGGGTCAAAATATTGAATATCCTCAGTGAATGTCCAAATGTACTAAATGGAGGGCATACCACCAAATATGTATAATATAGGTCCTTTTTGCATGCTTTGTTACCATCCTTCCTTAAAGGTAGGACAACAATATTTCACAGTGAATTGTGCCACATTGTCTCATACCACACTTGTCTAATAAAATTTTGGAAGATTTTAGAACGTGGTGTTTTATTTCACTACTCACGAGAGAAACTCACTATTTATTGCTGCATAAAGCACTGTAGTGATTTGTCTAATGCTGAACACCTACAACAAATTGGTGAGTTCTCTAGGTTCTTGTGAGTCTCGATGGAGGCTGGAGTCTTTTGAGAACCCCCAAATTAATAGTCCTGAAGCTTTTCAGAACTCAAAATATTTGCCTTGCTCCTATGAACCTGACACTGCTTTCATTAACTATTTTGTCACAATTAGACAGAGAAGAATTAAAATTTAGTGGATCTTGCCATTGCATTGTGCAAAAATTACGCAAAATGGGGGCTGTCATCTATTAGCCCTTTAAATAGTATTATTTAAATAATAATGGGTGAAGTGATGCCCATACAGATCAGACTGCAGTGTAAGGGNGGGGGGGGGGGGGGGTGTTCAACATAGGAAATCAGAAAGTAAAACTTTTTCATGATGCATTTCTCATTTTCTATTTGCTCATTTCTGAATTCTATTTCCACTTGTTTAATCAGCCTGTTTCTGCCATTTGAGACTCCCAAAAGCTTATTTCTTCAATCATAACACATATACGAACTGTCTCCTGAGCCGTATCTCTGTGCCAAACAACTGTTGAGGAGCTAGTATAAAGTTCTTGTTTCATTCAAAGCAGGTTTTAAATTTTAGCAAATGTTCTGAATTACATGGAAAATGTCTCTGAGTTTATTTCCTTTTCCAAATTAATAATTTTTTTTTTATAAAGTATTTTTACTTTTCAGAAAGCCTGAGAAATTGCAAAGCTAGTAAGTGAAGCCCAAAGAAGCAGAGATAGAGCACATGTTAATTTTGAAACAGGAGGCAGGTCTTTCTTAATAATTTTATCAAGCTGTCATTTCAGAGTGGCCACCTCTGAGAAGCTGTCAGCTTCACTGATATAAATGAAGTTGCAATAAGGGAAGATTGCCAAACATTGGCTGCTCCTGAGGACAATAAGCAACTGCAGTCACCACCAGTTCAAGGGGTAGAGAAGGGAGCTTTCAGGAATATTTTAAGACCATGCCCCACTGCTCTTCAAAACTCTAAGGCTGTGGAGAAAATCGTTGAATATGTTGGTGGTATGCTAACTATAAAATTTTGTCTTGTACAAAGAACCAAAGTTTGGGCCACTTCAAGTCGTTTCAACTATTCTGTATGCATAAGATTCATTGCTATTTTTGACTTAGTCTACTTCCAACTTCCAGACCTTGTTGCACTTTGGCCTACTAGACTGAAGACACAGTAGTTAAATTTCTGTTCCCCATATACCATCCAAAGTCATGGAATCATGGAATGGTTAGAGTTGGAAGGGACCTTGAAGATCATCAAGTTCCAACCCCCCTGCCATGGGCAGGGACACCTCCCACTAGAGCAGGTTGCTCAAAGCCCCATCCAGCCTGGCCTTGAACACTCCCAGGGATGGGGCTTCCACAACTTCTTCGGGCAACCCATTATAGTGTGTCACCACCCTCACAGTAAAGAATTTCTTTCTAGTATCTCATGTAAACCTCTCCTCTTTCAGTTTAAAACCATTACCCCTTGTCCTGTCACTACACTCCCCAACAAGGAGTCCCTCTCCAGCTCTCCTGTAGGCTCCCTTCAGATACTGGAAGGCTGCTGTAAGGTCTCCTCAGAGCCTTCTCTTCTCTAGGCTGAACAAAAATATTCCCTTTATTATTTTTATATTAAATATTCCCTTTTTTATTTTTTTTTCTTTCAGTGAGAAAGAACAGCTTGCCAGAGAGACTTATCTTAAACTTGCTACTATAAAACATGTTTTCCAATTCTTAATGATTCTTACCGTTTTTCTTATTTACCAATAGCCCTCTTTGCTTGTGGACATCAAAACCAGAGAGAGAATGCCAGTTATGCTAAGGTAAAAGCCAAATGTAAGCCAAAAAGTTACCCGATTGCTGGATTATTCACCTTCCCGTGCTTTGAAAGATTACTTTAATCCTTTCTCCACTCCAGTGCTCCAGGAGCTGATTACTCATCACAAGCTCCACTCTTACCATCACATCCATCTTCCTTGCATTTCTGCCTGTACTGAAGCCAGAAATCCTTGTTTCTAGATGTCTGACTTCTCTAAATTCAGTGATCTAAAATCACTTGGATAGCTTTCTCTTCCACTCTCAGCCTTTCTATTATTTTATTTTTTCAAGTGTATCAGCAAGGAATCATACGCCCGGTTGCCAGATTATTTTCTCCCATAAATGCCCATCAGGACAAGGATATCACAGAATTAAAAAATAATCCACCAGGATTCCCAGTATCTAAAACAGGAATGTGTCAATTCATGTGCATTTTGAAGCATTAACAGAAAATTAACTGATTTATAAATACATTTATAATTTATATTTATTTTCACAGAGTGATGGCTGCTTTTGGATTTCCATTGCTTCAGCAGCTTTAAAAAAGCAATATTGGAAATTGAGGCTATAAATGATAGTGGTAGAGCATAACAAAAATAAGACAAAGGCTTTGAATCACCTGAAGGAAGGAAGTAAAAAAAATGGAAAACGTTGAAAACAGAAGCGTATCTTAAAACAATTTGAGAAGTTACTGCAAAGTAACAGAGAAGCTGAGTTAGAGGAAGAGCATGTTACAAGCAGGAAGAACATGTGTTAGGAAGTTACATTCTCAGATAAATGGAAATGAAGGGTATAACCTCACAGGTGCATGAAGTTACTGTATTTCTACAGACATTAAAATAGCTATATGCAGATGAGTGCTTTGAAGCCAGCGTACACATATATCCAGGGTACACAAAGGGATTGAATATTCATACCACTACCGGTTACGTGTCTACACCCAGGTATGCTGTGTGTCAGCACGGGTGTTCAGCTTCTCCCAATGCATGCCAAAATGACCTTATTCTTCAGTCAATAGTGCAATGACAAGATGAAGCAGTAAAATACATGCATGTCCAATACTCTTGTATACATATATACAGCCGCACACTCATTCACAACTGGACTATAGAAGATGTATAACTGACTCCATTTAAGTAAAACCACTGTGGTGAACATAACTATTTCTTTAGAGAATTCTGAATACTCTGTCTTTATGTCTTTTTTGTCTTTTTGGTTTTTGTTTTGTTTTGTTTTGTTTTGTTTTGTTTTGTTTTGTTTTTGTCATTCTCTCTTACTTTTAGGCAGAAAATTATGCCATATACTTAAAAATGTTTGGAAAAGGAACTGTATCATCATTGTCTTTATTTCCACACGTAAGATGGCATATTTTTTGTGGTTATGCATGTAGTCTTACCCCACACTTCTTCAACCAGTAAATATTTTCCAGATGTCTAATGTTCTGAGAAATTTAATGGAAAGCATATAGTGAGGTCTGTATTTGTCAGTATGGAGAATCTTTTTAAGCCTTGAGGGTATTCTACGATATCACAAAGAGTCTATTAATAGAATAAAGTCTGAATCAAAGGAATCCAAGTGAAGTATAATCTCAAAAATTAACAGCTAGATAGATGTGCACAAAAAGCTGTGCAAATGCAATGTTTGGTACAAAAGATGCCTGAAATTTTTAAAACTATATTTATATTTATTTATAAAACCTCTGAAACTCTGAAAAACTGATTACCCATTCATTTACACACAGGCCTTGGCTTTAGGTAACATTTAGTTTTGTGGAATCTTCTTAGCCCCCCCAGAAGAAAGAAAACTGATTCTATTACATTCCCATGAAAATGCCTGTAGAAGGTACATAACAGTGTTAGGATGATCAGGATGGAATTTTGCCACAAATATAGTTGTAATGTTTCTATTTTTGTGGCTACTCAAGTAACCAGGTTTTAATCGATTCAATATTTGTTTAATGTAGAAACTTCAACACTGAAATGAACCACTCATTTTGTCCAGAAGGAAACACTACCAGTTTCTGAATCTGCATTATACAGTTCTTCATTTTTCCAACTTTTCCTTGCAGCAACAAGGAAAATCCTTCCTTCCATGTATTTACTGAACAAACTAAGCAGCAGGATTTCTCACCAGATGAAATGTCAGCTGCAGGTAGAACAGCTGTTGCCATCTTCAGACACTTCCCAAAGCTCTAGAAGTTATTAACTTCTCTTTTTGGGTTCTTAAGAAACATTTTAATCACTCCACTAAAACTAAAATCAGAGCACTTAAAATAGTTGGGCTTCTGCCTGGACTAAAATGTGTCCCTCCCAAGCATGCCATATTAAATACTTGCAGTTACTATGGGGTTTAGATTCACAAACTGACAATATTTCATTAGAGCTACATAGCTTACTTACTGATCTATCAGAACTTCAGAGGACCTTTGGATCTACTTTCATTTTGTTCTTCCAGTTCCAGAAACCCACAAAAAATTGTCCCGAGGTGTTTAAGAATGCACAAACTGCATAAATGCCTAAATAAATATGATGTACTAAAAGATGGGAAGGAATATTGGCTCTGCTTTTGCGGAGAAGAGCATTTGAGAATATGGCACGAGAGCTGTTGCCTTGCTTAGATATTGTTCCCTAGCTTGTGTTTTATCCCTGCCTGTCCCTGAGACCTCCAGTTTAATTTACTCCTGGCTTTATCAGCCCTAAAGCTAGCTGGAGCAAACTTTGAAATTTAAAACCAGCAGGAAAAAACTTTGAAATTTACCTCATAAAAAAATTCGAATCAAAAGGTGGCATGTGAAAGCATACAAATAGAAAAATTATCCCAAATAAAAAACAAAACAAAACCACAAAAGCCAAATACACACCAAAAAAAAGAAAAAAGAAAAACCGAGTGCTAAAAAAAAAATTAAATAAATAAAAGGAGTGTAAAAAATGCATTTCTGCCTTATTCCCTGTAACATCAGAAAACCAGACCTGAATTACCCATTGTGTCCCATACTGTAGTAGCCCCTAAAGGCAGCTGCCCTGAAGAGCAAGCAGCTGAACATGAGCATACAGTGTGTTTAAACAATTCCTTTCAGTTTGGATGCCCCTTCTAACTGCTGCTGTAAAATAATCAAGAAACCAAGAAACAACTGAGGAATAACTGAGATACTGTTGAACTTTTGAGTAGTAAATATTTTTCCTGTTGGACTATCACATTTGGCTGTCTGGCCCTAGGATAGCTCTCCTTTTCTACTGCAGTTTGAAATTTACTTCCTAGACATGTTTACACACCAGCTAGCTACTTCCTCCAGTATGAGAAGGTCCTAGAAAGGGATTCAGTTCAAGCTCTTTTTCCTGTTCCCAGTGACTCGCTAAGTGTCAAGAGTTTTCCCACTGCCTCCTTATAATGGGCTCAGTTACAGAACCCAGAAATTTATCTTTGCCCTCAAGGACCCATTCATCACGCAGGAACAGCCCATGGCTGGTGCTGATCAACCTCGCCTCATCAATAGTAGGGGAACAAGCTGAGGCTTTGACCCTCTAATTTGATTTGTTTCCTTGGACCTCGATCACTTTGCTCTCGTTGATACTACAGAAAATCCTTTCTCTGCTAATGTCATTCACAAAACCAAACGTTCCTGACAGCGGGGTGGCTGTGCAGGGCACTCGCACCCTCTTGTGGTGCTCAGCGGGGGCCCAGCAGGCAGCCTCTCCCTGGGCAAGCCATCCTGCACTCCCAGGCATCCCACACCTCCAGGCATCCCACACCCCCAGGCATCCCATGCCCATAGGCATCCCGCTGTCCCAGACATCTCACTCCCTGAGACATCCTGTGCTCCCAGGCATCCTTCTCCCTGAGACACCCTACACTCCCAGGCATCCCACTCCCCCAGGTATCCCATGCCTCCAGGCATCCCACACTCCCAGGCATCCTGTGCCCCCAAGCACCACCCTGCCCAGCTGCTCAGACTATTGGGGATCTGGGAAAAGCAATGAAAGGGTCTGTTGATGAGCTCAAGTGAGTTTGAAATAGATACTGGTTAGGTCAGCTACGGGATAAGGTGCGTCCAAAAAAGTACAGCACCACAAACATCGCTGTCTATGATTTAGAAGTAGCTTTCTTTTAAAAGAAAAGAAAACATTAAGAAGTAAAGTTCTGTTGTTATGTATATACACACACCTGTATACATATATACAGTTTATTTATATGTAAAGAGGATGTAGTTTTGGAAATTTGAAACAAGAGGGAAACAGAAAATGGAATAAGGAGCAAAAAAGTTTCAGGGCCACTTAATTAAAGTTGTGTGAGTAACTAATTTATTCTGTTGGATGGAGAAACTGAAAGGTGTCTTTAGGTTAATCCCAAAATTTAGTGAAATTAAGATGCTTGTCCTCCAAGACTTGTTCCCTTTTTAGGGGAAGAAATTACAATTTCTTTCCTCATTTTCCCTGCATTTGGTGTCAGAGAAAGCTTTTTTAAATTTAGTTTCCAAGTTCATTTTCCCAAAGAGAAGACAAAATCCTACAAGCCAATCAGAGAGCAATGCCAACTCACAGTTTTGGCTGGTAGGTTGCATCCCAGAGCCCATTCTTCTTGCTTAACAAAGCAGCTCTTGAGTTTCACTAAATCCTGGGGTGGGATGTGATTCACCTGTCATCTATTCCCCAGGTCAGACAGTGGGATGGTTCTAAAATGTCAATTTAGTCTCTTCTCTTTAGATTAGTGCTGGGTGATCACTTCCAGCAGAGAATCAGGGAGTTCCCCCAACACAAAAGATTTCCAGTTTTGGGAATTCTCTGGTCAACAAACATAAGAATAAGAACATATTTTAGTTAATTTTTCCACTGCAGAATGCACGTTGATTCATACTCAGTGTGATCTCTTGTTGCAACAACTGTGCACAGGTAAGACTTTAATACTTTTATCAGCTGAAAAGTATTTATCTTTATTTTGACTGGCTATATCGCTACTTGAACATTTCATGTGTAACTCTACAAAGAGCCACAACCTTTTATATGTGACCATCATACTCCAAATTGATTTCTACATTCTTTGCAGGAGAACAATGTCTAGAAGTATTTAATGTAAACCTCCAGATTCATTGCGTTTTGCGTTATGATAGTGAAGCGCTTTGCACTAACACGAAGCTGTTGTCCTCTAATGGCATGGACAGAAAGAGCTAAGAAGGTGGCAGTGGAATGGTCTGTTCTGTCCCCTGAATTCACCTCAGGCTGGTCTTACGGAACAAGGTGTCACTATTAAGGTAGATACTTGTACCGGTGGATGCTTGTCACCATGGCCTTCCCTGCAGGGCCGCAGAGCCAGTTTTAAGCATACTGCTTCTAGATAAACCTCCATAAAGTAGCTGGTTCCAGCAGAAGACTTGAAAAATTATGTCAAGGTCATTATATGCATTTATATTTCCTTTTGTGTGAACACATGCCTCTTTCAGCTTGCCTTTGATGCAGAAGAGTCAGAAAAAAGGTTTGGTTTTTGCAATACATTGCATTAGCACCGGTCTTGCCAACAAGATGTCAATAGTCCAGAGACTGCTACTGAACCAGTGGAGTTATAAAGAAGTATTACTAATGCACCTCTCTCTGTGGCATCAAAGCATTTGTCTTTATGATCTAAATCACTTAAAAACAGCCAAATCAGAGTATCTAATTTACTGTAAAACAGAAACCTATACATCTTCTGGGAAATTCTCTCTCCCACTACAAATCCGTTGTTTTTCAAAGTTCTGTAGAAAAATGTAGGCTTACTATTTTCACTTTCTACACTTCAGTATTTCCAAGCTCAGAGTGAAAAAAGGACATTTATCCATTATTCGAATATTTTAATAAACAATAACAATCTCTACTGCTGCTTGAAAAAAATATTTCTCAGACCCAGTTTACAAAAGTAAAAGAAATCATAGACACCTGATTAAAAATCTTGTGTATGTAAATCTGTAATCATTTAAAAAGTATTGAAAAGGATAACCATTAAATTGTATTATGCCAGTAGGCAACTCTGCCAGTATCCAGATTTTAATTTTTTCCAGCTAAGAATGCAAATAGCTTTTAAGTTCCCATCCATAGCCACCTGTGTTTTCTGGTGGTGTGGTTTTATGACCTTTGTGCACTATCATTAATAAATGAAAAACCAATAGAGGCTGAAAACAGATAATGATTGTTTCACTCTAAATTGTAGACATTTGAAATGCACTTGGTCATAGCTTATATCAAACCACATGAAGCATTACAGAACAGACTCAGGGAACACATCTCTGTAACGCTGAAAATTAGTCTTAATTTTTGTCCCAGTTAGGGAGGTCAGCAATTTCCAAATTTCAGAGAGGCGAGGAATTACTCTAACACTTGCACTTTCTAGCACACCTTTGCAGTAGATACACTTAATTGACCATCTTGTTAATTGTACTTCTCAACGTGATTCTCTAGGTCATAAAACTGTCCAAAAGCACTATCAAGCCAAATGAAGCATCCTCATATGACCTTTAGTTCCAGTGGGTGCCTGTTTCCTCTGTGACCTCCCAGCTCTCAGTTTGAGAACATCCCGAGGCCTTCAGCACTGGCCATTGTACAAAGATCTACTATCTGTGACAGTTCACACAAATAAGAGCTTGAGAATATTGCTGAGACCATCAAAGCCAACAACTTCTCATTCTCCTGAAGCACTCAGGAAATACAAACAGAAGATGCAAAACATCTGCAGTCAGAAATAAGAGTTTGGTCAATGTATTTCATGGTGGTTGCTGCAAGAGAAAGTTGTTCTAAATAGATGTCTGGCCTCAGTTTGGTCTTGAACACAAAGAAATTGAATCCATCACAGGGACAGAAGAAGTGGTTCAGCCTGGGCAAGAGCATCTATAGGATGGTAATACATCTGTAACACAACCTAGAATGAGGTTATGAATATTTAAGTGATAGTGCAAAATGTCAAAGATAGTAGAAGACAGAAGGAAAGTTTTCAGATGCCTGTGCTATTTAATATGCAGTGCAAGAAATTTCAGCTTTTTAATTTTTTTATGGAGATGTAAACATTTCTGCTTATTTTTCTGAATTATCTGTAGTGTTAAGTAGGCGCCCTATAACAAAATATAATTTTGGGTCAGCAGTTTTTTGGCTCTGTCAAAAGTAACTCAGTGACAAGGCATGATGGAGAATGAAGTTTTTAGAAGAAGACAGAACCTTGGATCATGTTACAGAGCCATCCTGGAACAAATAGAATTGTCTCTTTTAGGCTAAAACTAAGCAGGAAGACTCACTCAGGAGCACAGAAAATCCACTGCTGCTGCTAAGTGAAGGACAGACTGAGGGACATCATCTCAGTTTAGCTAAGCTCTACCTTTTCCATGCTTTGCTTGCTGTCATAGACTCAGGTATCAGCTCTGAGTCAGAGGGTCAGCTGTATCACTAGCAACTTTTTCTGACCCTCAGCATTACCTTTCTTAAGCAGGGTATGTGTCTCTGCTCAGGGATCTTCTATCTGTTTCAAAGCCCCTTCAAACCTGGTTCATGTTCAACCTGAACATGTTCCTAACCAATTTTGTTTAAAATGCATCAGGGCTTTGGCTTTTGATTATTGATGGGTGAGAAACAACCACTAAGAACAAATACTCAGGGACATACAATGTTTGCTGAAGTGATTCAGGCGTCTTTCACATGCATTCAGAGTTCAAAGAGTTGTCAACAGTTGCAGCAAGACAAAATAAGAGGGTGACCCTGAGAAAGGCAAATTTTTGATGTAGTTTCTCAGCAAGAAGACACTTGCTGTGCTTATTTGGCCATTTTGTAGTTAGTTATGTTCTTATCCCATTCAAATGCAATCATTATAGTGGATTTTAAATAACATAATGACTTATTTGGACGTAGAAGTGGTATGAAGTATAAAGTTGCTATTCTTGAAATTGCCGTCTACCCTCCCATCTCAGTCCTGTATACGAAACAGTAGTGTTCTGTTTCTAAGTTGGCTTCAAATCACTAGTGTGCTTCTCATTTATAAAATACTTTTTACAGCCTAATTGGGAGCAGTTTAATTCTCAGATTCTCAACTCCTTACTATACCAGTTAAGAGCCCAATTGACTGTAACGATTCAGAAAGAGCCTCTTTTAGAGCCTTTACAATATGTCATGTAAATTGGTGTTCAGGGACTTTAAAAAAATTATTTATATTATATTTAACTAGAATATTATTCACATGATAACAGTCCCATGCACATTATGACATAACAGACTGTAGACACTTAGAAGGAGCAGTCATAGTTTATGGCCTCAAGGCCAATGAATCTTTTCCCCTGGAAAATGGTCCATAGCCTCGTGCATAAACCCAATATCATATCCCCAGAGGAACTTAGAGATCTGAGGTGCTTCTTACTTGTTCAGTCATCTAATTCTGTCCCCTATGTATTTATCAGTGTTCATGAGTGTTCCACCTACTCTTGTTTCAACAATTAAATCATACTTATTAATCATTTCCCTTTGAAGATCTGGACGAACTAACTGACTTCCATGTAGGACATATCTTCAGGGGTCTATTCTAAAAGCCCCCTGTTAAAGCCAGGCAATCTATTTTTCTGTTAGTTTTAAATAAAAATAGTCAAAAACTGTGGAGCTTTTCCTATAAATGTAATTACTACACATTTTTCAGCTGCGGCTCTCCAGTAACATAGCATGAGTTATAACTGGAAGAAAATTATAAAAGGGTTTGTTTGGGCTTTTTTTTAACTGTTTCTAAAATAATTCCTTCATTATCCTCTGCACTTTGGCACTTGGATGATTCTTACAAGATATGCTACAGATACAACTTTTGCTGCACAGGTGAACTCCCCAGTAGGAAAAGGCAGGTTTTGTTCTGCAGAGATAATCAATACAGATAATCAATACAGGCTTTCTCTTGACAGACTTTTAGTACAGAAACAAAAATGGTGTCTGTAGGGTTCGGGCATTTGAACAGAAAGAATCAAGACACTGAGAGGGGCCAGTAGCAGGATTTGCTGTGGTTCTGCTGCTCCAAGGTGGCAGGACTGGACATTTGAATTCCATTCCCACCATTATTAATCAACTGGAAGGTGACACCTTCATCTCTCACTCCTCCAATTCTCCACATTCACCACCTGTGCTGTCTCATTAGATTTTTAATTCTGTGAAGCAGGGACTGTTAATATGCATTTGTGGCTCCAGATCTTTATCGAGGCTTCCAGGAGAACTTATAACACAAATCATAAATAATAAAATCAGAAAAAATTTGCTGGGAAATTGTCTTGGCATTATTGGTCCTATAAACAAAAGCATTCTTCATCTAACGCATAATAACTGTCAGAAATACAAAGGAGATCTTATATATTTTATCTCGTGAGAATTTCAACCCAGTCCTCCTCCCTGACATGTTGATAGCAAGTCAATTGCCTGCTAAATTCTTTGAGAGCAAATATAGGTGCTGTTTTTCTTTTATAGATGAAATGTTAACATCACAACATGCTGCATATGATCACTGCAGTTACATAAGAGATCCTTAGTCCCAAGGAGGGAGGAGTTATCTGGCAGAATTTTCATATAATTTATTATGATAATTTTTCTTGTATAAGTTTAAAAAAATAATTTTAAAAAATATCTGAAATGCGAAGACACATAGGTTTATAGTTCTCAGTCATAGTTCAAACATACAAGCATATAAATAAGCCTAGATTTCCTTTCTGTTTCAGCTGCAGGTAAAATATGTTTACAAGCTCTGAGACAGTGTGCAGTCATTTTCTAAAGAAAACAAGAACATGAATGTGCAGGGAGATATAGAAGCCAAGGAACTTTATGAACCTTTCTGTGCCAGACTCTAGCCTGGCAGGTTCCCTTTATGGCAGGTCAATGACACAGAAAGCCTAAAACAACTGATGAAGTCTTGGAAAATTTCGTTCATGTAGTAATTTCTGATTCTGTTGTCCTACACCCCAAAATAAGAAAGGAGGATTCAAGCAGGTGATGTGACATCTGCTTTGCATTTAGTATAAGGGCTCTAGGATACATGGATGGCATCAGTGCACCAAGAACAATCTTTCTGGTTGTAGTGTTGTAGTAGTTGTAGCTCTTAGCATTGTAGTCTCCTTCAGTGGTATTGCGGCCAGCCAGTCAGGACACGTGAGGCTCTGGCAATGTCCATGATCACCACCTACTGCATCCCAGCAACCTTCAGTTCGATGTAGTCACACCCAAAGATGAGATCTACATCCCTGTGTGGGTTCCATTACCTTAGAGATGTAGTACCTGGGTCTATTATAGAAGGCACCACACTAAACTTGCTTCTAAATGTTACATTAAAGACTAGAACCAGAACATTAATGCAAAGCACATCCTGATCTCCTTCTGCTCCGGCAGGTGCTCTTGGCAGAGCATGCAATAGATGCACAGATTGATGCAATAACAAACTGATGGATTGTTCCAAAGAATCACAATCTGATTTTTGGAAGCAAAGCATTTTCAGAAATCCCAAAGAGGCTACCATGTACAGCAAAGGAAACATTTGAGAAATAAATATTGGTTAATCCATTCTTTAAAGATAGCCAGCCTTGAAATGAGTGCAGGTTGTTTTATAACAGAAAGGTCAGAATTCATATATGTATATTGCATATACGTACACATATATATATGCATATTGCATATATGTAGGTAAAATGCTAAAACTAACCTCCTGCTTCATGAAAGGTAGCTTTTTTCTCACAAGTTTGTGACTGCCTTCTGTATGGACAATTACCTTAAAGTGTATCATATTGATCCAGAATATACTTCACAAATGTCAATATATACCTAGTCTTGCTGCCTGCAGCACATGAGGAAGTAAAATGAAAATGAGTCTGGGCTTAATGACATGTAACCATCTTGGATGAATAATGTATATATGGTCAATCCCCAATACTCAAGAGACCATCAGCCTAACTTTAATGTTTGAGATAAGCAACTGTATGTTTTATATTTATCACTTGAGTCCTAATGCACTTGCCAAAGGACATTAATATTTAACTATCTAAAAATATACTATCAGCAGAAAAATAGGCAGATTTACAGTTAGGAAGGTTCTCTTTGGTTAGCTTTAACACATACACGTCATTCTGGAGAGTTTAGGAAAACTAGTAGTCTTTTTACCTGATTGCATGGTATGGAAGATCTTTAACTTCCTGGTTTAGCCAAGAAATACAAGCTGAATCCAGCTGTTAGGTACCTGTGATACAATTGAGGGTCCTCTGTAACCTCCCCACAGATGTCTGGTATACGTACATAAGAACTGTTTTAGAAAAGACATGAACAACACTTCTTTTGAAGCCATGAGACCTCAAAACACACTAAAAAAGGAATAATCCAAATCAAGTAATTACTAGATGAGAAGCTGTTACAAAACAAGTGATACCAAATAAACAATGATTTTTATTATTTTTCTTGAATCATCCTGGAGGCAGTTAAAAACATAATGTAGCTCCTACAAATTGGATTTGTCTCAATCTTTATTTGCTGACTACTTAACATGGTGCTCGCTGATATATTTGGGAAGTGAATTCCCATCATGGCTACAACAGGTACAGAAGGAGCAATGCCACAGTATTTGTCTCCAGGTTGTCCAGCATTGACTCAGCTTTGTTTAGGAGACACTATCATTGCTGGTGAAAATACTCAAATTGCAAACCTCTTTTACATTTGGCCATACATTAAGATTCTTGATGAAGACATTGGTTTTTCGTGTTTCATTGCTCTCCAAAGACAGAAGAGAGATTGATTTAATATTTGTAACGTGAGTGCAAATAACTATAAGGTATTTCTTCAGATTAGAACTGCATGATAGAATAATGTGCTTCACTATGCCATAAGGTACAAAAAAATCTTTTTTATTTTGGTTTGCCAATGTGTTAAGTATAGTTAATAAATAATGTACTTTCTGATAGCTGCCCCATTCATTAGAAGTTAATGTAAAGAAATACAGAGCAAGAACAAACAATTTTGATCATCTCTGGCTGCTGGCTCTAGCAAATCACAGTCTTGGAAAGTTTATAGATGGATTCTATTCTCATGAGCTCAGTAAAAAAATAAGTTTAACACTGAAAGATGGCAAACTCACTTAGCCCAGGATTTTCCCAAGGGTGCTCTGAAAGGACCCATGGGAAGCAAACCTTACAGCAGATGTTGTTGTTTAATAGCAGCAAAGAGAACATGACTCCAGGCAATTGGCTAATCCCCCTTGAAATTTCTCAGAGATCATTAAGGTATATGTTTATCTAAATAACGTCAGCGAAACTATGCAGTCGTAAAACACTATCCAAATGATATTAAATATATATATGCATAATATATATGAATAATATATGGTTTTATGGAGCACAGCATATTTTTTACAGTCCTCTTTGTCCAGAAGAGAAAGATTGAAGTCATCCCTCAAAGTTCTTCCCAAAGCACTGAACCAGGCCTGTAGCATAAAATGCCAGTATTTTATTGCACCATGGATATAAGTAGGCCATTACTACATAGAACCTGGTCCATTATAGCATTTGCACCCAATTAGAAATCATTTGTGAACTGTAGTTTACAAGAGAAAATTAAATTCCATTTGAAGAAGTCCCATCAGTGATTGCTGCTGCCTTAGATGCAGGTTCTACAGAAGAATAAGCATGGGCCTGGCATCAGCCTTTATACACAAAAATGATAACTAATTTATATTTTAGAGCCTTGAATTTGTGTTCAGCGTTTTGAGGAAAAAAAAAAAAAAGAAAAATAATGTTGTTCATATACGTACATATTTGATATCAAAATGCAGGAAAAGACTAATCCTCAATGAAAAAACTACCAGAAAATATCTGATGTGATAATTCCATTAGAGATCTTAGAGAAGAGGAGGTAATCTACTCAACAACAAACACATTTTCAATGCTTTAAAAGATTTTATTCATATTCTGTGATTAAACTTTTAAATTTATTTTCAAATTTTCACTTTAGCATTCTATTTTTGTTTTGTTATGTATTGTGCCTTTGAACAAAGTATATAGATATATGTAAAATATGAGTAACTTTTTCATGCTTCATGAAATCTATTTAGCTAAAAGATGAAAATATAACAAATCATCATTTCAAAGAGGAAAGATACTTCAGCTTGCATTAGACAAGGAGTTTTTTCAAAACGAAAACATGTAAGATATTTGGTTTATATTTCAGAAAGAGATCAATTTATGCAAAATAATGCAAAAAATATTGTCTGTAACTTAGACTACATATTATGATGCAGTGGTGCTAGGATACAAGCATTTGCTAAAGTTCTAGGACATTTTCCAAGTCATAAGTGATGTCTTTCACTTACCTTTTTCACTGGAAAATCTTTCATTTTATACCCATAATTTATTCTCAAGCTATCTTTTTTAAAAATCAGCTACTTTATAAAGACTCTAAATTGGTTTTCTAAAATTTAACAAGAACACCTTCACTACTGAGTATTTCCTAAGAACTTTTATGCTACAAATTACTAAAATGTCTGAAGCCTCCTTCAAGATGTTGATATACTGAAGTGCGGGGATATATAAAATTATTCCATAATGATTTTGTACTGTAAGAATATTTAAGGCAATCTAAAGTTTATTGGGGGAACTGCTTATCCATGAATGTTTAATTTACACCACATCTTCTAGGAAGAGATTAATATCCACAGCAAGAGAGATGAGGCAATAATTTATTTTATGGCCATTCAAGTTTAAAGTCTTTTAAAGATGCATTCTGAGACCAGAAGATTAGTTATAGGAAAGAGGAATGTGTGGAGTCATCTGGAAGCAAATTTTTGATGGAACTACAGACGTATTTCATAAAATAAACTGAATAAAGGACAACTGAAAATCTGTATAAAATATTGTTCTGCAAAAACACAAAAGCATCCAGATAGTAATAAAATTTATGAATCATAGAAAATTGAGCTTGAAAGTGAACATTAGAGGTTATTCACTGAATTTGTAAAACCACAGGAACACAGAATTGCTTGGTTGGAAGGAACCTTAAAGATCATCCATTTCCAACCCCCTGCAATTGGCAGGGGTATTTCCCACTAGACCAGGTTACTCAGGCCCATTCAGCTTCTCTTGTCAACTTGTTCCAGTGTCTCGTGACCCTCATAGTGAAGAATTTCTTCCTAATATCTAATCTAAATCTACCCTCTTCCAGTTTAAAAATGTTACCTCTTATCCTATCACTACACTCCCTGACAAAGAGCACCTCCCCATCTTTCCTGTAGGCCCACTTTAAGTACTGGAAAGCTGCTATAAGATTTCCCTGGAACCTTCTCTTCTCCAGGTTGAACAACTCCAGCTCTCTCAGCCTGTCTTCATAGGAGAGGTGCTCCATCGTTATCCTTGTTATGGCCCTCCTCTGGACTTGCTCCAACAGACCCATGTCTTTCCTGTGCTGAGGGCACCAGCAGTAAAAAGGGAAGTAGTACTCCAGGTGGGGTCTCATGGGAGTGGAGTAGAGGTGCGCAATCACCTCCCTCAACCTGCTGGCCACACTTCTTTTAATGCAGCCCAGGTTACAGTTTGCCTTCTGGACTCTGAGCACACATTGTTGGCTCGTTTACAGCTTTTCATTTACCAGTAGCCCCAGGTCTTCTCAGCAGCACTCACTTCTCTGTGAGTGCTGCTTTCAATCCCTTCACCCCCCAGTCTGTACTGATAACAGAGGTCCCCCAGACCCAGGTGCAGGACTCTGATCATGATCTTGTTGAACATCACGAGGTTCACATAGGCCCACTCCTCAAGCTTGTCAAAGTCCCCGAGTGGTATCCTGTCACTCTAGAGTATCAACCACACCACATAGCTTTGTGTCATCTGCAAACTTGATGAGGGTGCACTCACTCCTACTCTACATATTCTTGACAAAGGTGTTAAATAATGCTGTTCCAAATACAGACCCCTGAGGGACACCCTTCACCATTGGTCTCCACTTAGACATCAAGCTATTGACCGTAACTCTTTCAGTGCAACCATTCAGCCAATTCCCTATCCATGGAGTTGTCCATCCATCAAGTCCGTATCTTGCCATTTTAGAAGCAAGGGTGTTGCATGGACAAGTGTGAAATGCTTTGCAGAAGTTCAGGTAGATGATGTCAGTCTCTCTTCCCTTATCCATTTGCCCATTACCCAGCTACTCTGTCCAGGACAAGATCACACAGCCATTGCAATCTATTCCAACACCCAACTTTCCATAAAAATTTTTTTCTGTGAGTTTAAGTTCCCCTTGAAGCAGTCTAAAGTCATTATTTGTTGTCCAAACAGATATAATTAACAATATCTTTCTTTCCATTTTACAGATACTTTTTATGTACTGGGAGACTTTGTATCTTTTCTTTGTCTTTTCTAAACTGTACAAACCCAGAGCCTTTAAACTTCCCTCTTAGATTTAAGACTGTTTCAAGACTGTCGATCTTTCCTTCTGGCTTTCTCTTTCCAGCAAGGTCATAACTATTCTGAAGAGCAGTAGTCAAAACTGGATTTGTCCTAGGGCTGGAATTTCTATCAGAGGGCAGAGCAGAAAGATTATTTCATATATTTATTATACAAGGGTTATATTTCTGTTATGATTTTGCTGTTTTCAAAGCAGTATGGTGTTGCTGACTGATTCAGAGAATAAATTACTGAAACTTTCAGATCCTTTACTGAAAAAGTGTTCTTTAAACAGTCTCTTTTCATCAGGAATTGAAGATTCGTATCTAGCTGATGATGCATTTCTAGTAGTAGCAAGATGACCTATCAACATCAAATCTATGAAAATTGAGGTAATCTCATATTGTAATCCTCCTGGATTAAGTGATGGAAATAAAAATGTGTGCATTTCTCCCAATATTTCTGCATCTCTAGCACTTCTGGATACCTTATCCTGTTCAATTCAGATCAATTTGTTCTATTCTAAAACTAGAAAATAGCAACAATAAAAGCAATAAATGTTATGATATTGCACTGAGAAGCTACAATCTTCAGTCTCTCAGAATCTTAAAAGCAGTGTAAAATCGAGATCATTTCCAATCAATGAAATGATTCTATGTAGGAGGCTTTAAAAACATTTTTATGGAATATTGATATTTTCCTGTTAAATACTTGCTCATTTAGACTACATATTCTTAAATAAGAGATGCAAATACATACAATCAAATCTGACTTTAGCATTCTTAGAATTCAATAAATTCCATATTGAAAGGTTGTTCCTTGAATAGGTTTTAGTAACTGATGGAAATTGCAGATCTTTTAAGTCTTTCACTTCCAGCATTTTGTAAACTGCTTGAGTTGCTTTCATAAAACAAAGTTCCCTTACCCTGTACTCCCGTAGACCTAATTAATGTACCCCTAAATTATGCAGCGGTAGGATCATCCAGTATTAGCTTTTGAAAAAATATTTTTCATTAACTTGACCACACAGTGCTTAGATTTATTTCTTGTTACATTTCTACTGCCAGTTCTCCACAGGGAGTTACTGGTGTAGACACTATTTAGAATGATAAAATCACTTAGATTGGAAAAGATCTTTAGGATTATTGAGTCCAACCACTAACCTAACAGTGCCAAGTCCACCACCAAACCATGTTCCTCAGCACCACATCTACATGTCTTTTAAATACTAAGGATGGTGACTCAATCACTTCCCTGGGCAGCCTGTTCCAATGCTTTGCAACTCTCATTGTTTGAAAAAAAGAAATTTTTCCTAATATCCAATCTAAACCTCCCCAGGCACAACTTCAGGCTATTTCCTCTCATCCCATCACCTGTTGCTTGGGAAAAGAGATCAACCCCCACCTTGCTACAACCTCCTTTCAGGTAGTTGTAGAGAGTGCTAACATCTCCCCTCAGTCTCCTTTTCTGCAAGCTAAACAACCCCAGTTCCTTCAGCTGCTCCTCCTAAGACTTGTGCTCTCAGCCCTTCACCATCTTCATTGCCTTTCTTGCTCCAGCATCTCAATGTCTTTCTTGTAGTGAGGAAACCAAAACTAAACACACTATTCAAGGTACAACCTCATCAGTGCTGAGCACAGGGTGACAATCACTTCCCTAGTCCTGCTGACCACACCATTTCTGATACAAGCTGTTTTTTGCTCACATTCTGTGTGTATCCTATCTTTATTCTCACTTTTCACAAATAACAAAACAAATATTACTAACTATTGTTATTTGATTTGCTTATCTTCGATGTAGAGGCCATGGCCATATACTAAGAACCTTATCTCAATAAAATAACAGGACTTATGCTCCTAAATAGGCTTTAAGACAAACATTTCAAGCATTTAAAAATTTTGAAATTGGTGAAATTGATCTCACCACTGTAAAACACACTCTTAACTCCATATAAATCTCACTAGCCCAAGAGATAATAACTTTCTTCATTGCTCAAAGCCTAGAAGAGGGAGGAAAGGGAACTAGCCAGGTTTATTGATAACTACAGAAACAAGTTTTAAAGAAAGCTAACTTTTCACTCATACTTACTGTTATCTTTAGACTTACAAGGATAAAAACTCTTTTCACACAGTCCAGACCTCAATACTATAGCTGAACAAGCATAGTTATACAGGCAAGGAACTTTTAAATAAGTTTGCTCTGTTCCTAACTTGTGAAGTCTCCTGAGTGTTCTTTTTCAAGTCTCAGGAACATGATGGATGTGTTAATGATGGTCTCATGTAGCTTGGCTGTATTCCCCTTTATTAAAGTTATATCATCCAATTGAGGCTCAGTTCACTCTAAATCCCAAACCCAAAGCTCTACAATCAGTTAAAAAATATATTCAGAATGAAAAGGATCCAAATTACATAGTTTCTCAAAGCCAACATGCATGTAAAATGAACCTTCTCATTGCTGCTGGGATAAGTCAAGCTTAAAATGACATTATTAAAAAAAATGCATTTCTCTCCTATATGGATCAACTACTTTGTGAAATATTCCCTCTCTTCTGAAAAGTCAACAAAACCTGTTGTTTCTGTGCAAAACACGAATGATTTCACTTAGGACAGCAGAAGATGGGGCCAATAAGTGAAAGACTATATGAACTTGCAAGTTTAGTATGGCACCATCTGAGTAGTTCCCAACTCACAGAAGAGCAAACTGCAAAGGAAGGACCTGAAATGAGAGGGCTTAATAATTTGAGGACTTGACTCTGTTCAAATTCAAATCAATGGAAAAAGGCCTTAAATTTTGCTTTTTATTTCCTACTAGAAATTGTTTGCACTGCTTATGTCTTATGAAATCCTCCTTTGTATTTAAGTTGGCCGTCAACCAGGCCTTCATCTTGGTGCCCCTCCAGTTGGACACTCTCTTCCCAGATGAGATTCAGATCATCTCCCCCTTGTTTTAAACAGAATCAGAGCCCCTTCTGTCTTCTCCCGTGTGTTTTAAGTAGTTACTATTAACTTATAGTAAAACTTTCTGGCCTTTCTTTCCTTGAAGTGTATAAGAGATGTGTGGTCTACATAAAATTTGTAGGGGTGGGGTGGTATCAGCAAAGAAAAATTTATCATGGAAACAAGTATATGTGTATATGTGTGTAACATTATTGGGGGAAAATACTCTTACTTGAAACTAAGGTATTCAATGAAAAAAAAAAAAAAGAAAAAGAAAAAAAATTACAAAACAATAATAAGGGAACCAGAAAATTAGTAAATTAGACATCAACTTGCATTGTAATAAGGTAATAGAAAATCAGTTCAACCTGCTCTGTGTAGAGACTTCTTGTGATCTACACATTTACTTTTTGTCCCTCTTTTGTTCTCTCAGTGACTCTGGTATACAATTTCCAGACTTCAATGGCTCTTAAGTAGAAAAACACCAGAGAAGTGGGAAGAATAAGAGAAATTCTGAAAAGGTAATATAAGGATACAATTGTTTAACATTGGAAAACAGATCCAGTAGAAAAATTCATGCAATATGACTAGAAAAGAACACAGGAAAGAAAAAAAGCTGCAATTAGGTTATCTAAATGTGAATTACTAAGGTGTAAAAGAAGAATGACTGTCTTTGAGGAGAATCATATATTCTGTGATAAAAAAGAACAATTAGAAATCAAGATGGAGAAAAACTGAGGGCAATGCTTGTGGCAAGAAGCTGTCCAAAGGTGTGAAAGAGCCTCCCAAGGGCAATACTGCCATCCTGCCCCCTGAAGTATTAAATTTGCCACGAACAAAGCAATTGAAATGAAGAGAACAATATTGAAGTATCAGGGAATCAGTAACTCCTGGGGAGAGGCTGAGACATCAACTCCTTATCCTGTCTCAGTAGTCCCAGCAGAGGAAAGCCATATCCAAGGTAGCAGAAAAAGACACACATGGAAGAGAGTCAGGAGACAAATCTAACACCTTCCCTGCCTAATGCTCCAGGACTGCAAGACTGAAGTACCCATTACAAGACCAAGGACTGTGGGTAGACTATCCCTCCTGTTTGGGGACCATACATATTGTTCTCGTTCTTTTCACTGTATGCCCCTTCAGTAAGATTTTGAAAACACTGTGCTAAGCACCATATCAATAGTACCCTGCAGCTAACACTTTCAGCAGCCTAACATAATTTGTTTAACTTATTGTTTAATTAGAATTTTTTTTAAAAAAAGGATTTTGTATTTTTGTTTTTATCAGGTACATACTTATTGGAAGTTTTAAATTAAGCCCTTATGGCTATGGCTAATAGGCTTGTAAATAACTTGCAGTGGTAGCCTGAAGCCAAGCATCCTTCCTAAAAAACACATATATTATTTTTTAATTCACTAACACTGGATTGACTATTCAAATAAAAATCCAATACTCAGTATGAAATAATAGCAACGAAAGTATTGTTAGTTAAATTCATCACAGCAGCTCAGCAAGGCCTCAGTGTTGACTGTAGAAGCAGTCATTATATAACCAATTACATCCTGACTGGTAGGTCAAATTACAGTGAGCTTGTTTTCACATCAGTTTTCATAGCTGNAAAAAAAAAAAAAAAAAAAAAAAAAAATATTGATCAGATCATAGATGATACAGTGGTTCAGAGCAGAATGAGTAAGTTATGTCATGACAAGCAAATTTAACCTTAATTACATAAAGTACCAAAGTTATTTAGGCATAGCTGCTTCATTCATCTCTTTGTATCTCCATATGCTCATAAGCTAATGGAGAGTTACATGCACCATATCCTTTGGTTTAGTATGTCTTCCAAATGGCTATAATTGTGAGGGCGCCAGTCCTTGAAAGCAATTTGAAAGTTCATTCCATTCCAATCAACTGTATTCCATTATATTTGAAGTACATATGTGATTTTCATGAATGGTCTTATTGTGTTAATCAAAGACTGCCACAGTAGTGATTAGGTCAAGTATTATTACTGGTATGTATTTTTCTGTTTTTCTAACTGGTTTTAACTGATGAATTACAAGTTAACTCAAATAGCCTTTATATTTTATTACTATGATTTTTTTATCCAACTCCGCTGTCTTTCCAAGTGTCATTGATTATTAACAATGGTCTCTACACAGAAAACTGTAAAGGGCAGCTAGTGATTCACTTTAAAACATTTTCTATTACTTTACCAAGAAGAGATGTAATCATCCAAGCAATTGTATTTATATTGCCCCTAAATCTGCTATTTATGAAATACTTTTATGCTAAGGGACTTTCATTGGGATTTTGTCCATTTTAAAAGAAGCAAAAGCTGAATTAATTCATAGATCTGGCTTTATTTCACTAGTAAAAGAAGCCAAAAGAGTCCAGTTACAGAGCACTTGTCCAACTCATAGGAGAAAGTGACCAAAGGCAGAAGGAAAAAAAGTCTAGCTCTTTCCGACATTTGATGCAATTTCATTTCTGAGAATTGGAAGCAAAAGCCAGGCTGCAGTGATACATATTTTTATACTGTATAAAAAATATTATTTTTCTGCAGTACAATTCTATGGAGAATAATCTGGCTTCTTCATAAATATGACACTACATTGTAAAGTTGCATTTAACAGTCTCACACCACTTTACAACACACCAGGTGCTTTCACCAATAGTAAAAAGGACATTTTTACTTATTAGATAATGGCATGGCCTCTAAAATGGATGAAAACAGCTTTAACTAGATAGCAAATTCAAACAACCATACCCATTAAAAAAAAATCCCTCCATACATTCACAGTATGAGCATGTATCACGGAGCTCTCTAACATATAATTGAAAGAAACTGGAATGTAAACATACTAACCAAAGAATTTAATTTCTTATAAATAGGGTTTTTAAGGAGGTTATTCATTGACCCTGGACAACAGGCAGCTTCACAAGTAATCTTTTGCTTTTCTTCCTTAATATTCCATTTTTGTGGGTTAGTAATTTTATGATAATGATACAGCTATCATCCTCCTGAGAACCATGAACTCAAGAAGGAATTAGAATATGGGAGTAAAAGTACTGCCTCTACTGAGAAAAGAAAAAAAAAAAAGAAAGAAAGATGGTATCATATCAACCACAGGCCTGCTAAGGAGACATAATATGAATGCAGAAGAGAAAAACAATAAAAATATGGAAAAAGAGAAAATGGAGTGAGCTATAACTGTAAACCAATACAATAACTGTGCTTGATAAGGCAAAGAAAATTTGGTTTTATGTGGGCAGATAAAAAACAGTAGAAAAGGTAAGAGTTAATAGGACTTGGGACACATTTGAAACTAATTAAAGGGAAAAGAGTGATGAGCAGTGCTGAAAGAAAAAACTATTAAAAGGGAGGATATTTCAAACAACCTTAAGCTGGCAGTAATCATTCCAGCGCAAAAATAAAAAAGCACTAGTCAATTCACTCATGAGAAAATCAAGATTCAATGCAAACATAGGGCAGAACTGCAAAATGATAGAAAAATACAGGTTTGGGAAATGGAGTTATATAAATCCAACAAAATTTAATGAATACGATCTCATCACCTGGAAAAAACACAGTAAAGGAAGATCCACTGGATCCACTCAGTATCCAACCTTAGCATAGCTGTTTGAATTGGTTAGAGAAATTAGAAATTGCTATATATCGGAAAAACAACTACAAAAAGAGCCTAGCTCATTTAGTTCAGAAAAACAAAGGCTGAGAGAGAGAAATACCAAAAGACAAAAGCAGTGGGAAGGATGTTAGATACAAGAGGAAAGAAGACATTATGATAAAGAACAATTTTGTCCAAGAGAAAGTGAATAATAAACCATCCATGAAAATATTTTAAATAAAGACTAACAGGTTCTTGCCATCAAAATATTTACCTTTTTAGAAATCTTCTGATAGGAGAAATGACAAAAAGCAAAAACCAAATTCTTTTACTGTCATCACTAAAACTTAAATTTAAATTATAGCTTTTTAGTCCCTGGCCTGACAACGTTTAGATGTTTGCTAGGAAATGTCAGTTAGCATATTAATTCCTATAATCCTATTGCATTTCCTAGAATGAGATTTAATTGCACCTATCTTTAAACCCCTGTAGTATAAACTTTTCCTTCTCAGTCTAGTTTCATCATCAATTGAGAGAAACACAAAATTCTACAACAAGATTTCTCTGGTCAGTTTGAGTGTCTGTGGAAGGCAACTGCCCCGCCAAATTTTTTTTTATTTTTTTTTTGTCTGCAAAGAGTCCAGACATGTAGATAAACTGTAATCTAGAGCACAGAAATGTATGTTTGATACCTAGACAGCACTGTAAGGATATAAGGACTGAAATGGGAGGATGGTCTGCCAACTTGTCGTCTTATTCTCAGGACACCACACCAAAATTCAGAAAAGCTAAGCAGAAATAAAAGTACTTCCTTGCATGGAGTCCCCTTCCCTCTTTATCACTGTATCCACTTTTACAGACAGAAAAGAGCACGTATTTTTGTTATTTTACCCATATAAGATAATAGTGAAATTGGAAGTAGATTGCACCACTTCTTCACCAGAGTGTAAGAGAAAGCTGTGAGCAAGTGACTAAAGGCTGGTTTCCACAAATCTCACAAAATGTTTTTTCTTGCTACCTTTCCAGACATACTGTCTTTGCCACTAAAGCTAAGACTTTATCATGACTGCTATAGCAAACTTTATCACATACTGTAAGGAAGCTTGAAACCAAGCGTTCCCATACCAGAAACTGCTCAACTGATTTAATTTAACAGAATTCAGGACAAACACAGCATAATTTGTCCAACATGCAAGGCACTGTCAGGAAGCAGCACTTGTTCACTACTTAAGAGAGAAAAATATTATTTTAAATTTACACAGTCTCTTTAGCTTGATAGTTCCTATTTCTTGGGACAGTTCTAGGGGGCTAGAATCCCCATATGGAAAATTCATTTGACCCTAAAGATTTTCCTAGGAAACGTGATCTCCCAAGTGTATGTGTGAAGATTCCAAGAGCACATTTGCAAATGTTAGCCTGAAAAGTCAAAGAAATTAAAGCAATGTGGTTAAAACTTCCTCTTCAACTAGTTTGAGACAATCTCAGTAGACTGCAAAAGATTCCATGGGCCATGTTAAAGCAATCAGGGTTAAAGCAAACCCAGAAACTATTTAGTTCAACAATATTTCCTAACCAACTTAATGGCTTTGTGTCTAGTGGATATTGGCTTTTGACATGAAGGCAGAGCACGCATGTTTGCTGAGCCAGTTTATCATCCTCCTATATCACACTAGAGAATTTCAATGGCACTGCACACTTCAGCACTGCCAAGTCCCACTTCTCTGGTGGCAGCAATAGATTTAAGCTCAGAAAGACTGGAAAGAAGAGCAGTGACCATGATGCATTTGAAACTACTGCAACACAGTGATGCAAAACACTTCTCCTACTGGGTATAGAGAGAGGAGAAGCAATGCTCACACATCAGAGCTGCATTAAGTTATGCCTAACATGCATGCATGCTCCAAGGATCCAAGTCAGTTTGCTAAAATAAAGGGCTAGCATGCTTCCTCAGGAACACCTTGGGATTGTGCCCTTGTGGGATTTGCACCCTTGTGGCCAAGAAGGCCACAGGTATCCCGGGGTGCATCAAGAAGAATGCAACCAGCAGCCTTTAAAGGAGGTTATTCTGCCCCTCTACTCTGCCCTGGTGAGGCCCCTTCTGGAGTACTGTGTCCAGTTCTGGGCTCCCCAGCTCAGGAAGGACAGGGAACTGCTGGAGAGGGTACAGTAGAAGACCACAAAGATGATTAGGGGCCTGGAGCATCTCTCTTACAGGGAAAGGCTGAGGTACGTGGGTCCTTTTAGTCTGAAAGAAGAGAAGGCTGAGGGGGGATCTGATCAACACCTATAAAGACTTACAGGGTAGGTGTCAAGAGGAAGGGGACAGTCTTTTCTTAGTGGTGCCCAGTGAGAGGACAAGAGGAAATGGGCATGATCTTGTACATAAGAAGTTTCATCTGAACATGAGGAGGAATTTCTTAACTTTGAGGGTGGCAGAGCACTGTAACAGGCTGCCCAGAGAGGTGGTGGAGTCTCCATCTCTGGAGACATTCAAAACCTGCCTGGACAAGTTCCTGTGCAACCTGCTCTAGGTGGACCTGCTTTGGCAGGGAAGTTGGATTAGATGATCTTCAGAGATCCCTTCTAATCCCATATCATTCTGTGATTCCACGACTCTGCGCTTATTTTAGTGTACATACATGCCTTTGGGGTACATAACTGTCTTTACTTGCATCTTTGTACTACACTAAAGAGTCTTGATCTGGTCAATGACCCTTGGTACAACTGCAATGAAAATGCCAAACAAATCATCATGATCTGAAGATTTTACATGTGAGAGATCAGTTAGCAGCAAGGAAAGCAGGACTCAAGTTCAAAATCTCCTTGTGGGACACTCTTTGGAGTCTCTGAATGAAGCCCATCAGCATACAGCTTCACATGTGCCTTCGTAGTAAACAAAGGTCCTCCTTTGGTACTTTTCAAACATGACTTAATTCAAAGCTTATTTCAAGAGAGCTGCAGCTAAGGAAGGAAATGCAGAAACAGATGAAGAGTGTTAATGGAGGAAATACAACCTAAAGTGGAATTTGAAGGAAAAGACCTCCTCTTTTCCTGTTTCATATTATAATTTGCAAGGTTATTTTACATCCTCATTAATGCATATACATGCATAAATTCAATGTTTCAACTGGTTGCTAAGTAGACTTGTGTTCTATTCTGTCTCACAGGCTACACCTATGACCATTATAGCAGTGCTCCTTCTGAAAGCACAACATGTGACAATACAAGGAAGTCCATGTTCTTTTTCTTCTCTTGTTCCAAAACAAAAAACTAGGGTGGATTTCTTTTAATCAGTGTATGATATCTTAGGTTTTGCAAATTGCAAAGCACGAAATAGAAAGTACTAAGAAATTTGTGATGATTCTCAGTGTAGTCTCTGCAAAGGATTTTCTTGGGGGGTTTGGGGCGGGGAATTTTTTGTTTTGTTTTGTTTTTATGGAGCCTCATAAATTTTATCTAGGAGGTTCTTAATGTTTTCTGCATTTGTCAATGACTTCCTTAGATGTCATAGCCTAATTGTATCAGTAAAGCCCAGTGACTCCTACCCGTTACCACACACTCTGGCATGCCCCGGGCTATATTGCACAGACTTCATAAATGCAATTTGTTGAGGAAACCCCAGAGTTACAATGTAACTGTGCACCGCACACTCTCAGAAGCACTGGTTTCACTGCACACACCCCGCCTGAGCACAAACACCAAGTCTAACATGTCACTGCAGCATCAGATTTACCACACATTTGCAGGCCACCTGTGCTGTGCATGTACAATGAGCTAAAAAGAAATAATATAAAGCTTATTTCTTAGCTGTTTAGCCCGTGGTTGTGATACTGTTGCCTGTATAATCCTGTTTGGCAAATGTTATTTTCAACAGGCTTGGAAGGGGGAGACAGCCTTGAGTGATAATATACTTTCTCTTGAGTATAGTATAATATATTGACAGAAGGCAAAAAAGGGATAAGAACACATTAATGTTCCTCAAATGGAGGGCATGAGAGCTAGTAGGAGTTATATGGGTAGTTTTATACAAAACTGATCAGGGGGACTGTGTCAACCATCAACTGGAGCCTCAAATCAGCTGCCTTCCGCACACTGGCACATAAGAAAAGAATTGTCCCCAACAGGTAGACATAACAGACCTGAATATTAATTTGAAATCTTCCTGCTAAAGGGAATTCCTATTTTTAAATATGTAAATTAATGGTCTAAATTGTATTAGTCCCATGTTTCTGAAAAATCATGCCTGTTATTTAGACTTCACATTTAAACTAATTTCTTAAAATTCTTCTTAATTGAGTATCTTTCTTCTTTTTATTCTTTCTTAAGCAATAAGGGCATGATGCAACTTTGAGAGCATGTACATATTGTCCAAAAGATGTTCAGGGGTTCATAAGCAAATATGTGCAAATGTAGATCATATAATGGCTAAAGTTACATTTTTAAAGGGCAACATAGAGTGATTTTTTATTAGACTTTCTGAGGCTCACCCAGGTTCTAAAAGTTCAAGTTTAAGTGACTGAGGAAGTGATCTAGTCATATTTTGGGGAAGATTACAAAAACAACTGTGACTTAATTGCCAGAAGCTGTAAGGTGTAAAAAGCTGGACTAGACAATGCCTTCTGAGCTCACAGCAACTGTTTATTTATTTGAAAGTCAAACCATCACTGCAGCAGCAAGCAAATGCTGTACATTTTTCAATGTTTAAGAGAATGGCAAGCAGAAATAGTAAACAGGATTTGATGCATTTCTTCCTAAGAGGCTTCTGTGATGCAGTGAGAATAATCTTCAAAGTGTCGACAAAAATCCTAGTTCTTGTGAAAGCTGCATTTAACTTCCCAGTCTACATCTATACTGTACTTGCTCTGGTAGCTGCCAGGAGAGTACCTAAAAAGCAGTGTTCCCAAAACCCTCCTCCCGTAGTCAGCCTGGTCCATCTGCTTGCAAGGTACCGGTTTTCTGCTCTTGAAGACAACACTATGGCCCTTCAAGAAATGGTGCTGGGTCACTTGTCTACCTGAGGTCAGTCTTCTAGTGCTGCCAGACATCAACACAAAGCCATGCAAGAAAACAGCTCACTGGGCATAGAAAGGCAGAGCCCATCCAGACTGCAAGTAATCTAGCCCTAGTCAAGTCCAGGTGTGCTGGAGACTTTTTCCCTAAGTGAACTATCCCACTTGCTAAGAGACCCCAACAGATAAGCAGTATAGATGGACTGGAGATTAGTTTTTTAATAAGCCTTGTCCTTAGCCTTAAATACACTATTAAAAGATAGTGCTGGCTCACTCTATTACACACATCTTTTGAAAATATTATCTGCATTCAAAGAACATGTGGACTCAGTTTACAAATAGTTTTAGAACTAGAAAACCCTGAGAGGCTTATGTTGTAGGTAGTATTTTGTTTCCAGAAATTACTATAACTTATTTCGGGCATATCCTGAGACATTGACTTGGTGCTCAAGGATATGGCTTAGTGTTGGGTGGTTTGGTGTGTTGTTTATGGTTGTTGGGTTTTTTGTGGGGGTGTTTTTTGGGTTGTTTTGTTTGTTTGTTTGTTTGTTTGTTTTTGCTTTTTTGTTTTTTGTTTGTTTTTTTTTTTTCCCTCCCATTGGTTGGACTAGATGATCTTAAAAGGTCCCTTCCAACCTAGGTGATTCTGTGTGATTCTGTGTGTGATAATAGCAGTAATCTTAAAATAAAATTGTTCTAGCTCAAAGAGACAAAGATGTAATTTTTTATGGAAAGGTGCAGGATACCTTGACAATGATGTTGAAAGTAATGAAAAGAGGTTGAGGACTGAATCCTCTGCTCAAGAGATGGTCATTTACCCATCACTGAAATGTCAAAGGAGCTCAGCTAGAATAGAGTTCTTACAATCATTTTTTTTTACAAGGCTGTTTTAGAATCCACAATTTAATAAAACAAAACAGAAAAATATTTTCCAGTTCAAACCACCTGGAAAGTGCTCTGCAGAGGGCAGACTATAATAATTCAGATATGTATTTGGCCAGTTTACAGAGTTAACACCCAGTGCCATGAAAAGAGCCATGGAATTGTTCATCAGAATTTGTCAGGCCTCAGTTTTAATACATTTTTCAAAAGAAGCTGACCACTGCATGAATCATTTTTTTGCCCTGTGTGAGTCACTGGCATGGAGCAGGCAGCTGTAAAACTGGCTGAGGGACTATTGAGGTTTTTGAATCATTTAACAAAGGAGACTTCTTCAATCAATTAAATTTTAAGAAAAATACACTTTGATCTTAAAACTGTATTCAATGTTCCCAATGATACAACAACTATCCCTCTGTTTTCAGAATGTATATATAAATATATCAACTTACTCCAGAAATTAGGTAACTGAATAAAACTGTTTCATTACGTGTTGAGGATACTATGCTTTTATTGCAGAAAATAATTCCATTAACTACTCATCTATTGTAGTAATCATTTTCATAGCAGTGAACTTTTTTGCACAGTATTCAGAATATTGTCAGACTACAAACTCTGACAGCTAAAAATACAAGGTATACTTCCATTTTTAAAATTACATTATAGAACTTATTTCTACCCACTGATCAGGCTTTGGTTGAATGCTATGCACATCTTCATCATAACATCCTTAATTTAAGAAAAGTAAGAAGTAATAATAAGTCTTAGTAATAAGAAAAGGGAAAAATACTTTTGTTTATTAACTTCAGTAGCTTTTGGCTAGACCTGCCTTTCTTTTGTAATTTTTTTGTGGTGCAAAACAAGTATAAAAAACCACTCTTTTTCTCCATCTATTAGGTTTTATTATTTATTTTTAATTTACATATTATTGTTTTATTTATCTTTATTTTCTCAGCTATTTTCTATCAGCTGGGTAGCATTATGTTGATCCGAGTCCATCCAAATCATAGGAATGCCATGTTTCTTGAGAACTGCTGTGGCAGTTCTTGAATACAGTGAAATATAGGGGTTCTGTGCTAAATGATCGTAGTGAATTGGCCCCAAATGTCTGCTATACACGCATAACATATTGTGAGAAAAAAGGGGCAAAAATGAAGATTTTCTTTGTTTCTTAGCAGGAACACTAGCAGGGAAGAAAGTTCTTCCTGGAAAGTTTCAATCCTGGATTGAAATGGCAACTATAAATTATAGGGCATAAAAAGTGTGACCCAATAGCTGCTATAAAGCTCGAAAATCTCTTCCTAGACCACTTGATATTTTGAAGTTTATAAAAGCTGTGACATTTGTACAAAAGATAAGAACTTCTCTTGAGCTGGAATCAGGATCAAAAACTCATTCTATATACCATCTGATAATATCACAACTTTAGTTGTGATACTGTTGATGAAAAGTCACCCCTCCTGTGAAGCAGCCCTATGAAAAAGCAATTCTTTGCTCTCTATGAATCCAGCGTTGCTTCGAACATTAGGTATGCTATTTAGTGACAGGCGAGAGAAAAATCCTCTTTCTAAGGCCAACATTGCCCTCTTCTGTTATAAAGGGGCCAAAACATAAACCCGAAGTTTCTGGGGCTTTTGGTTTATCAACGCGATGAGGCGACCAACCGTCTTCTTTACCTTGCTGTATTGTAACAAATACTTGAAGTATAGTTACTGTTTAGCACTTACTTCTCACTCTTTGAATTTCCCACTCAGAAATTTTAAAACAAAACTTCCCTCTCATAAAAATGTATTTGCTTTCCAAACTGAAAGAATTCTCTGTTTTCAGACACCAATTGCAGAAAATTGTTTCTTTTCCTACATTTTTTTCTATATATCTTTGAGGTTTACTGACAAAATACCTATGTAAAGATACTAGAGAAATAATAACAGGAATCCATGAAGGTGCTATTTGAACGTGAAAAGAAAAAAGCTCAAAGCTTTTTGAGATTTCACAGTACTAACAGAAAGGGCTGACTATTTTGGATGTAATATTTTAATACAGGTAAAGCTATCATTCATAAAAGAAGTCCTGGCTCTTATGGTGTACCACATTAAAAGTCATGCCCAGCTCAAAGTCCCCAATATTAAGTATCGTACCACCAAAAACAAGTTGTCTACAAATATTTTGAAATGATCAAAATAGATATCCATGTAGTCTGATGTAGTATGATGATAACAGTAGTAATAACAGTAATAACAATAATCACAGAATAGCTTGAGTTGGAAGGAATCTTTAAATGAAGTTTAAATGAATTCTGAAAAGGCAATATAAGTTCTTTGACTTTTTGTTTTCCTTTTTTTTTTACTCTAATGCTGAAGGCAGCTACATACTATTTTGTGATTTCAAATTTTATAGGGAAAAAATTGCAAAATGCATCTCAAATGGCAAAGTAATTTGGCTTTATTATTAACAATATAAACAAAGGAACTGAATATAGGATAAAAAAAGTTTAGATCATAAGAACTTAATGGCAAAAACTTTAATATACAAGGGCTTCTTACTGTAAGACTATGAAGTTATATTACTTCACATGTTCATAATAATATACAATCATATATTTAAAATAATCATAAAATCATAGAATGGTTTGGGGTTGAAGGGACCTTAAAGATCATCTAGTTCCAACCACCCTGCCACAGGGTGGCACTTATCACTAGAATGACATTTAATATAACTATTAAATGTCAAACTTCCTGACAACTTGTGTTGCACTTTCTTCCTACAGATGCCAGAAAACCTGTCTGCAAATGTCCTAAGGAGCTCTATCTCTTTTAAAACTGCAAATACAAAAGAAAAAAGCCAGGGTTCTTCTAGATTAACTAAACTGCTGAGGCAAGTTACAAAAGAAAAAATTCAATGAAAATTCAATTGAAAATCATTGGCTTTCTTCTAAAAAGAGGCTGATGTAGCCATCAACTGAATATTGTTGGGTTATTTTTAATAAAATTTGATCTTGCTACATGTGTGGATTTTAATTTAGCTAGCAACAGTGAGTTTCTCCAGTTCTAACTTTGATTATTTAAAACCTTATCTCCAATAATTTCAGTTGTTACCGATAATATTTTCATCTGTGTAAGTAGGAGAAATAGGATCAAATGTTTTGCACCTGGAGTATCAGTCCACAGATATAGAATTAGATATCATTTTATGTTCATAATACATGGGAAAAATCTGAATGTTTGCAGCACATCTAAAATTGGGGCACTTTTATTTGCATTCAAAATAAAATCTAAAGTTGCCTTGTAGTCACTTCCAAAATTAAAAAATCCAGTACCTCCCCTAGAGTCCAATATTTTAGACAAAAATATTTTGGCAAATATTTTTCCTAAATCCACAAAGGGAAAGGGTTGACTATGCTACAAGGGATACCTCTTTTCTTTTTCCTTCTCTATATTTGGGCACCCTCAAAAACATGTGACCTTCATAGCATATTAATATTGATAATTTGGATGGATAAAGTTGATCCAGCAGATAAGTACACAATGACTTTTATCTGATAGTTCGGTTTAATTGTGATACCACAACACATCTAAATAATTACTTCTTCTAATCTAAATAATTATGTGTAATAATTACAGCTCCCAAAACACTCCTCCAATATTTCTCCTACTTAGTTTCCCACTCTTTTGCTGTTTACATCCTCCACCACGTTGCTGAAATCTCTAAAGGCATATGGTGGAACTGGAAGTCAAAGACCACTTTTAAATCACATGCCTATTAACAAGAAACTCTCACAGCCTTGTTGCTAGCAGATGCAGAAGGTTGCCATTGCAAAACTCATCTTGGATTTATGTGAGCATGAAATGAAACTCAAACTAAACTGGCTAATCCATAACCAAAAAAAAACCAACAAAAAACAACTAATCACCTAATTTTAAACATGGATTCTAAGTTTTGTGGGTGTATCTGGCAGATTCCATAGTCAGCCAGGCTGAATATTTGTTTGCTGTGTCTCACTTGTATAGCTTGCTTCAGCGTAATTGCTGGTTTGAAGCATACTGTCAGAGAGTGACAGAACGGCAATATAGTGAAGATGAACATGCACTACTTGAGTGCAGCATAGATCACTGAGTTAGCAAAGCCTAAGGTTTTGTAAGCTCTTTTCTTAGACCAAGGTGTAGGTCAGAGTATCAGTTATTTTACTTGTAAATAACCATATTTCTGAAGCTACACAGCACCAAGCAAAATACATAATTTTAAAACAGAAAAAGATCAAAATGCTGCACCTGATATAATCAATGAGTTGAAAAGAAGAAATGCCATGTGAAAAATGGAAATTGATTCTTCCAGGCAAATGAGAAACAACAGGGGCAATGAAGTGCACACTTAACCCTGTTCTTTCATTGGAGTAACACAGTCACTATTAAGATGCGATGCCATTATATGACCTATCATGTTACGATCCAATCCCTAGGTTTTGTCCTCTGACAAGACTAACTGGTGCACCATATAATCTCAAGAGATGAGGTGGACAGACGTGCACTAGTAAATCTCATCAAAAAATGTGAGATAATCAATGCTACAAGGAAGTTAGGATAGAGAAATGTCCTGAATGTGAATGTGCATCGCCTGTCTAACTGCTGGAGCAGAGTACAGAGCCCAGGCCTCCCAGGCAGCCATTTGGGGTGTCCAGACAGCACCTCCTGAAACAATTGTTTTTTAATCTCTGACACAAAACTCCTATTATGTGTGGGACAGGGAGAGGAGGCAGCAAGACTATAACAAGCCCCAGCAGAATTCCAGTGGCTCTTTTCCGTGTAGAATTGCATCCCCTACTTGGGAGCTCTGTGGCTGCTCCAGGAAGACAACAGGGTGCCAGCCGCTCCATCACTGCTGAGACAGGCAAAGCACCAATGCATAACAGGGAGTCATTTTCTTTAAATTTCCTCTTTAAAATAAAAATGACATTTTCTCTTGCACCAGCTTTCAGCAACCCATCAGCTTGTACAAGGTTTGAAAATCTGCAACAATCTTACTCTGCTCCCTTTTGCAGTGTATGTTAGTGTGCCTTATCTTTGCCTATCTGTTTGAACCTGAGGAAATCAAATCCTGGATTAATGGTTTTCTTGCACACCATAACAACAAGAAGAAATAAAAGCTTGCATCAAGCTGATTTAATTATTTGATCTTTTACAATATTTAAACCGGAATTAATTCAGTTAATAAATATTACTATATTAAGTGTCAGTACTAATGATAGCTATCATTAATAATTATGTTGCATCCTATTTTATATTATAATATATAGCAATACGATTAATAAGTTTAATGAAATCTATATTCATATTACTTCTTTATCAAAGTAACTTTTTTTTACTTACATATTTCAAAACTGTTTATTATTTAAAGTCATTGTAAATGTCACAGTACTGTATCCTGACATTGTCTAAATAGCCGAGCTAAGTTTGCCACGAAAAAAAGGCAAAAGGGAGCACTGTTCATCTTTTTGTTTTCTATGCACTAAAAGTATGATAGGAAGGATTGATAATTGGACTTAGAGTCTTCATAGTGTCCATAGTTGCCACACAGACACTTTTACCACAAATGCGTTCTATACAAAACAATGTTTGTTCTTAATAGGATTTCCGCTGTTCATTGAAATTGTCCCCAGTGCCTTGTGTGAATCACAAACTATAAATATTTTTTCTGCAGCTGATTAGACAGCCCAGAGAACGTAAAGTGTGTTTCCTGAGTCTTATTCAAGTACGGGCATGGCCAAAAGCAATCCCACTGGTGTCACAGCTCCACTCCAAAGAAGTTTCTAATCACTCCAGCAGCAGTTGGCACCCCAGAGACAGTTGCCTGTGTCCTGGTACAGTCACACCCATGCCATGGTCACATAACAAGCATCCAGAGAAAAGATTCTGTCCTGTGCAATGATCTGAGCCCAAGAAGCCACCTTGCTGACAAAGGAACAGGGATATATGTATTCTAGCTCCCCATGGCAGCCTTATCCCCAGCAATGAAAAAACCTTAGCTGCAAGGAGAACAGAAGCAGCCAGTGTCTTGTGTCCTCTTCCTTGGCAGCTTTTGATGGTGGAGTTTCATTTACCAGAGGCTCCATCCACCCAAATTAGATATCATATCTAAAGAGATATGGGTGGTGGTTTGGTGTTTTTTTAAACAAAGTTCTCTAACCTTTCACAAGCTTTCTCTGCATTTTGGTGTGTTTAGGTGTATTCCCCATTCTGCTATCTACTGAAGGTTCCTCTCAGAAGCATCATTCAGCTTTCTTTTATGTCACCAATGACGACTGCCTCACGGGGCTTAAGCAGAGACAGCTCTTTCCTTGTTGAGCTTTTGAATACAAAATAAGCGGCACAGTTCACAATGGTTTACAAAAAGAGAGCTTGACAGAAATGACCAGTAACAATTGCACATCCACCTCTCACTGTCACCTTTCTCTTCTCCCACAAGTTCCGCTAATTCTGACTAGTTCTGCCTGGCCATCAGACCCTGCTTCTCATGCACCTTCAACATCATTAGCAAGCATTCACGAAAGGAAATCCAGTCCCAAATGCTCCTTCTTTATTTTATGGTCTAGATCAACCTTTCATTGGTTATTCAAGTTCAGCTCCCTCCTTATTACTACATTTAACCCAACCCTTGAAGGGACCTTCTGCTCTGGAGGTGTTTACCTGGTTTACCTGGTAAGTTTACCTGGTCATGTTTAAGAGTAAGACTGAACAGGCAGTTAATAATTATTCCCATGCTTGGCTAAACCCAGTACAAATCATTATGTTCTCAAGTGACGCATGGTCTTTAGTCATGAACTTGAGAAATATTCACATTTTGTTGTGAAGCTCCTTCACAGACTATTTGCATTTCATATATATGCACATGAAAGTATGACAATGCCTCTTTACACAGACATAGATATAGGAATAATATATATTGGGCTTCTGTCAATAAGCAGCCACTTCAGAATGACAGTGGATTCTGGATGAACTGACCTATTCCCCCTTATTTTAGGGATACTGTGATAGATCCAAAGGAAACCTAACCCTTTACTTATATCACAATGGGGTCTTAGAAGCATCCTCTGCAGAATTTGTCCTTATCATAAGATTTACCTTGTATATGTGCTTGTCAAAAAGAAGTCCTGAGAAATTAAGCAACCCATTAATTCATCTAAATAGACCAAATTTTAACTAGCACAATTTAAAAGTGCAATATGGCATTTTATATAGTGTACATGTGCATATTTCTGGAAAAGGCTGCATATTTATGTTGTGCAGTACGCTACATGAGATATGCGATCAAAATGAGAAAAAAGTGTGAACATGATGGGACATTCTGTAGACGTTTTTGAAAGTATCTCACAGATGGCACTTTGACTCTGTAATATAAATTCTTAAAAGAAAGACAAGGACACCATTGTAGTTTTGAAGAAAAGGCATTAATTGCCTGAAACAGGATAATCTTCAACTAAGAATTAAGTCTGTCTAGAGATTTCAACTAGGAAGATAGTATCCTCCTAAAGAAATTACTTCCCTTGCCATGCACAGCTTGCGCTCAACTTAGTCACCATCCCACTGAAGAAAAATGCACTTGCGTAGACCTTCATTCTACAAAGGCTTTTCTCTAAGGTAGTATTATTTATTCGAAGGAACCACTACTAACAGCATAGAAAGTGGTTACTGCCAGTGAGGATAATGCAATTCTAGAGCCCTTTTTTCCCCTGAAAGATCACATATGAAACAGCGCGATGGAAGCCAGAAGGTTTTGACAATCATCATTCAAATTACACGCAACAAGCTTTACAACAGTAAAGCCCCAGTACAGGGGGCTTAAAAAAAAAACAGGATTTCTTTAAGTATTGATTTTGAGCTCTCTCCTAATTGTCACTATGCAAACATATCCAACACGTGTGATAACATTCCAGGTTTACAGCGGGTGATATAACTTTATTCTTGAGACCTACAAGGCCAACACTAGTTTTATGGCTTTTGAAGCCTTCACATCTACTCCAGCCTCCCAAACCACTGCACACACACAACCTTCCAGGATGCTTTTGCTTTCTGTATACTATTTTCTTTCCTCTTCATTTGGCCCTGTGTTTTGTAGTAGTCATCTGGAGCCAGAGACTCTGATAGTCTCCTCCTTCATTCAGTATCCAAAATTCAAATAAGCAGCACTTTTTGACAACTAGCTTCTCTGTACTGATAACTTGCATATATCTCAGCTTCTTTAAAGGTACAGCTCTTCACAGGACAAAATAAAGAGACAATTCAGTGAAGCCCAAAGCCTGGAAGAACAATATTGACAAGAAATTGAAAAAGAGTAGGCCTGTCTTTCATAAAAAGAGCAGGAAAAAATAGATTTTTCCCATGCTACTGACTATCTTACAGATCTGAAACCTCTTATAGGAATAGTAGCAGCTGCTTTCTTCCCACAAGCATGACCCGACTTCCAAAATGATGGAGAAAGAAGCCAAAAGAGGTCTGGCTACCTCCTCTGGAGGCTATGTCCCAGAAGTCAGGAGACCTAGCAAATTAGAGCATTTTTCCCAGATCAGCACTCCTAAAATTCTTGAGGCCTGTAGTTACCCATTCCAAAAGAGATCAACATAATTTTAATCAAAAATGCTGACTATAGGGATTATCAAGCACACAATGTTTCCAGATATAAAAAGAATTCTATCACAAAGATGAGACCCTGTTCCAGTATCCCCTCTGGCCCCTTCATTGTGGCATTACAGGCACCATGAATAGTTATAAACTTGTTTGAACTTGAGATCTCACCCTCATGTCCAAGCATAGACATGAGGACACAGCAAACAAGCCTGGCAAAAGCGTACTATCTATTCAAGCAGTCTGGCAGCTTCATAAAGAGTTCTATAAGGCAGCAGTGGTAGAAAACCCTAGCACCCATCTCTGCCTACAGAACCCAGGCAGCAGATGATGGATGTTTTGCCTCCTAATTGTGTTTTTAACAGCCTGTTTCTACCTTGCTGCCACCCTTCCTAAAGAAATAAAACAAAGATAGTAGTAATCAAAACTTTATTTTTTCAACCAATATTAATTAACAACTAAAACAAATAAGGAAGTCATACAGACAGAGGGAACTCTTTCCACTTGAAGTGATATAAGCAATTCCTTCACTAACATCACAGGAAGTTATTATGCATTATCAGGGGAAAGTATTTGTAGCCTAATGAACCTCTCAGAGCTTCTAGCACCCCTTTTTTTTCTTTTTTTTTTCTTTCTGGCTACAGTATTCACAATTAAAACTGGACCTGAAGTTGCTAGTAACAGCCACTGGAGGGAAACTAATATACAGAAAGCAGAAGTTCATTGCTATACAGTCAGGAAGTTCTGTTTCCCACTGCACAGCTTTTTAATATACCTTAAGTCAAATCAGATAGAAACTCGTAATGCTTTCAGCTAAACCACAGTGAAACTGAGGTATAAAAGCCATCTTTAAGTGTAGAAATATGTATGGGTGTTTAATTCTATATTGATCACATTTATTATCCATTAGGATTTAAATGCTCCTCTGAAGCTGCTTATGTGTAATTGGGTTTTCCACCTCTTTCTTTTTCTTTTCTAAATATGAAGTCCCTTTGTATATGCTTACATATACATATGTTCTGTGCATATTTTCACAGATTCACAATGTCTCTTGCTACTGGCACATACAAAATAAATATTATTTAATAGCTACACAAGTTTGTGTTAATGAACTTTAGCCATACACAAGCATCTATTCAAGAAAAATTGTGGTATTCGAGGACTCTACATCACTTCAGTGTTGCACAAGTAATAAGCATTAATAATAAGCATTAAAATTTAATAAAAATGTTTAATAAATCACAGAATCACAGAATCACCTAGGTTGGAAGGGACCTTTTAAGATCATCTAGTCCAACCAATGGGAAAAAAAAAAAAACAACCACCAACCATAAACAACACACCACACCACCCAACACTAAGCCATATCCTTGAGCACCAAGTCAACTTCTCTCTTGAATACCTCCAGGGATGGTGCCTNAATGTCTTTCTTGTGGTAGGGGGCCCAAAACTGGACACAGTACTCAAGGTGGGATCTCACCAGTGCCGAGTACAGGGGGACCTCTTGGGTCCTACTCACCACACTGTTCTTGATACAGGCCAGGATGCTGTTGGCCCAGGATGCTGTTCACCTGGTCACACTGCTGGCTCATGTTCAGCCTACAGTCAACCAACACCCCTAAATCCTTTTCTACCAGGCAGCTCTCCAGCCATTCTTCCCCAAGCCTGTAGCGCTGCCTGGGGTTGTTTCGACCCAAGTGCAGGACCCGGCACTTGTCCTTATTGAACCTCATTCTGTTGGTCTCAGCCCATTGATCCAGTCTGTCCAGATCCCTCTGCAAAGCCTCTCTACCCCCCAGCAGATCAACACTCCCACCCAACTTGGTGTCGTCTGCAAATTTGCTGAGGGTGCATTCAATCCTCTCGTCCAGATCATTAATAAAGATGTTGAAGAGAACCGGCCCCCACACCGTATCAAATATTTTCTGATCTCCTCATTGTAGCACCTGGGTAGGATCTCTTTAAAATAAGAACTTGGATGGACTTGGAAGCTTGATGTAAAGCAGCTGCTAACAACTGTCACAGGATTTTATTTGTGAGATTCCTTCTGTAAGGCTGACAAGTTCTCCCTCATGAGAAATGGCAGGAATCTAATGCTAATGCCTTCTGAAACTAAGCAATGCAGGGGAATGTATGTTGTCCTGAGGAACAACCAGGCATGCGCAGGGGATTAACAAGACAATATGACAAGTTACAACCTATTTTTAGTAGTACTTTGACTTTAAACATATTTGTGTTCTTGAAAGCTGCCTGGTACTTCTATTCAAAGAAACAAATGAAGGCTCAAAAGGAGTGAAAAGCAAAAGATAAGGAAAGCAGATGATCCCATTTGTTTATATTCTGGGAGAAGAGGAAAACTTTTATCAGTCTAGATTTTGGGTTTGGCATAAAGCTGCTTGAAAGGGACAGTCTCTCCCCAGCAATGAGAAATGCAGAAGAGGTCCTGCTTCTTGAGGTATTCTAACTTCTCTGCTGTGCCAATACCAAGAAGTGTGGGAAGGCTGCTGAGAATTCAGATTCCTAATTTATTTCCTTGATAATGAGTCAAGAAATGAAAAAGAGTAAGACAAGGGGGAAAGGGAATGGGAAAGCTTCTTCCATGTTACTGCACAGGCCAATTAAATTAAATTAGTACTGGGAATCTAGAAAACACGGGACTAAGAAATTATTATAACAGTTATAAAAATTGCTCTGGGGTTTCCACCATTGAGCAGATTTCTCAGTAAAAGGAAATAATTAATTTTGCTAGCCATCAAAATCCACAAACATTTCTCTCTTCTTCAGTTAAAACTACTTTGATAATTTTAGCTGAAGACAAACATAATTTCAATATATTTTTATAAATGCTGTTCTTCATTTAATATTCCTTCATGCTCTTTCTCCTTGATTTCTATAATAAGCATTGATTAATTATTTCCTATTTTCATTGATTTGTCTAGTGCAAGTTATTTCAGTCCTGTTAAGTGGTTAGTCTTGGAAGGAACTGTCAATCCAGATTTATTCTAATTTAATTTTGGATTTAATATCCTGATTTTAACAATTCTGTCATTTTTCACTGAAAATATTGCATTGCAGAAAAGAATTATGAACCAAATTTTATTGTCTATTCCTGCCGATATTGTTGTCCCCTCTTTTGCTTGACCTCCAAAATGCGTATTTGTACCATGATACCCAGAGTTCCCTTCCAAACAAGACTTTTCTATGATTCTATTATTCAGTATATTGTTTAAGTTCATTCTTAGTTGAAATAGAAAGACTAATTTGTTTAGTATTAAAATGAAAGTTACATTTGTATGATGATCTCCCTTTATGCACCAGCTCATCTCAGTTTTCTTGTTCTCCTGCTTTACTTTAGTTCATGCATTAAAGCACTAGTCAAAAATATCTTCTAAAATAAAAGGGGTCTTGCCCAATTATTCAGAATGTTCCAGAAGTCCCTATAGCTATCTGAGATTTCTTTTCTAGCTCTGCTGGCTGCTCACATCAAGAGCAGAGAGTCCCCAAAACAAACAGCTTAGACTGGATAAGTTGTTTGTGTAAAGTTGAAGACTGCATCATGATGAATATTTATATGACAATGAATTGAGGTTGCACAGATAAAGCATGCTTCCCTGACTTAAAAGAAATGTGGTATGCGATAGGTACATACATTATTCACACACAAAATAGGATCAGAGTCTTTTAATAGAAGCGTTCCTGAAGCCACATCCTTTCCCTCCTCCTGGATCAGGTCTGTAACAAGTAGGACCGTTCCCTGCTGTAGAAGAAAAGGTGTGATGGCTTTCTCCTCTGCGTTTCAGATTGTGCAAGTTACAGTGTTTAAAGTGTTACAATTTGGTCAGATTCAACCAGACATCCTCAGTACAAAAAAAATATTCATAACACACAAAAAAATATTACAAACCTCTGATTCAAACATGGCTCAGTGGACTTTTAAAATAAATCTTTATAAAGATATTTAAAAGAAATCTCTGGGAACCTTGTAGGTTCGTTATTCAAACTCCTTCAGAGATAGCTACAAACTAAGGGCTACAGAGAAACCAACAGTTATGCCTCTGACAATAGCACCTTAGTTATCTGATAACGCTGCATACAAAAACTCCAATTTGCTTTGCTTTGCTTCTACCTTTCCCTGTTTTATGCAGTAACACAGAAAACTACCTTATCCCACAATTTGCATTTTGCATTTCTTTCTGTTTCCTTATTTCATTTGCTCAGAACCTAGTTTTCAAGCAAGCTGACCTACTTTATCTTATTTTGGTACTTGCAGTAAATTCCCTTAAGCTTCTCTACTCCGACATTGCTTAAAATGTCTTCTCTATACTGGTAATCACTTCTCTTAAAGCAAAAAGATCTACCACGACTGATCCAAGAATGATAAACTATTAGTCCTTCTGAAAATCTCCAAGATGATTTTACATTGCAACAGTATGTTTCTCATTAAACTCTTTATGCAAAGATATTTGGAGATATTTTGGAAGTTAAAAAACCCCAAACATTCAGGTTGAAACAGACTTCAGCAGGTGAAATTTAGCCCAAATCCCATTTTGTACAGTTTTAAACGAATAAAAATAGAGTCTAATAAAGGGATGTACAAGGCAAATCTAATACAGGTGGCACTAATGGCCCCACTTTTAATAAAGCTAAATCCTTGATTCGTTTATCATTGGTAACAAACTAAAATCCTGCAAAATTGTTTGCAGTATTTATATGAAAGAAGCTCTCCAAAAAGAAACGGTAAATTGGTTTACTGCTATCATGCTTAGATAAGACAAGGCACAAAAAAATACCATGGTGATGAGTGAGAGATGATTTGATAAAATTAGATTTGGATAACTGTTGCTCTACAGCTATTACATTTGTAGCTGAATTCCCAGTATAAGCCTGACTTTGGTCCCACTTTAAGAATCTTCAAGCAACCAGAAAAACTGCCACATAAATTTTGTGGTGAAGGTTGGAGTTGTTTTGTGGAAACAGAGGCATTATATTTATTATGTCTATGTGTATTATAGAAACTAGAAGGGCTCACTGCAGTCCAAAATAATTTGCCTATCTATTTTTTATTTGCTGATCTACCAGTGAAACAAAACAGAAACTTTAAAGAATGAACTTAAAATAATTTATGGGATTCATGTACTGAAATTTCCATGGGTTTAGCCAGCACTAGGTGACTGCATAAATTTAGCAGCTAAAATTGGCTCCCCAAATTACTAGTATTCAAAATACTAATATCCAAGTAAACTGTGGAGCTGATTTTTCTTCCAGGACTTCATAGCTCTGGAGATGATGCTGAGAAGGAGAGACTATAGGATGGAGAAGTTATAAATCCTGGACTGGCCTGTAAAGACCTTGGAGAGGAAAGGCAGCCAGTGCATTCACACACAATACCACATTCATAACTTTGCATAGCTTTTCAGATCACAATAAAGGAAACTATGCTGCAGGTTTATAGGGTATCTCTCAAAGAGAAGACCAAGGGAAAAAAGAGTTTTATAGAATCATAGAATCATACATAGAATGGTTAGAGTTGGAAGGGACCTTAAAGATCATCGAGTTCCAACCCCCCTGCCACAGGCAGGGACATTTCCCCTAGACCAGAGTGCTCAAAGCCCCATCCAGCCTGGCCTTTCTTCTGGTCTTTGGACCTCCTGAGATTTGCAAGGAGGTCAGGAGACTCATCTAATCTCTGTACATTTCACATAGAGAAGTTTTGTTGGTGCAGCTGTTCTTATTGGTAGGCATTTTATGGGCAACATAGATTCCAGCCTTTAGGGAGCCAAGCATATATCAAAGAACAGTATTTTCCTCTTCCCCTGTACCAGCCAGCAATGACACAGTAGGGCAGTACAGGCACATTACACAAACAGTTTAGTCCTTACTATAAACCTTAATAACAAAAATAATAATATTCATCACATAAGAAGCAAGTAGGTTTTTAACAAGTAGCTATCAAAGACAAGAGATATTCATCCTTTGGTGGAAGCTGGGTACATCTTAGACCCTTTATCCATGCGGAAATTTAACCTCAATAGGGGTTTTGCAAATGCCTAGTGTTTGTCATAGCACGTTTATCTGCGGGTTTTTTGGTGTTGTTTTTTCCTTCTATCATGTAGCTTTCCTTTTTAATAAAACTAAAAATCTTGCAACATTTTTCATTAATTATCACTGAGACCCTGGAAAATCTCGAGGAAGAAGTATCAAAATAATTTAGAAATAGTATGCCAGCGCAGGCTCTGAATAGTTTCTGAATTCATAGCACTATTCTGACCAAGATATAGAAAAAAATCACAGCAAAACTGTAGTTAGAATATGTACACGGTCATTCACTGATACAGGGACTAGTCAGAGAAACAAAAAGACAAATAAATGTCCAGCCTCCAGAGTGCTTCTCCTGGCCTTTATGATTCTTGCCTTATCAGACTTACAGATCCATTTAACTGAAGCGTCTTTAATTTCCACAGTTACACTTTCAAGGCAACTACAGTTAACATGTGTTTGAGTTTGATCAAAAGCACTCAGCTGTTGGTTAAAACATGGAACACGGTATATATCCCAAAAAGCTACATGGTATAGGAAACTATGATTAAATCAAAATTACTATAAACCTAGAAAAAAGAATACAAATTATTTTCATATAAGTGTTCAAGAAATGCATAAATTTCACTGCTTTTTAAGAAACAGTAGAGACACTTCCTCATAGGAATAATATTTATAGATTTACTTACTAGAATTGTATTACTCCTTGACTTAAGTAGAGCCATCTTGTGGACACACCTAGCTGCTGCATATGACTGGAAATCGCCTCTAGTGACTTCTTGGGTGGAACTACACATTGAAAGCAAGAAACAAAAAGCAGTTTAAAGAGTTTTACTTCGAGATCAGATCTAACTACATATATATATATATATATAGTCATTAACAGAATTTGAAAAAGATGAGAACAGACTGGAGAGGGTCCAGAGGGCCACAAAGGTATCAAAGGGTTGGAAAATCTGGCTCATCATGACCTAGAAGGAGTTAGGTCTCTTCTCCCCGGAGAAGGATCAGAAGGGACCTCATCACAGTATTCCTGTACTTAAAGGTCAGCTACAAAGAGGATGGAGAGCTACAAGGAGCTACATGGAGAAGACAAGGGGCCATGAGAGGTTTCATCTCAATATAAGAAAGACAATTTTTACAGTGAGAGCAACCATTCACTAGAACAACCTCCCTAGGAACACAGACCTCCCACTGCTGGAGGTCTGGACAAGGTGATAGCTAATCTCATCTAGGCTACATTTCCCACCAAAGGTTGGACCAGATGACCTTTCAAGGGATCCGTTTCAGGGTCCATTCCCCATAGAAGAGTACTGGGGTGTTCTATAATTCTAATTTCAGTTAACATAATGAGAATCATAGGTAATTAGTACTACTGAAAAGCTAATCCAGTCATTAAGCTCTGATTTGAACGACTAACCTTAGAAAATGTTGAACATTATTCCATGCAAGATTCTCCAAAGAGTAGTCAGATCAGCAAACTGCATCCTACTGACTTTCCCACTTTAAATTCTTGAAAATCTCAGCCCATGGTTATCTGGAAATAGCGATGATCTATTCCCCTGGGGAAAGAAAGAGGCTGCTTATAGTTCTTTATTAGAAGTCATAAGAAAAAAAGTAAGATACTTCTCCCTCAAGACCCAGTTTGCTCTTATAGGTCACTGAGGGATCTTTCAGTGGACCAAACATGCTTTGACATTTTATAAGGTAGAGTATCTATATTTATAAGGTAGAGTATTTGGCTGCGTGGCCTGTTTTTCAGGGATGCTACCTATCCATAGCTGTTATTACATTTGCTGCTATTTCAAAACTATTTATAAAGCATGTCATTTTACAGTACATATTCTGCCAGGTCTCCTTTGTAGCCCTGAATATATCACTCACCTTCCCTGTTACCCACTACACATGCCCAGGAGCACTTTATTAGGAGAAATTTTATGTGATCTAACTAATTTGGCCAGATTACAGCATTTATTTTACTATTTGGAAAGCAGCTCATGATTCTGCAAATGCTGTTTTATACACTGAGCTCTACGAATCACCCTCATAAAACCCAGTACATGCATTGCCATTTGGGCTCAAATACTAACTCCCAAACTTTCACCATTACTTTGGAGGCTTTTTCCATGTTTTTATTGTATTGTTGGATGAGTAGCAAATTCTCCGATGTGATCCAGTTACACTAACAAGTGTATAGACATGAATCCCAGGATCCCAGCTATTCAGTCCTGATTGAACGTTTAGATTCTACGTATCCAAATTCCTGGTTTTGGCTCAAAATGGAAATCTTTCACTCACAGCCTAAGAGATGGTATACCCTTACAGTCCATGAAAACCTTCAGCCAAGACACAGCAGCACTGCAATAGTGGTGAAACATCCTCTGCTGTGATGTAACCATTCACATGTTTTGCAAGAAGATTGCAACCAGGATGCTGGATAATCATGTATTAAAACATACAATAGAAGCAACAGCTATTGGATGCTCTTCTCAGAGCTAAGGCATCTGTCCAAATAGTTGGTAAGCGTTATGAAGGGCATAAGAGAGCAATGTCTACAGTGTGCTGGATCCTGCTAATATTTTCACTGCAAAATTTCCTTTTTGTGGTGCACTTACAGGCAGTTGAAGCTTTGCATTAAAAGACATCTATTTACTTTATGCTAATGTAGGCTGTTGGTTTTGGGTTTTTTTCCCAGTGAATCTTAAAACACAAGTCACTGCTTGGTAAATACATATTTTAGAGGACATTTGTTGAATCATTTGACATGGATAAATCTGTCACAAGAACAATTCTGTTTCACATATCCAGGAACTAAAAACGGTGGGCAATTTGCTCCAATTTGGTCATTGTAAAGAAGTATAGGAATTGTACCTCCTTCCACTTCTTTGTACAGCAGTATATAAATAGTAGCATCTATTAATACAATATTGGCCACTGGGGAAAAACATAGGAGAGAAAAACAGTGACCTGATACACCAGGATCATTACAGGATCCAGAAAGACGCTGCATGAATAAAGTAGTTCATGAATGCAGTTGATGTTACTGAAGGAAAGGACTCTAGATGCATACTCCGAAGTACCCATCAATCATAATAGTGAGCCACATGACCTTTGTTTTAACATATAGAGACACAGTTTTGACCAGCAGCCACATGGCCCCAGACTTACAATTTTATGAAATATCATAGTGGAAACATCGCCGAGATCACAAAAGCCGGGGGAGACGGACCAAGTGGAAGAAGAGCCCCTTATGAAACACAGTGGGAGTGATCAGAATTTGACTTGGAGCTGCCGCTGCCTGTCAGCGGCTGACCGCTAGCACCAGCCTTCCCTTGGCGGCCCACAGCAGGAGTGCTACTGCTGCCAACACCGGCAGCTCCCGAGCGTCGCCTCATTATTTTCTGCTGCCCTCGGCACCCAAAGCCGTCCTCCCACCGCTCTCTCACTCAGCCCGTGGGCGAGGAGGAGCCGTCTGCGTGTGTGGATGGGCGTGAAAAAACGGGCTGTGGCTGTGAGGGCGGCGGGGGCTGCCTCAGCCTCTCCCCCCTGAGGGGCTCCTCTGTGAGAGGGCCTCGGCCTTGGCCTCTCCCGCCCGGCCCGGTCTTAGGCCTCGGGGGACAGCCTGTTGTGCTGGGAACACCGGCCCGGGGCGGGGGGACAGCTCCCGGAGCTCCCTCAGGCCTTTCCGTGAGGGAGGGAGGGTGTTGTAGGCAACGGAGGGGAGGGGGGAGACCCTCACCCCGCGGTGCCGGCCAGCGGGCAGGGTGGCGTGAGGGGACGGCGGAGCCCGCTGGAAGAAGGTGGGGAGGGGGTAGCTGCGAACGCCTGTCTGTGCGTGTGTGTGTGTCTGTCTGTCCGTCTGTGCGTGTGCGTGCGCCTGTGTGGCGGGGCGGGCGGCGCGCCCCCGCCCTTCCCCCGCTGGCTGCCCGGGCTGCGCGGTGGGCTGGCGCTGGGGTATTTACGGTAAGGTGGCCCCGGCGGTGGCGGCTCCGGTTGTCAGGTGATCGGCGCCGAGCAGCCGCCGCCGCCGGGGGGAGGAAAATGCAAGATGGCCCAGTGGGGCCGTGAGGGGCTCCGCGGCGCCCCCTCCTCGCCCGCCGCCGCCGCCTCCCCGGCGCGTAGGGCCGGCGGGAAGCGCTGAGGCCAGCCCCGCCGCGCCAGAGCCCGTCCCCGGCGGGGGTACACAGTACAGTTTCATCAGCTTCTCTGCCATCGACTTGTGTGTTCAAATGGTTCCCAAGCAGAGAATTCTGTTATAGGAGCAGTATCTGTGTCCTTACCATTTCAGTTTGCTCTAAACTGCTTTAGCTATCAGAGATTTTGGAATCAT
>VZRU01008900.1:219312-230932 GCA_013398155.1 Pedionomus torquatus | reverse complement strand
CACCCAGGCCGGCGGGCGGGAGCGGTGCGGTGCGGTGCGGTGCGGGGGACGAGCAGCGGGGTCTGCCGGGGGAGAGCCGCCCTCCCTCGGCCGAGGAGATGCCTCGTTGAGAAGTGGTCTCGGTCCCCGAGCCACTCGGAAACAAAACAAAAAAAATCAACCCAGCCCACCCGGTAGAAAGGAGGAAAAATGGCCATACATAGGATGTGTGTAGCCTAGGGGAGATCCCTCTCTGCCGTGTGTAAGCAGGGGTGGCTTAATGATAAGCGGTAGTATGGGCTCGTGGCTGCTAAATGAGAGCGCTGATGAGGAGTAGGCTCCTTGCTTAAAGAAGCAGTGAGCGGTGGAAGGGGAAATCAGCGGGTGGAGGTATCGGTGTTCCTCGCTGACACCGCCTCTACTACAAGATGCTGCTGGCTCGCAGATTTTTTGTAGGGATGACTTGTCAGCTTTTGTCCCCTCTTCTCTGAGGTGCTACGAGCGGTCTGCTGTTGCCACTGCTCTTTCTAAGCATTAGTTAATAGTCCTCTCCAGAGGATTTGTACCAGCTGATACATTTACAGTATGAAAACCACAGGGGTACCTAATACAAGGATCTCATTTCCTGCAGGAAACAGAACAGTCATACTGCAGGGCTTTTTTTTTTTTATGGTTTGAGGAGAGGGCTTATTTGGTCTTAGCTGTGGTCATAAATCTCTGTTTTCTCATAGTGTGGAAATACTGATTTGCCTTCGCATTAGCTTGCTTTGTGTGTTTTCGTAAAGTCCTGTGGTATGGAGTTCTGGTGGTTATTCATGTGTATTCCAGACTTTAGGTAATCTTAATATCTTTCTCTATAAAGCTGTGTTTCCATGTCATTGGATTCCTTCATTCCTGTTGGGAGGGGAGGAGAAAATATGAAATACAGCAGTGTACAAAAAGGTATAAGCAATGTTTGCCAGAACTGTAGTGCTCCAGTTCTAAAAAACAAATCATGGGCTTTATTTCTCATAAAATATCAGCCTGTAGGATACCAGTACAGCCGGTAAAAGGAAAGATGAAGAAAACGTAATTCCTAGTCCATGGAATTAATCAGATTCTTTGTGAAGTGTTTCTTCTGATATTTGAATTGTTAGGGTATTTAGCTCTAAAATGTTAAATATTCTGTTTAACATCACCCACGCCACCCCCCCATATTTTAAAAAGGCTTTTTCTTCCTGTAGTCTCTGAAAATGTGTTGTGACCAGGCTACAGGAAGGCAAAGATACTGGTTCATGGCCTTCCTCTAGAGAGCAATGTAATTCCTTGAACAAAAGGATCCTAACAAATAGATACTGCCTGTAGTCTATAACATGGATGGTTGTCATAGTAAACCAGATCAGTAAACACCTGTTCAGAAACAATGCAATTTTTAAAAAATAAACCATTGCTGACCCTTGGCACCCTTGAAAGAAACTTAACACTCCTAGGACTCTCTGGGTTGAATTCTGAATTAAATCTATGTCATAATCGGGAAAATACTCTCTTGATCTCAGTATCGCAGAGAGGAAACACTGGATTATTGTCTGAGCCTTGGCAGATCAGGGCTTGACATAAATGTTTGATTTGGATGTAGGGAGAGCTGCAGGTGCTTCATGTGGCTGTTTGCAAAGAAGTGGAAATGCTGCTATAGATTAGAGGAAAATATTTAGAATGGGGAAGGGTTTATTTGTCACAGAAGGAGTAAAGTAAAATTGCACAAGGTAATCGTTTTCAGTCTTGTACAGAGGAAAAGTCTTAGGATGTATACAAAGGTCTTTCAGAATAAAGAATATTATCAGCTTGATATTTTATAGAATTTCTAGCGGTAAATAACTCAATCCCTGTCCATGAGATCTTCCTAGCAGGGTGAACCTGAAAAGCATACCTTTGCTAGAGAGAGGAGAGATATTTTTGTAGATCAACATGGAGGAAATCCATAGCAGAGGGGAACCGGTGAATGCAGTGACTGCAGAGCACCATGAGAATAAACAAAGTTGAGCAACAGCCTTGGTGTGGGTTTTGATTGTTTGTTCGGTTTTTTTTTAAATACAACTTTGTAATAATAACTTCATTTTTGGTTTGTCCTTCTGTCTTGTATATGAACTGGGGCAAGTTTAGAGGATATTATTGAAATTTTAGAGGAAAATGCAGTGTATGTTTTAAGGAGCTACTACAAGATAGCAAAAGGGTATGCAAATAAATGCAGTAATATAAGAACATTAATAATTTCTAGAGTCTCTAAATTAGTACTGTATTAGAAGGAAATCCTCTATAAATGTTTGAAAATGACCTTTCCCTAAAAGCAGACTAGTTCTCCTTGTTTTTATTTGACATAACAAAATCATCTTTGTGATGAGCTGTGCGTATAGATTACCAAAATATTATGAAGTCTCAAAAGTTGTTTTTAATGTATGTTGGTAAATAGCTCTTGAAGAACGGTCGCAGCTTCCCCCCAACTAATGTCTTGTGCTGCACATGATTTCTTGATGCTCCTCTCTAACCTACATGCAAAAACACTTAATGTGTTTTGTCATAATGCACACAACCCTTCTCACAGTTATTGGTGAAGTCCTGGAGAACAGCCCTCTGTGTGTGGTGTGTGCCTCACATAAATAGTTGTACCTCTGTCAGGTGCCTGTAACTAATTCAGGGGCTTTACTGGTGCACTAGAATAACAGCAAACCTGGTTTAGGTTTGTTTCGTTTTCCTCTGTTGGAAGAGGATGAACCCACAAAAACTCATGTGAACTTGCTTTCTACCACAATCCTCTGTTTCTTGTTTAATATCCACTTCAAAAGCAGGAGAAAGGGGATGGAAATGTTGAACTGATTTCTGTGCGCTGTATTACTTGTTTTCTATTTCCTCTTATTTTCATAAGTGAAAATGTTAAACTGTAGAATTCTTAGGATGCTTTTGCTAACCCCAAGATGAAGGTGTATTTTTAAGCATGTGTATTTATTGTACAGATTTACAGGGCTTTGGTCAAAGTGTTTTAGCTTTCATTTCTGCGTTGTTTTCTATTTGGTCTTTTTTTCCAGACACTGCAAACATCTCTTCTACAATACTGTTTTAGCTGCTGATTTCCTAGAAACCATACAAATGTTACAAATCACTTTATAGAACCAATTTCAATTCTCATTTCTAGTCTCATGTTTTAAACTATTTTGGGAGTAAGTGGAGTGAGGGAAGATTGTTTTTAAACAAAGCACTGTGGTATAATTAAGGCTCACGTAATGCTGAAGTAAGCCATAGATAGAAATAATTTTTTTCCTAGATAGCTGTCATCTTCCAGTCTCCTGGTTCCTGCTTTTTCTGTTTCCCCCTGACTCCTGGTTGCTGCCCTAAATTTGGATGACTTTCTCAAGCAGAATTCATTCTTTTGCACTTCCCTGCTAGACTGAAACTGAAAGTGCTGGGAGTAAAAGCTTTTCTGTTCAACAGAAACTGAAAGTAATGATATAGGTAGGGAGGTAGGGATTGAGGGAGGGGAAATTGAGATGCTGATTTTCTTCATTGAAAAGGTACTATAGCTGCTTACACGATAATTAAGTAATGACTTGGTAGTGAAATGTACACATTAGATAATGTTAATGTACAAAAAGTGTATAAAACAATCAAAGAAACAGCTCCCCTGAATTCATGGAAATCAAACACAAAAATGCCTTGTAAAGCTTGGGGAGTTCCTAAGCAATAGATCCCTGAAAGCTTAGAGGTGTCTAACAGATGTAATGCTTCACTACTGTTTTATTTTCTCAAATACACACTGATAGATTGTTGTCAGAATTAAACAGTGTTGTAAAAAGGATTTCTTCTCCAACAGTGGATTTTAGACTGAAATTGCAATCTGTTATTTGTATATACTGCATCATCAAACCCTTAAGTTTATCATACCAAAACCAATTTTAAGTATTAATATTCATAAATCCTACGTAAAAAATAAAAATTTAAGTTATTTTTTATGGTGTTAACTTGTGCTTATTGGTAAATACCTGAAGTTAGCTTTCCCTGATGCAGTAAGATACTTTCTCTGTATCTGCATAAGGCCTTCATGTATCGTTGGAGTGTTTTTCTGTTACCACCAGAGGTGATGCCCTCCCTGGTCCATAACTGGGCTAGGTACCACTGCTGATGTTCCAGGGTGTTGCACCCTCTTGTTCCATGCTGTACGTGCCTGTCTCATCTTAACACAAACAATACTGGTTTGTGTTGTGATAGATTTAGGATCCCAGCAGCCAGGTAGTTGTAGCATGTTGGTAATGGATATATATAATTGGTGGGAACAAAAATATTTTCAGGACTTGGAAATAATGGGCTGCAAATACTGACCAATGTAATAAACTAAATGGGTTTTATAATCCCTAATCCTTTGCATCATTCACATGCCTTTCCAAATGCACTTCTGCTTTTGTTGTAACTTATGGCATCATATTGATATATTTTCCTCCTGGCAGATGAGGAAACCAGTAAGTCATCAGGAAATGTTGGAATTAGTTCTTATCTATCAGGGGTTTTTAAGTGTACTGACAGCAAACCCTGATTTGTAACACCTAGCTTTTCTTTATTCTGTAGACTACCAATTTAACCCATGTGTAGCTGATTTCTGTTATATGATAAACTTTGCTTATTTTTTTAATCACCTAATTATTAAGAAAAAAATACTCTTTTATTCTATTCCATGTTACATGTTTCAGTGCTGGGAGGCTCTAACTGCTGTGCAAGGCTGGGTTCTGCAACTGTTACTTATGCAATAGGAACTTTCAGTTATTAGGCAAGTTGCGTATATTGTTATGTATTCCACAAATGCTAATTGTAACATAATGTGTTAATTAAGCAAGCTATGCTGATATAATCTCTGTCATTTTAAGTTCATGTTACCATTGAAGCTTCTTGACTGTGAAAATTAAAGAGTGTCCAGAACTTCTGAACTTGCACCTTTCTTTTCCCTTTCCCCTCCAGTTTAGAAGAAATACAGTTTGAAACTTTGTTCCCGTGCTCATCCCATTCCACTGCCCAACCACATACTCCACATTTCTTGCCTTGCCAGCCCTTTGGCATTCCTTAACTGATTCTTACAAGTGGTTTTTTTTCCATCTCCAAGATAACTGTATAAATAACAACTATCTTGTGGGTTGGGTTTTTTTTATTATTATTGTTTTCATTTTAGCATCTTTGACACAGTGAAATGTTTGGGGAAATATTTACTTCACACACACACACACACCCCACACACACCCAAAAAAACCCCAACCAAAACAAACAAACAAAAATCCAAAACCAAACAAAAAAAAAACCAAAAAACAAACCACCACAGCTTCCTTAGACTTTCTTTTCAAGTCAGGTATCATTTGAATGCAGAAATTACTTTTTAAAAAATTATATCTTCTTTTCTTTTTAATTCAACAAACTGGCTGAACTGGGGAGGAAAACTGGGCCTCCCTCTGCTTACCAGGTTTAATTTATTTGATAGCTTGTTCTAGAAATATTTTGCTTTTGCTGAATGATGTGGAAATGGTTCTTCTCCATGGACTTCTCAATAATAGGAGAGAAACAAAGCAGTGTAAGTAGGATAACAGAGCTGCTGCTTACCCTCTGGTAGAAGGGATAGAAACTACTATTTTGCATTGAAGTTTTGACTGTACCTTTTGGTGTTTCCTTGAATTCTCTGTGGTTTGGGTCTTTTATGATGTCCAGTAAGAGGCTTTTCTGAAGAGTAGATGCTTGATGGGTTGAACAGAGTAGTAAAACAAAGTGTGGAGCAGACTGGTGCCATGGTCCAAAGGAAAGCTAATGCTGTCTTTCAATGAAGATCTATTTTTAGAGATGGAAAATGTATGTCAGTAATTATTACTATGTTCTTCATAAAAAGAGTCTTTCGTAGATGAATAAAATCATCCCGTTATGTTCAAGATTTACAACCTTGTGTGACTGTCCAACCCTGTGAGGGATTTCTTGTGCTGCAGTCATTAACACATCTTTCACTTTAAGGGCAGAAGCTTGGTCTTGCTGTTCCATTACTTGTAACTGTCTGGAACAACCATTAACAACTTTTTTTTTTTTAATGTTGATTTATGATAAAATTATACGGCTGGGTGGTTTGTTTGCTTGCTTTCTAAATACCCAGGAGTGCAGGGTCTGGAAGAAATGCAATCTTGTACCTTGCATGTACACATTGTATTTATGCCTTTTCCAAAAGTGAATGAGCATGTTAAGTACACTGACTGGCGATATTTGATATTATCTCCGTAGTACTGTATAGCTATATGTGAAACTCCCATGTCTCATGATTTGTGTGCACATGAATATTGAATAAAAGTTTAAGGACTTAAAACCTCACTTGGTAAGCTGTATTAAGAAGGAAGAATGTGCTGTTTGGGACTAGAATAGATAAAAAGTTAAAAAAATATTTATTTTTTTCTTTGTTCATAGGAAAAGCATCAACAAATCTAAGGAAAACTGTGCCACATAATGTTTGTAACATAAGGTGTAACATCAGTGACCTGTAGTGGAAGATCTTAACTGATAAGATCTTTTTGAAGTAAAATTTGAATTGTTTCCTCATAATCTGGTATTTTACATTTGTTTATTTTTAAAGTTAAGTTTGAAGAACTGTATATTTCACTTATGATTAAAGTAATGTTAAGTTTCAAGAATAGTATGTTATTCTTTCTCAAAATACCATTACTGTAGTAAATCAAATCCAGGTCGTATTTGAAATTCTTTACTGTTATCTTGATTTTAGCCAAAAATTTACATCATGTGGGAACAACAGGCATTTTGGAGCTTTTAAAGCTGATTGAAAGTAGAAAGTTTTTGTGTGGTTCTGGTTTCTTTTCCCCCCAAATATTTAAAATAAACAAAAATCATTGAAAAATCTTTCACGTTCTCTGTTAGGTAATACAGTTTTGACATGTCTTTTAAGAAGACTGGATTCCTATAAAGGACAAAAAGGAAGCTCTTCTCAGCAGTGAACCTGAGCAAATTTCTTTTGTTGTCTTAAGAAGCAGCAGAAAAGGGGATCATTCCCTCAGTGATGTGGGTTAGTGTACACTATGGAGATAAGTAGCAGGCTGGAAAATATCTGTAATCACAACCTGACAGTAAATGAGTCCACACTCTCTGCGGATGTCAGTTCCTCACCCCCAATACCTCTTTTTTTTTTTTTTTTAAATTATTTGAAAATGAATACTTTTTTCATGCAATACATATTTAATTTGCTGTATGTGAATTAAAGTGGACAGAAAGTCTTAATTTTCCATCACAAAGAACGAAGGCTGTGTTAAACTGCCCAAAGTGTGGATGATCCTTATTGTTCTGTGAGAGTATAATTTATATTAAGCAACTTCATCTTATATTAAGAACTGGTGAATATGGCTGGAGATGGGCCACAATTCTCTTAATCATTCAGGATCTTGAAGCAAATGCAGAATGCATGGTATTATGCAGTCCCTTCATAATAATCACCTTTATTTGCCTGAATGCTTCACACATGGAGCTCTAAGATACAACAGACGCAAGTTGCGTTTTTTCTTGAGTGAGAGTTCTCATTCATATTTCACATGCTTGAATTAATTTCATGTTGATTGAAGAATAGATTCCTATACCAGATGATACTTTTTTCAGGTAGAGATGTACACGTGAGTCTGTGCATGCGCACACAACCACTGAAGTTCTTGTAAAATATAGTCTTGCCAGGGAGGTTTAAATTGGATATTTAGAAAAAATTCTTCACTGAAAGGGTTATTAAGCATTGGAGCAGGCTGCCCAGTGATGGTTGAGTCACCAGCCCTGCAGGTATTTCAAAGACAGGTGGATGCAGTGCTTAGACACATGGCTTAGTGGTCTGGGGTTTTTTGTCAGTGTTAGGTTGGTGACTGGACTAGATGGTCTGATGTCCTTGTCTGAGGTGAAACTAACTTCTAACTAAACTCTGCAATGAATAGCATATTGTTCAGAAAACCGTTCACTCTCAGTGACAAGACCTGGTTATACCAAGGAATAGTAAGCAAAGGCCTCTCTGCATATACTTATTGCTATAACAACCAAGGACAGGTAATTTTGTTGTTTGCCCTGTTGCAGGGTTGGAACTGGAAAAGCATACAGGAGTCACACCTGTAGAGAGGAATGGACAGGACAGGGGACCCAGAACTGACCAACTGGGTTATTCCATCCTATCTGCATCATGTTCAGTATAAAAGCTGAGAGATCAAAGGGTTGACTTTTTTTTTTTCTTTCGATGGCCAAGATCTGAGGAGGACCCTGTCTGTCCATCTGCCTTTGATCCCAGTCTGTGTATTCCTGACTCAGGAATACAGCTCCTGTTGGTAACCGAGTCCGGTCTGGAACTTTCCGCAATGCCTGCTAGGGACGTGATCATCATTCTGGCAGCTTGGTACAGTTATGTGTATATTGTATCATTACCTTTTTCTTACTTTAACTTTAGTATCAATACTCATTAAAATAATTATTTCTAAACTCATAAATCTCCTTATCTCTTCTTCTTCTTTCTTTTTGGGTGTAGGAAGGGTCATCTGTCAGTCTGGTTTTGGTAAATTTGGCTGAAACCATGACACCTGAGAGGTCCCTTCCAACGTAGGCCATTCTATGGTAGATCACCAAGAGGAGTCTAGCTGAGTTAAACCCGCCTTCAGGAGTATTTGGTTGGATTGTATCCTGGCATATCTCATAGATTTAAAGCTTCATTAGAACAGAGTGAGTGTAATGGATTCTGTAACGAGATTGTCTTTTTTTCATCCTTTGACTCACTGGACATTTGAACTACAAAATAGACTGATGGTGTTATCTTCTGCCCTTTCTGAGCTTGCTGTACTTAGCTCTAATTCACTCTCTAGGAGAGAGATGAACAAGATATTAAGCGCTTCTAACATGTAACAGCCTTGGCAAAAACAAACTTTTTTTTTATATATATATTCTTACACAAACTGTAAACCTAAGATGCAGGTGAATATAATTTGTATAAAGGATGTATGCAGAAATAATCAGGTCATAATCTGCAAAGGTGTTGTTAAAGAGGTGAGTCTTTTTTCCTTGCTAAATGCCAAAATGCTGTGGAAGGTATTTATGTCTTGTAACATGTCTGTTTTCCTCTAACCACCTAATACTAAAAACTGAATAAAGGAAAAAAAAAATAATCCTTGTGTGTACACAATAACCACAGCTGAAGCAGAAAAACTTTAGAAGCTTGTAGTATACTATAAGTAAACTACTGTTATATGTGATGCTGTGCAACCAAGTCTTATATAAACAAGCAGGAAAACTGCATTAAGGACTGGCTATAACTTAAAATGATTTTCAGGTCCTTTTATTCATTGGGTCTGCTGACTTGTGAGCATGGCTTGCTGCAGAACAGTAGCTGTTTGAACTGTTCTGCTTTTAGCCCTTGAAAATACTTCAGGGAAGGAAAACAGATGGGAGCTACAGGGCAATAATTTTGGCTCAGATTGAATAGTTGATCTTCCTTTGATTTTAACATTTTGAAAGAAAAACATGAATCTCATTCTTCAGATCATTTTCTCACACTTTTTTTGGGGGGAGGGGAAGCACGAAAAACAACCAACCAACAAACCACCCTTCTTTTGTGTAAATTCCAGTGGCTTTGGTTTGTTCAACAGAACTGAACTTTAAGTTCATATTGGTCTGGATTGTCCTTAGAGATGAAATAGCACTGGGAGGGGAACACAGGTTTTTTGTACTTGGATAAAGACTTGTTAACAAACTGCATTTAACTGCCATGTGTTGTTTCTTTTTAGTAAATACATTTTTCTTATTTTAAGAATATTTTGACATCCTTACACTTTCTGAGATTGGTTCTTCAGTGATCTAAAGCATTTAATTTCTCTTAATGGTAGACTGATACAGAAGCAGTAAAATTGTTGCTTATGTAGTGCTTCCTGGTGTCTTGCTTTCAGATCAGGAGCTATAGCAATCCCTGTGATGCTCCCATGAGTTTCCCAGTGCACCCAGGGTATATAAGGCTGTTGTTCCAAGTTCCATTGCTGCTGCCTCGGGTTTTCTTATTCTACTTGATGTGACATGTGGATTCAAGAAGTCTTTTCAGCTTGGTTTTTTTTGAAACTGTATAGTTGGTATGTTGGTTTTTTGTTGTTGTTGTTTGTTAAATTGGGAGATTACAGTAATATTTGAGCTAGCAACCTATTAGACCCTCCTAGGGTCTTCTACCTCTTAACTGTATGAATAAAGGTGAGGATGTCAGCTTAGCAGAGAAGGGGGCAAAAGAGCAAAAATGCCTACAATGGTGCTTGGCTTGCAATGTGCAGAACTCCTTTCTGTCTGTGGATTCTGGATCCAGGTGTATGTCAGCTGTGTCTTTGAACTACCAGAGATGGAAGGAAAACTGTTTTGTGGAAAAGCTGAAAAGGAGAGATCAGTTTCTTGATACTTGAAGTTGCTCATCGTTTAGTGTACAAAGGATCGCCTGAAGAGTAATCCACTCCATAGACCACTTGGCAATAGTCCTTGTCCCATTAAAAAGGATTCACAGATCCGTGATCTATCTTCACAACATGTCAGGAAAAGTTAAAGCAAAGCAGTAAAAGGTCAAACCTTTACCTCATTGCCCTGCACAACTACCTGAAAGGAGGTTGTAGAGAGGTGGGTGCTGACCTCTTCTCCCGAGTGAATAATGATAGGACCAGAGGAAAGGGTCTAAAGTTGCAGTGGGTGAGGTTTAGACTGGATACTAGGAAGAACTACTTTACTGAGAGAGTGGTCAGGCACTGGAATGGCCTGCCCAGGGAGGTGGTTGAGTCACTATCCCAAGTATTTAAGAAACTTGTAAATATGGCGCTTCAGGGTATGCTCTAGTGGCCAAGACTGTAGGGAGTGAGTTGTGGTTTTGTGTGCGGTTGGACTTGGGGATTTTGGAGGTCCTTTCCAACTGTGACAATTCTGTCATTCTGTGAAATAGCCTTTCAATGACTGTGTTACAAAAGGGTTTGAGGAGGGGGCAGGGGTGAAACAGGACTGTCTTTTGGGCCCCTTCATGCTATGCCCAGTACCATTGATGGTGCTCCTGGTCCAGGAGTTCCGGGACAAAGAAATAGAAACTCTGATGCTCTTAATGAGAACGAACAGATGTTTCACACTCAATCTGCCTCCCTATACAATGCTTAAGAACAGGTATGTGTTAATACCTGGTTCTGCTCTTGGAGGAAACCATTCACCTTAATCCCACAGTTTCACAGGGGTTTTGTGCGTTGCTTGTGTGAGCAGTGGCATGACCTGCCAAGGTTCTTCAGCGCCTGGTGTTCATGTAGTGCAGTACATGTAGACTGAGTGCAGGGCAAAACAAATGTGTAACCTTCTTAAGACTAAAAAGCATAGCATCAGTACATCCTACTAAATTGACTGCCACTGAAATGTCATCTTTTCTTAATAATAGTTTTTCTCTGACATAAAGATGGCTGAAAGAGTATGGGAGCAAAAGTCTTCTTCTGTTTTGAGGGTTTTTTTGTCCTCCCCTCCTTTGACATCCTATTTAAAGCCGGTACCAAGTCTCCCTCTAATACTTTACTGTGTGTTTCTTTACAGGTCAAATTTATTTAAAAGTAAGATTTTATGCCATTGGTTATTCCCCCCCCCC
>VZRU01008900.1:207086-219252 GCA_013398155.1 Pedionomus torquatus | reverse complement strand
CCCGTGTATTCTGGTATGTGTCGTGGAAGAGTAGCTAGAAACTTTCTAGAACTGGCTTTTATGTGATATGTGAAGAAATAATGAATTAATCTCTTAATTCTGTGTCAAAACCAAACCACTTTGAAGATACTACCAAGTACCAAATAAACATACAGTGTCTTTTGAGTTCAGTCCTTTATCCCCTACCTCAGTTCTCTCTAAGGTTAGATTGATAAAGATTTTAGTATTGATAGCTGCTTAATCGGTATGAGGTAAACAACCAGACAATGGAGCAGCTGTAAAGAACTTATGAATAAATAGACTGAAGGTCCAGAAGTGATCAGTGGGATTTTTCCATTCACCTATGTAACCACAAAATCATTTTACTTTCGAGTAGTCTCTGTGCTCTGAATTAGTAAGTTGCTTGAATTTTAATAAGGCTATCACTAAGGTAATCCTCATGTAAAGTGTTCAAGCAGTAGTATCGTTTGGGACCTTTTTTCATTTCTGAATAGGACACACTCTGTCCCGTGCACCAACTTCAGCTTCTACTTGGTTGGAATTCATGCAACACTCGCCTTCCCCAGCTTTCTCCATTCCTTGAAAGAGAACAGGCTGGAAAATATTCCTTAAAATCTGTGATCTTCACATATTGCTTGGCTGAACTGTTTTTTCAACATCGTAGAAGCGGGCAGTGCTTGCTTCTAATGGTGGTTTTGTTTATATTTATTCTGTTGGGGATGCATTGCTTTTATTTTTTGACTTTGTTCATCAGACAGGACAGAATTACTACTTCTAGAGATGTGACCTTGCAGTGGCTCATTGAAGAGCATTATTTGCTTGTACCATGCTTATCAGAGAGTTACTGTTGTCCAACATTATTGCTTTTCCACACTTCAATCTTTTGATAAGCTAACGTTATTCACAGTGGTGTCTTTAGTGACTAAAAGTTTACTGATGCTGGGAGGACCTTGCTAGCAATACTGCAACTAGTTGCCGATTCACAATTAGTTCTTGAAATCCATCTATTAGCTGATTCCTGATCCACTTAAAATGTGTTGTATTGATCATTGGCAGAATAACATCAGGCATACATGTGCTGCTTGTTTATAATATCAAATGTGTAGTATGGACATAAGTCTTAATCAACTGGTTGTTATTAATGATCCTCAAGTATTTATTTTTAATTAACCAAATAACTTATTCGTTGATCTTAGTAGATACCAATCCTGTGCTCAATGGAATTTTGTCAGACTGTGTGTAATCTAAATAACGGGATCTCATACCTGAAAACCTTTCTTCTATGAGGCCCTGAGGTTATTTCACTGAGTAACAGCAAATGAAATTGACATACTTTATGCCATTATTTGTGGTGATTTGCAGGACATGCTCAGACACTTCCTATAGGCAATTTTCCTGTAAATATTAAGAAGAGAACTGTTTCAATCACCTTGTGAAGAAAGAGGACATGAATCTCTGTTCAAAGAATTGCTTGTGTTGACACACACAGCGTTATGTGCTGTTACTGTTTTAAGGTAAAGAACATAACCTGACATTTCTGGGTGAATGTTTTCATTAAACAATGAGACTGGTTTTCCACCTCTTGGTCTAGCGTGGTCTGGTGCTATTATGATTTCTAACAAAACAAAATAATTTTATTAACTTGAGAAGATATTTTGGAAACAGCAGTGTTTTGCTTGGTCTGTTCCATCTCTAGAATATAGTCTGGTTTTAGGGTGGTTCAAACTGTCTTCTTTTCTTAAAAAAACCCCACAAGCTTCTTATTTAAACTTATCCTTTCAGCAAGCTGGAGATTCTTTGAGAAGATGAAATATTAAGCCAATTGAATGTTTACTACTGCTGCAGACCAGAGCAGGAGGAAAAAAGTATCTCATGATGGTTTTTTTTTGTTTGTCTCTTTTATTTGTTACTAGCTGTGGTTGAAAAGTCTTTTGTGCAGTGTTAGATCTTGCAGGCAGTTGCTTGGACCTTTTATGAACACTGTCTTTCAAATCAGCTGACTCCTGTTACTTTTTGCCTTCTTTGTTTATGGCTGGGAAATTACTGATATTCAGGTTTTGCAATCAACTTGACCATAAAAGAGTCCAAGTCAAAATGTAAAGCTCTTAAATCCAAGCACTTAATGAATTAACTGTTTTATTTTAGGTCAGCTTTTTTGTAGCAGACAGGAAAGATAATTACGATCCATGACAAAAGCTGTTTATTGTCAGAATTGTATGTGTTTGATGTCAAAGGTACAATTCTTACCTTCATAATCCTCTTTTTTTTATTAATTGGTATTTGAGTGAAGAATTAAATATGAATGTATTGGGATATTCTCATTCTTTAGCTCATCCTAAATGTGCACTAAAGATTATCTCAATTTATAAAATACTTGACCAAGTCCATCATCCTGTCATCATGCAGTCTTTTTGTGTTTGTTTTTTTTTTTTTTTCTTCTCAGGTGTGTACATTTTTTTTTTCAGAGTACAGGATGCCTTGAACCCCATCCCTGGTTGGCAACATAGTTAACATTTCAAAAAGTAGCCCTGTCTCTGTGGGTGTTCTGATAAATGCTCTAGCTGTAGCCAGGTCTTCTAGCATTTTAATTAACTCTCCACATAGGGAGCCTTCCTGTGGAGGAAACGTGCATTTTCTTTAAAAAGAGCTTCCAAAATAGATTGCGAACGTGAACTATAAAGGAGAAAAAAATAACGTGAAATACAGGAGCAGTTGTGTTACTGATTCTGCTGGAGTACCTTGTGTAAAGATCAGTTGTTAGGCAGTGTAAAGTGCAAGTATATAAAATGCATACTTACATTGTATGTATTGTATTACATAGTAAGTCTTGCTATGGCTGCAAGAATCCCAGATGTGAATTTAGCTCTGCAGTGTCATCAGTCTGAAATTTACTGCTGGAGTTGGAAGAGGGAGCTGAGACCCAGAGGCATGGCAGAAAAATGTCTTCATCAATGTCATCTTTGAATGTCTCGTTTTTCAGCTTTAGTATGGTACATGTCATCAGAAGTGCTTCAAAAGTACTGAGTGGTTTTGTCTTCCACCAGCTTCAACTGGAATCAAATGGTCAGCACAGAGGAAGACTTAAGTGTTACATCACTTAGTCTGAATATGTCAGTTTCTTCCAGAAGAATATTCTTTGTTTTAGTGCTATTACTTTCTAGCTGCTTCAGTTATTGAGTGTGTATTTAAGTGATTTAAGATCATTCATTTAAAATGTTACATTTTTTTTAAGGAGGCTCTTATTCTTGGACTTTAAACTGAAAATGCAGTGTCTTCCACAGAGCCACGGGTTGGAGTATGCAACCCTTGACTTTACAGCAAGCTAGTGGAAAATTTTGTGTAGGTTTCAGAACAAAGGACTTAAAATATTAGCAGGAGCACTTATTTGCTGGGATTTTTTTTTTTTTTTTCCCCTTCTGATCATGAATGTCCATTGGTATTCATTATGGAAAACTTCCAGCTGAGAGTTTAAAAGCTAATAGAATCAGCTGAATTGTGTCATATAATGACATTAAGAAGACTTAACTACAATAATGAGTAGGGTTTCATTCTGACTATAAACTGCCAAATATACGTGCAAAAGTTAGGCATTTCCAGCATGAAGGGTATCTGTTCCAACCTTTGCTATATATACTTTGTATCAACATGTATTATGTTGATTGATTACGTGACTCTCTTTGCTTCCTTTCTGCATTCCTTATAGGTCCATGCCCACCTTACAGTATATACTGTGTAGAATAGTAGCAAGTGCTGACTAATTTTTCTAACGAGTGTACCATGGACATGTTTCTTGTTGTACAGATGGAGAATCTAGGTGGAAATAGAATGTGACCAAATTGTACATGATCTACTTCTAAAATTATTTTAGAGATCTGGTACAAAGAGCTACAACCTTTGGTGTCCAAATTACCATGTTAATTTTTACTAGAATTTCTGAAAACTGCTTCTCAAATTAAATGCTTTTGTGAGTAGGAAAACTTAAGGATAGTGGATACATAGAACTTAAAACTTAAGGATACATAGAATTCCTCTGATGGCCATGCATCCAGAGTGTAAAAATGCAGCTGGGAAGAAACTGAACCTTCTGGTGTCATTTTGATGTCCCAATGACATCTTAATGATCTGGGCCTTCCAGATGCTGGTCAGACAAGTTCCCTGTCATGACCGCATAAGAAAGTCTTCAAATCTTAGAAGTATACTGTTCTTTGAGTTCCTGTCTGTGATCTCCTATTTCTAGGTCAGTGAAGAATGATGACTTGTAGCAGCTGTTGATACCCTTTTGCCTCATCTCAGATAAGTATGAGACGTAATATACCGGAGGGTCTTTTGGCAGCAATATGCCACGTTGGGAAAACCACCTCATGTTGCAAAGGTTATCAGACTGCATTGCTACTGCTGATATTCATAACTGAAAAGAATCCATCTGACCGGTTTTAAGAGCAAGAAGATAAGCAAAGAATAATGTGAGTCTCTTACTGCACCAAGCAAAATGCTCTAAGCCTAGACAGATGGGTAGTTGAATTCCTGTGAGGGAAAATGTTGTCCCTGTCTCTTGCTGCTAATGCATGGCAAGAATGCCCGTGGAAAAAAAAGTATGAAGAGATAGCTTGTTCTTCAAGTCAGTAACCTGATTTACCCTAAGCAGAGTAGTGGTTAATGAATCGGGCATTATCAGGATTTTTTGGTAGGGTCAAGCACCTTTGTAATACTTACTGCTTTGGTTTACCATTTCTGGTGGTAAAGCTATTTATGTAATGGTACAATTTTTAGTATAGAGCTTCTGTGTAATTACTAAGTCTGCCATTTTTCCTTTAAAATGTGCACAGCTATAAAAATCACAATTCATTAATATTCTGTGAGCTGTATGAAGTTATTGAATATGTCGTCAGTGGGCTTGACAACACTGGAGATTGAAAGTCCTGTATTCCTTAATTGGAACAAACTGGGAACCAGATCCCATCCAAAACATGATGCAATTTTATCTTATTATTTTAGATGCCACATCTATTGTGTTGCTCAGGGCTTGTCTTGTATCCGTGGTACTGTGCCTGAACTATTAAATCCTGTGGGATCTTATCTAAGCTGAGGTCAATGTTGGGTAAACCATGTCGGTAATTCAGAAATAACCAAGTTGCAGAGCTGGTTTCTGATTGTTGTAACTTCTGGGTATTGCTGGTTGCTCTAAAAAGGCCAGAGGATTTATGAATGACAAGGACCTGTCCACAAGTACAGAATAAATTTAGGTAGAATTTGAGTGACTCTGAATGAATGTGTAGTCAGAAGCAGCTGTGACTTGACTGCAACTATAGTGGAAAATCTACATCAGTATACCTAAGGTGCCACATGTGGTAGCACTCAAAGCGTTATACTGTGTCCCCAGTTACCTGCTAGTTCAGGTGTAAAGAATGGTGCCACTGGATATGAAGGCACTTATATGTGACCTGCTCTGCAATCAAGCGTGCAGTGAAGCAAACTTCCCTGTGGTAAAGAAAGCCTATGGTTCTTCTTCCTTAAAGAAAACTTTAACAGCCTGCTTGCTGTGCCAAATGTCTGTCTTTATGCCAGTTTCAGCTAGTTTACAGGTACCACTGCTGTTTGGTGTATCACCTTGATTTACTCTTTACTCACTGCTTCCTTTGCACTGAATGAAGCCAAATTCTGTGGCTAAGCATGCCATGGCTTGTCCTGCAGCATAATTAAAACTGTAAACACTGTCTTTGCAATTTTATGAACTGGATATAAGCTTGGAAAGAAAACTATTTTTGTGTTAATTTTATTTTAAAGGTATTTGTCAAAGTTTATTACAACTTGTGATATACTTTTCTTCTGTTTCACACACCACCCTCTTCCCCCTTGAGCTTACACCATGTTTGGGTTGAAATGCATACCCTTCTGTATTGATTGTGAAGTTATATTGGATGCTTGGGTAGTAGATAACAGCCATGCAATTCTATTATTTCCTTTCTGTCTTCCAACTTGTCCATTTTTAGCAACTCCTCATATGGAGAATCTACTCTGGTTAGAGATTGATATGGAAGTCATTGAGGGCTTGAAATCCAGTTCGTGTATCCTTTGCATTTTCTAAAACTGCTGTTCCTGAGGCCACATAGGAAGGAAGGAAGACCGGTAACTGTCCTTGACTTAATCATTTCCACCTTCTGGTGGAAATTGTTCAAGTTCAAATGGTGATGGTATCCAAAGTTATGCAGGTTTATAACCACCTTACTCTGTCTCTTGTGAAGTAGTAAGTTTGACCAACTTTGTCTTCTTAGGCAAGATTGGTATTAATTCAAGGTGCATCTGATACCTCTTTTGCAAACAGTGCACCTTCATTTCTTGAGCCATCCTACAGCTTTTGGGTTACTGTATGCATTAGTTGTATAGGTTAGACCACCTTTACTCATCTAGAAAATTAGTTGATCAAGCAAATAAGCTGTTCTGTTGGCTAGAGTCTGAGCTTCCCTTCTGATACCTTGATCTGAACCTTATACCATTGCAAGGCATGGAATTCACTGAAGGAAGTATTCATTCTTTAGAGATGGAGAGATTCCCATCTGTCGAACATTATTTTGCAATAATTCTCTCGGCCAGGATGTGGTATGTGATGCTAAAATCATATCTATCCATTTTGTCATGATACAACCCCAGCCAGCAACTAGGACCATGGAGCCACTCACTCATCACCTGCCCCCATCCCCCCATACCTAGTTGTATAGGGAGAAGAGGGAGAAAAAGACGCAAATAAATGTTCATGGTTTGAGGCAAAGACAGTTTAATAGCACAGTAATGGAAGAGGAAAATTACAATAACAATAATGGTAAAACAGGATACCAAATAGTGATACAACACAAATTGTTCTCACCATGTGATGATGGATTGCCCAGCCCATCCTGAGCAGTGATCGCAGATTCCTGCCGTTAATGTACGTCTATGACATAGAATACTCCCTTGATCAGCTTGTCCTGCCTGTGCTCCCTCTCAGCTTCTAAGGGAAGCTGAAAAAATCCTTGACTAAGGTAAAGGTTACTTAGTAACAACTAAAACAGTATGTGTTATCATAGTCTTATAATAAATCCAAATAACTCTATCCCAGCTGAAACCATGATTCAATAAAAATCTTTCCTTCCCAACAATGCATAAAATTACCAGTCCATTGTTCTTCTGATTTTAAAAAGTGTGATTTTCTTCTTACATTTTGAGAAACTGACCAATTAACCAATTGAGACTTTTTTTTAAATTAGTAAATAGATTTGTTTATCAAAATGGCAAGCATGACATTTTAATGGTATGGTGTTAATGAAGTGGTGCTACCGTCACCAGGAATACTGGACTATGTACCAAATTTTGCATGGTTGTGTGACTTACGTAGACCACTGAGGTGATTAGAAGGGGGCCTTCTTTTTTCAGTAAAACTTGAATGCATAAATAGTGTGTAAATACGGCAGGAGGAGCAAGAGCTGTGTCGAATCTCAGCTGTAGACTTGGTTTAGGACGTCTTAGCCAATTTGGAGAGTTTTTCTGCTTGACTTGTCCCTGATTTCTCCCTATTTACACCCTTTCAAGCCTTTCAGAGGGGACTAGGAGCCATAGTCTCGAATAGGGCAAGAAACCCACAAGTGGAACTTACTGGAGAAAGGTTTTCAGTTGAGTGTTATTCTTCTATGTGGGTTCTTTTTGATGAATTTCTGTATTCGTTGCATTAAGTCTTTAATCCTCATGGTGGCAGCAAATACTAAGAGAGAAACAACTGATCTAGTGCATATGACCTGTATTTTTATTACAATTGAAAAGAACATGCTCACATTTATATTTTTAGCTTTTGTTTGCAGTGGGGGGCAGCTTGGAAACAGAAGGTCAACTTGAGCTGCAAAACTTTGTCATCTGTGACTGCAGTTTGTATGAACTGCTGAGAACCATTTAGTTGGGAGAATTGTTTCCATTTCCACCCCCATGACAGCAGGTAAAGGTAGTATAAGTGAACATCCTCAACTGTTGAGAAAACTTAACTGGCCGGGTTAAAGTTTCAGTTGTCAAAAATCTTGTCCAGAAACTATTTTAGTTGATGAATTGTGGGGATTTTTCGTTAACCGCAGCACAGGTGCCAGGCCTCTGCTGTTGCAGGCACTGCATTACCATAGTCTTTCCTAAAGACAACAATTTGCACACAAAGTCAGGATCTGTCTGATGGATGCCAGTTGGAAGCAGAGAGCTGTTATCGGCCTGAATGATTGATAGTGGCGTAACTGTTGCCAGGTTTGTAGTGTCAAGCCTGGAAACCAGTGAAACCTATCAACACAAAACAAGGAAAGAAATACCAAATGTTAATAATAAGGTACTGACAACCAAATAACTGGAAAGAGAAATCACTAAAATCACTAATATGTTATAAAGTTACCTGCAGATTTAATGCTATGCCAGTTAAAGAAGGGAGCTAAAACCACTTTTAAGTATGTGAAAGAGTCTTTTCCAAAGTAGTGTCGCTTGGTTAGATCATAGGCAGTCAGATTTCTTTTTCATTTGTTCATACATGAGTGAACACTTATTTCAGGGTAGCAGTGTTGGTTTGTAAACCAGCACAGGGATGGATTCACTTCATGTCATCTCCCTGAGCTCGGAATAGCACACCAGTTTCTTGGAATATTCTTCACCCCCTGCTCAAAGTTGGCTGCTTTTTGTTCTGTCTTCTGTATTTCATTGGTATACTGTGAAGATCTCATATCAGAATATTAAAATCGAAGCCAATACTATTCAAATTCATAAAACACCAAGAAAAGGGAAATAAGATAGGAAACCAAACAGCAGTTCATATGGAGAACAGGTAAATACAGTCTGTGTGCGGTATTGCAGGGCTGCTTCTGATATCTGAGCTTAATTTGTTTAAATGTAGTTCAGGTGCCCTCATTCAGGTAAGGGTGAAAAATGGAATGCGCACTCTATTCCAGTTACAAGACTCAAGAGGTAGAAAATGGATAAGAAAGATTTATATGAGGCTATATCCCATATCTCAAAAGGGGGCTAACACACCCATTTTATGGCTCTACCTTGCTGAGCTGCTTAGGATAAAATGCATTTAAGAAGTAATAAAAATTGAAGGGATAAACCATTGTGCCTCTAGACGTCTGCTCATTTGCCTTTGAGTCTTTACTATAGTTGTTTGAAGTCTTTCTTCAAATAAATTTGAGAGATCAAGAGGGAAAACTCTGCCAAACTAGTTGTATAGGACCAGGATAAATTGTTACTGTGTAAGAATCAAGAGGAGGATTTTTCACTTCTTATTCTGTAAATAGCAGTAAAATACTCTTAGGGAAAAGAACTATATGTTCTCCATATTCATATTGGTCTTACAAAGAGCGTGCATCAAGCCCAACCTAACTAAAACAAAGAATATTCTTTCTAACACAAGGGAACTTGTATGTGAGCTTAAGCTGATGCATCCTGAAGAGAACATCCTGATGCATGCAGCTTTTCATTGCAGTTGTGTAAGTTTAAGATCTAACCCAGCAATTCACCAGAAAATCACAGTCTTAGAACTGAGGTGTTATTCAACAGTTGACAGTTCTTTCCTTTTTCGTAATACTTATTTTGCCTTCTTGTCACTGTCTCGTCCAAGGAAATTTTGAAGCTCGATAAGTCTTGGTTTATGTTGTTATGTGTGGTAGATTTATGAACTTCCATTCCCCAAATGACTGTGCTTGTATTGTAAGTGTTAATGATGGGATTGCCCTTTCCTATGAATATAAATATAGTACAGTCTACAGACCTTCACTGCTGAAAAAGCACTATTTGATGTGCTGTGGTTATGGAACCTCTTTCCTTTTTTGTGACAGAGATGGATATTCTTTTCCTTTGTTCACCCTGTTAATTACACAGCATAAAGCAAGCTTGTGGTAAGAGAACTTATATTAGACCAGTTGGTATAGTTGGAAGTGGACAAACTGTTTGGTACATAAGATTTTGTGTAATTTATGGTCAAAGCATTACTCTCGTTCTACAACCGACTGTATTGCAAAAGCCGAAACACTTTTAAAGGAGTGCAAGAGCATAGCTGATTTTTTTTTTGTGTGTAATTGGGAAAAGCAGAATTGTTTGATTACTTGAGACTTTTTTTCCCCTCTGTGTATGTTGTTTGTTCTGCTGAGAATTTTGAAAAGGGTTGTCCTACCTGCAGGGCAACCTAAATTTGCATTCAAGAACAGATCTGGTAATAGAAAATGCTCTGTGCAAGGACTATCTGACATGCAGTGTCCTACACTAAAAATTCAGAGGCGACAATGGACAAGATGTAGGAATTCAGAAAAGTAATTATTTCTCAAATTCTGGGAGAATTGACTTCTCTGTGAAGCACCTTGGTACATATACTGTCTCATGTTACTGCTTGTGAAGAAGAGCTGCTGCTTTGTAGCTGGAAGCAAATGGCAAGGTGCACCCCTGTGAGTATTGTGGATTCATTAAAACTAGGCCAGCATCCTATGCATTTATGAAATAGAAGGGCTTTTAATGCATGGTTGGTGTTGCACGCAAAATTGAAAGGTGCAGAAAATAAGATGATTGTTGCAGTCGCTTATAGGTGCTTGTTTCTATATAGTCTTTGGAAACTGTATGGTTACTGCAGAGAATTGATGGGCAGTAGCACTTCAGTCTTTTATATGAAATTACATACTTCTCTTGACTAGTTTACAACTGAAATGTGACTTTATCACCCTTTGATACTTGCCTATTTAAGGCTGTGCAACATACATAACTGCTAGTTGATGGATGACACTAACTCACTGTGTTTGTAACACAGATCATGGAAGAAATAATTCCCAAGTTCAGTAGGTGTATACTACACAAAGAGTAACTGCTGAAGAAACAGACTGGTTGCTTCATCTGTTACATATTTTGCATTTAAAACTTCGTGGTTTTCAAACCACAGTGTTTCAGTGGTATTGGCAAGATTCAAAGACTCATATTGCATATGGGTGGAGTCAAAAAGATTTCTGTACAAAATGTTGGCAACTGAGGCTGGCAAGATTTGCTTTCCAGACTTAGTAAGTAAGTCCATATTAATTGGCATACGGTATTATGTCTTCCATCACTTATGTGGAACATGTTACCAAAGAGTTAAGCAGAAATCTAGTGATTCCTCACTTCATTACTGTACAGTAAAATGAACATGGGCACTTTTTACTTTCTGGAATCTAGTTGTGTCCAAAAATAAGTATTTGATCCTGTTATCCTTTTCTATACCATGTCACGCTTGGAGGGAATCTGCTGAACTTCCTTCTGCTGTTCAGCAACAGAGCTTTGTGGAATAAAGAACTTTCTAAACTACATGTTCATGCACTGTGTCCTTCACTGAGTAGAAAATGCTCATGTACAGCCATTTGACAGCATCTATAGCCTGCCTAAAGTTTTATATCACTTAGGCTTTTCCTTTGGACAGAATGAGTTTGAGTAAGTAAACAAAGGCTTTAGATCTATTTTGAAATCTTTTTGCAAACTTATGTTCTTTTGTGTCTCTAAGATTCTTTGAAGCATAAGTCAGGACCTTAGTGCAAGAAATTAAAATATTTTTATTAGTTGGGAGTGGTCTGGATTCAGAACTGGAGTAGTTATTTTGTCTACGATACTGATAAATTCTGTTTGTATGAAGTACAAAAAAAACCCAAAAACAACAGGGTAATACTAAGAAATCTGTTTTAGGTTATCTGTGTCACAGTCACTGAGCTCATGTCCTTTTCCCTTCCTTTTTGTTAATCATTCCCTCATGAGCTCCAGTCATCCATTTGGTTCCAGAAGGGATTGGTCATTTCTCCCCGAGTTTAAATGCTGGATCTATAAACCATGATTCTTTTAACATGTCTCTCTTGCATCTAGATTTTTGAGACTTTGTTCTGTGTAGAAGAAAGAGGATCAATTAACCCCTGACTGTATAGTCTAAGGCACAGTGTTGGCTGTTAAAAAGAAAAAGACATCTTGGAGAATGCCTTTTAAAAACCTTGAATGTACATAGAAGTCTGCTTGTCTCTTTTCTGGATTGGAGAGGTCACAACAGCTTCTGTTTACAGCCCTCTTCTCTCACGGCAGTCTGTTGGGTGGGTTTTTTTGTTTGGTTTGTTGTGTTGGTTTTTTTTACAATCGACATGTATCATCTTGTTTTCTTTTTTATTATTTTTTTTTTTTT